>OY288280.1:74449812-74840574 GCA_958450335.1 Hibiscus tridactylites
ATAGACTTGTGTACAATGTCTTCATCAGATCATCTATTTATAGGCATAAGAAATACATATTACATTGAACTCTAATTAAATGAGATAATATTCCTAATGATAAAGTAAATCAAACTCCTTAGATAAAGTTCTAATCATGATAGACATCCACAGAGATAAATATTCATAACACTTCCCCTTGGATGTCTATGTAGATAATGTGACTCGTTAAAACCTTACTAAGATAAAAACTTAGTAGGAAAAAAATTCTTTAATGAAGGAAAAAGAGTACACACACCTTTGATACACATAACATGTTGCCTCATTAAAAACCTTACTAGGAAAATCCATTGGGACAAAACCTCGGTTAAGAGAAAAAGAGTGCAACGCATATTTACTCCCCCTGATGAAAACATCTCAGAAGATCTTTGAATCTTCATAATTCAAACTTGAATATTATTTTTCTAAAGATAGCGGGGGATGAAACCTCGGAGTAATATTTTCCATGATGTATCCACCTTCCATTATCTCTACACAAGATAGCATTTGTATCATATCTTGTGAAAGTAAATCACATATCTTCTGGATATGTTGGGTCAATGGTCTTAGTCAAACACATTTTTGGTTTGCCTTGTGCATAACAATTATTTCTACAAGATTTGAGGAGGCATCGACGAATGTTTGAAGATCTAAATGTAATGATCTTTGTATATTCATAGATATTTCTTGATCAACTAATATATAGTGCTTCAAGACCAAGAAAAGATATAATTATCTTTATTCACATTCAACAATCTTACAACTATTGGGATACTCAATAGATATGATCTATTCATATTGAATATTCTTTAAGATTCTTTCAGCTTATGTCTATTCATAGACAAAAAGAAATATATAAAAATGCTCGATCTTCAGGTCGAGATAAACTTGATGTCAAGATTCAAGTACTTGTATTGAAAGTACTTCATGAGTTTCCAATTTGAAGCTCTTTAGGAGTTCTAAAATTATCATAATGGATCTTGATCCAAACTCCTTTATAAAATCATAAGAAAATCTGATCATTCTTATAGTATTTTCTCAATTAGTATTCACTAAGGCGATTATACCAAATGCGCCAAAATATTCACGAGACATGTCTAAATAAATTTCCTTGGAAATTTCCAAATGCTTCTAGCATTTTAAATCCTTCAAGGATAAATATGGATCCACAAATAATTAGACGCATGTAAAATTTTTCATAATTGCCAAAGTAATTGCATCCACCATGAAGTAATTAAAACTTTTCATAAATCATAGTTCAAGTCGTATTTACGACTACTTATTTGTGCCTCACTTGCATTACACCTTTAGGTGTTTGGACTGCTGGTCTAAATACTTCTATTTTAGAAGTTCAAAGCGTCTTTCAATATCAGCCAATTCAATACCTATACTTATGGATAGATTTTATACAAGATCTTTGATTTCTTTCTTTGCTTCTATAGAAGTATTTTATGTAAAAAAATTGTAAAATCGTTGTCGACAACTTTCCAATTTTCTGGTTCCATTCTCGTAATGACATAACTCATCGAGATCTCTTCAAGATTTCAATCTTTATTTCAGGTACCTGAAACTCTTCAAGAGTTTTACTGTTAGTTATGTCTTGGGTCTCTTTAGGAGCACCCGCCTCAAATATATGACCATCTCATAATACTTTTCATTTACGAGAATTTTGATCATTGGAAACATTTCAACTATCATGCTTCAAGCATGATTTACATCCACGTGCTCTAACATGTAATTTAAACTTAGAGTATTTCAGCTGGTATATGAGACTTAATTACTCTCATTGGGTCAGTAAATATGTCTGGCAGTTGACATGAAATAACATGAATTATCTTATGAACTTTTAGTTCATATTCGAGGATCTTGATAATAATATGTTGAGTTGTGAGGAGCTCAATTCCTTCAACCGTTTTTGCTCACCAAGTGGTGGAGAGGTGAATTTTTGGGTGGATGTGGTGTGGAAGCTTAAATGTTAATGAGACAATGATTTTAGAGTGGTTCAACCATCTAACCAAGGTCTACATCCACTACCTTAGCTTCCCATTAAGGATTTCCAATCAATCCATTATTGATTCGTCCCCTTTTCTAGGCTTAGGAGGAAACCCTTATACACTGATCAAGCTTTCTACCCAAATCCTTGATCAAGCCCTCTTTACAAGAGATAAGAAAAGCAAACACAAATCCCTCTAAAAGGTGTTTGTTTGCACAATTAAAGCACTCACCCAAAACCTAACACTTGAGCAAATTTGACCATTTTGGCTCACTAGTGTTTGTCTATACAAAGAAATGACAATTTAGCTCTAAGACAATTTCTTGATCATTTGTTGATTGACAATTGAAGCATTAACTATTACTTGATGCTTGGAGGTTCCTTTTATACTCCTTGATGAGTTTGTAGTCGTTACTAGCTGTTGGGGTTGAATTGGAGCCGTTGAGGACTTTATTTCCCACCACAAATGCAGTTCTGTAGCTCACCGTTTCGAAACACTCGTGACCATTTTGAAACACCCTTTAAGTAGAAAGAGTCGTTGCAGTCTGATGCAGTACCCGTTTCGAAATGCCCTTGGCCATTTCGAAACATCCGTATCGAAACGCTTGCCTCCGTATTGAAACGATATGCATTTAAATGTTAGTTGGGAAATAGCCATTAGGGTTTATGACCGTTGTGGTCGATGCTATGTAGGTGTATCAAAACGGCATAGCTCGTTTCGAAACGCTGGGCAAAATTCACATCTAGGGAAGGCCCGTTTCGATACCCGTATCGAAATGTTTTTGCTACTGGAATCCCCCGTATCGAAACACCTAAGGGTGTTTCGAAACACCTAGACAGTTTTGTGTAGATTGGCTTTTGAAAACATGTAAAACTCTTTTTAAATCAGTCCAAAACATTTTTCAAATATTATATCAAAACATTAGTTCTAGAATCTCCCCCTTTTTAATATAATAAAACTAACTTGAAAAATTGTTTGGGATACTCCCCCTTTAACTTTAAAAATGTGAATATGAGATGAAAGATAAATCAAATAAAACTCCCCCTTATTCATTTGAAAATTCAGTTTTTCAAACCATTTCTCCCATTTTCTATATCAAAAAGAATTTAAAACATTAAGTTCAAAATAAATAACAGAGGAAAATTTTGACAAAATTAAGAATTTTGGTTTTAAAATGGCTCCCCCTTACTCTAAGCATCATTAAAAGTGTTAGTCCAACATATATGATCATCTAGTTGACATAAATAAAAATAAATCAAATAAAACAAAAGCAACTAGATTTTACCACACTTGAACTCAAGGGAGGATGTGAAGCCTTCCTTCTTCAAGTGTTCTTTCTTAGTGTGCATGGAGCTCCCCCTCATTAACTGGACTTGTTGATCACTCTCCATCACACCTAGCGAAAGACAATCATGTAATTTTTGGTATCCAAATTGCTTTGGATCTATGAACATTAGTAGCACAAATTTTAGTCCCCTTAGGAATCCATTTTTCAATGTCATCCTTTTTAATTGAAATGCTAAGTCCTTTTGGAACCCAAACACTTCTAAAACATTTACCTTTTACAAATCTAGGGGCACTAGATTGTCTTACATAAAAGTTTGATTTTCCAAAATTGTTTTTCTTTTCAAGCTCTTTGGAAATCAAATCTTTTTCTTCTTGAACTTTTTGAAGCAAATTTTGTAAATCAAAACATTTTAATTCAAACTCTTCAAGTTTTGCTTCAAGTTCAAGTTTGGTTTTAGAAATTATATCATTTTGAATTTTTAACTTTAAAATCAATTTATTGTTTTTCAAAATGTGATTTTTAAAATCTAAAACCAAATCATCGTAGGCATCTTGTAATTCATCAAAAGAGTAAGAACATGAAGTAGATGAATTAGAAGTTACCCTTGAATCTTCTTCGATAGCCATAAGGCAAAGGTTGGCTTGTTCATCGTCGGTGGAGTCCTCATCACTCCAAGTAGCCACATATGCTTTCTTCTTATGGCTTGAAGTGCTTGCCCTCTCCTTTTTCTTGGATTCACGTTCAAGCTCTCTCAAAGCTTTCTTCATGAATGAGGCACACTTCTTGAAGAGATGAACTATCTCTTCTTCTTCATCCTCCTCTTCACTTGAATAAACATGATGGCAAGTGGAGGACTTAAGAGCCATGGCATTGGTGTTGATGCCAAGCCCCTTGAGCTTCTTCTCTCCCATGGCTCTAATTTCTTCCATCTTCTTCTCATTCTCTTTGTTCTTCTTCATGATTTGATGAGTAAGGAGTGACCCCATGAGTTCATCAAGCTTCAAAGTCTTCAAATTATTTGCTTCGATGATGGCGGTCCTCTTTGAGTCCCAAGACTCGGGAAGTGAGTAGATGAGCTTTCAGACAAGTTTCTCCTTCGGAATGGCTTCTCCATAGCCTTTGAGACCATTTGCGATTGTGGAGAACCTATCAAACATCTTCTCGATGTTATCTTCCGGATCCATCTTGAAGTTCTCATACTCTAAGGTGAGGAGCCCAATCTTGGTCTCCTTGACTTCATCGATTCCCTCGTATGTGACTTCAAGCTTGTCCCATACCTCCTTGGCACTATCACAAGAAGACATCTTCTCATAGATGGTTGGGCCAAATGCATAAAAGAGGATGTGCACGACTTTGTAATTTAGCTTCATCTTCTTGCGGTCGTCGGCACTCCACTCCGCTTTGCTTCGTTGAGACACGAACGAACCATCTTCAACTATATCCCATAGCTTGTAGTCTCTATACTTGATGGAGAACTTCATCTTTATCTTCCAATGGGCATAGTAGGTTCTGTCGAAGAAGGACGGTTTATCGATGGATTGCGTCATTTGATCCGGTTGGTGAAATGATGATCGAGCTTGCCAGATCTTCTCAATAGGATGTGAATCCTCTTCGATTGAGCCAAGCTCTGATACCAATTGTTGAGTTGTGAGGAGCTCGATTCCTTCAACCGTTCTTGCTCACCAAGTGGTGGAGAGGTGGATTTTTGGGTGGATGTGGTGTGGAAGCTTAAATGTAAATGAGACAATGATTTTAGAGTGGTTCAACCTTCTAACCAAGGTCTACATCCACTACCTTAGCTTCCCACTAAGGATTTCCAATCAATCCACTATTGATTCGTCCCCTTTTCTAGGCTTAGAAGGAAACCCTTATACACCGATTAAGCTTTCTACCCAAAGCCTTGATCAAACCCTCTTTACAAGAGATAAGAAAAGCAAACACAAATCACTCTAAAAGGTGTTTGTTTGCACAATTAAAGCACTCACCCAAAACCTAAAACACTGTAACCCCCTCGTCCCGGTCTGGTCGGATGACCGGTCCGAGTGAGTCACACGGGGAAAACCGAAGCGGAACCCAAGGGGTTCCCCCTCGGTTAGCAACCCTACTTTTTTTTATATCTTGTCTAGAGGATGATTAAACCCTAAGTGATTCACAACAGCGGAAACATACAAGGAAGACACATTCGAACACCGGCCATGCATGAACAGTCCATTTTTAAGTTTACAGGCAGGCAGTATCGATACCCATTCAAGGGGTATCGATACCCCCTCCCAGATCAACCCAGAAAATCAACCCCAGATGACCGTATCGATACCCTTACCAGGGGTATCGATACCCTCTTCTTCGGTCAACCTCCTTGGTCAACAAGATACATCCGTATCGATACTCGGGACCTCGTATCGATACGCTCTATTCTAACCCCCCAAATCCAAATTACAGAGAGTTTGGAGGGTATCGATACCCTTAGGGTATCGATACCCAAGGCAAAATCTGAGGCCATTGGACAAGACAGTATCGATACCCTAGCTAGGGTATCGATACCCCCTGCACTGCAACTCCACGATTGTTGCACAAGTGACCCTTAACCCAACTCTAAATGCATTGTTGGACTTTCCTAAGAACAAGCAACATACATACACTAAACCACAATCACAATTTAACATGTGAGGCATTTAAACTAATGATATTCATACGAAACAAGCTTCATGCAATTTCACCCAAAAGTGCACACTTAACCAACATGAACTCCTCACAAGGGATGGTCAAATATAAAGCATACAAGGTCAGCAACACACATAATAAGGCACGTTCACATAAGCATCATACCAAGTATAAATAGCAAACCAAGAAGCAAAGCATATCATAACCTTGAGTTTAACATGCTCAATATAAATTCCTAAGGAGTTTGACCCCAACTCCTACACTCTATACTCCATTGTCTAGGCATTATTACAAAAAGCAAACCATACTTAAACTTGCTTGAGAACTCCCAAAAACTCCTCCTTCGCCCGCTCGCCTCCCGAACTCTAACGATCTGCACGTTGGAAACAAAGAGCATAAGCAACTAGCTTAGTGAGAGAGGCTCTATAATTCACAACATGTAGTTTTCCAAAACACGATTTATATGCAAGAAAGCAATGGATGCACAAGGGTTAATCTCATAACAACACATGGTTTGCACAAGCACAACCATCATACACATACGGTGGGACTACACATCACCGTTTCGACTAGTGGATGTACAATGGGACTACACATCAAAGTACTATCCTACTAGTCACTACCGGTGGGACTACACATCACCGTAGTTTAGACCACCATCACGTGAGGCACGAACTCAACTCGACTACACAATTAACAACTCAAAATGCACTTAATGAACATGACATATAAGCATCCAACACATCACAACAACATGGGAGTAGAAAGGCTTACACACGGGTTTAGATGACCCCTCAAGGTCTCACCCAAACCCCAAAGGAATCCATATCGAGCTCAATGCAAAAATCAACAATTCTACTCACCGTTGCTACCCAAGAGGAGATCGAAGACCAAGCTCAAGACTCCAATATTTTCGGATTTGTCCCCGAAGCTCCACCAACCAAATTTCTCGTTTCTAAACATCCCAACACAATATAAACAACCCCAAATCAGTCCATGTTCTAATAAAACCAACCCGGTTAACATACTAAGTGCAATACACCAATTTTTCCATTGAAACAAGCTCAATTTCTCAAAAATTCGAGCAGCCCTTAAGCACTCTTCAAAATCATCGATTTCAACCCTCTAATTACTCCTAAAAGTCTCCAAAACACCACTCACATATAGCCTAATCACCAGCCTTCAAAATTTCACCTCTTAAACCCCCAAAACCCATGTTAAAACCTCCCAAAAACTTCATTTTTACCCAACTCCGAAAATTCCATAAAACATTGTAAAAATCGGTTTTGTTGGACCCTTTTAGTTGTAGGCAACTCATATGACTTAAACAAATAGAAAGCTTAAGTTAAAGACTCCAAAGGCAACATTTTTAATCCAAAAATCCTTCAAACCTCCATTCTCAAAACATGTCTAAAAATGAAAACAATTGGTATTAACTTGTAAGGAATAACGAGGGTAAGTCAAAAACGTGTTTACCTTTGCGAAATTCTTCAAAACGAGCAAGACATTTGATGAAATAGTAACCTAAGGAGAGGGGGGGTCTTTAGACGTTGGAGTGAATAGTGAGGAGAGGTGAAGAAGATGACTCTAAGTAGTATTTTAGGTTTATTTGAAATTAAAAGGCTAAAGACTTAAATGCCCTTAATGAATCAAGGGAATTACAAAGGATGACACCCATGGCTATGTGGGCTTGTTTAAAATATGGTCCAACTAAATTTTGTTGTCTTGAAACCCGAGGCCCAAAATTATTTTTAATTACAAAACCGGACCCGGAAATAATATTAAATTATTATTTTTCACCCGACCCCTAAACCGGGGCGTTACAAACACTTGAGCAAATTTGACAATTTTGGCTCACTAGTGTTTCTCTATACAAAGAAATGACAATTTAGCTCTAAGACAATTTCTTGATCATTTGTTGATTGACAATTGAAGCATTAACCATTACTTGATGCTTGAAGGTCCCTTTTATACTCATTGATGAGTTTGTAGCCGTTACTAGCCGTTGGGGTTGAATTGGAGCCGTTGAGGACTTTATTTCCCACCATAAATGCAGTTTTGCAGCTCACCGTTTTGAAACACTCGTGACCGTTTCGAAAAACCCTTTAAGTAGAAAGAGCCGTTGTAGTCTGTTGCAGTACCCGTATCGAAACGCTCTTGGCCGTTTCGAAACACCCTTGGCCGTTTCGAAACACCCGTATCAAAATTCTTGCCTCCGTATCGAAACGATCTGCATTTAAATGTTAGTTGGGAAATAATCGTTGGGGTTTATGACCGTTGTGGTCGATGCCATGTAGGTGTATCGAAACGGCATAGCCCGTTCGAAACGCTGGGCAAAATTCACATCCAGGGAAGGCTCGTTTCGATACCCGTATCGAAACGTTTTTGCTACTGAAATCCCCCGTATCGAAACACCTAAGAGTGTTTTGAAACACCTGAACAATTTTGTGTAGATTGGCTTTTGAAAACATGTAAAACTCTTTTTAAATTAGTCCAAAAACGTTTTTCAAATACTATATCAAAACATTAGTTCTACATGATAATTCATTTCCTTCTTTATCCAACTGATTATTTTCTCCCTTGATGTTGAGAAGAATCATCTAATAAAGGATTCTCCAATTAATGTTTAGAATTTAAACATAAAAGGAGACTCGTACTCAATATATATTCTCAACCCTTTTACTAGCCCATTTTGTGCGTTATGGTGGATCAATTCAACTATATATCGCACATTCAAAAATTCAAAAATGGAAAATATGACTTCTGACCAAAAGTCAAATCATAATGAGGAGTTTATTATAACTCGTTGGCTTGATGCGCATAAGTGTTTCTATATAGAAATACCATATAAATAATAATGTTTTGTTCTCACAATTTAACTATTAAATAGGAGGCATCCAATTAAAAATTTGCTAAACTGTATATTTTATAATCAATAGGCTTTGTAACAACCGATATAGCCTAAAATATAAACCCACAAGCTTTTGCAAAACGAATAGTCTAATTGCATAATATTAATCCTTTTAGAATTAATCTCACAAACTTCTGGTTGTAAGTTGATAAAACAATGTAGACGCATCTGCTAAAATCATATAAAACTTTTCACATTTGTGGATATATGGGCCCATATTTCGTTCAGATATGCAAGACATACAGTCTCAACTTCAATACAAGAACTTCAAGTTCTAATTTTTTTTGGTAAGTGGGATCATCTATATCCTTTGAGAACAAACAACACAAGAACTTCAGGTTCTTTTAGTAAGTGGAATTTAATCAATTTCTTTAAGCAACACAAGAACTTCGCGTTCTTTAGTAAGTGGAATTTAATACATCCCTTTGAGAATAAGCACCATAAGAACTCCAGGTTCTTTTAATATATGTGCATGCAAATCTCAATAGCTTTCGCATCATTATTGATCAGGATGGTCTAACCGATCATACAACTACATACAAGTGTGTATATACATTTTTGAATTTCGTACATGTCTAGTATGATCATCAAAATTGTTCATTTGAATAGGAATATATTTAGCTTTTTCGGAGCTTTCAATGAAAATTATCTTTTGGTAGCAATATATATAGCTTTTCTAGAGCTTTCAACTGACTTTTTGGCTAACAGAACTTATATCCACAATAGCTTATTTCAAATGGTAATTGATAACATATGTTATCTATAATTCTCAAAGGGATATTTTACGAAATCATATTTGCTCTCTTAAAATTTCCAATTCTAGTGCTGACGATATTATTACCATTAGCGGTAATTATTGCAATATTCGCAATTCTACACTTTTCATAGTGTGCTTTCTCTCAAGAATTTATTGCTCTTCTAGAGCATTAATATTTTCAGTACTTTGAGATATAGTACTCACATTATTCCCTTGCATTTAAATGGGAAAATATATCTTATGCTTATGTTGAGCATAAATCGTCACCATAGATTGTTGATTTTTCAACGTACGACAAGTACGAGACCAATAGTTTATAACATCACATTGGTAAAAAAATAATTTTACTTCATTAGAATGATCTTTATCACTCTTATCATCCTTAAAACCTCACCACCAGTGGGTAGAAGTATCCTTAAAATGCTATGTTTCTCATGTCTATATTCATGGTTTCAATCACGACCACAACCTCTAATGTGACTTTTATTCTTTCCATAATATAATCTCACATTCACTTCAGGGAATGAAGTAGAGCCAGTGAGCCTTTGAAACCTTTTTCACGATATTATGTCTGAAGACAACATTATTTGTCATGAAAAGTGGAGTATGTTTTTATTAACATATCCTCATCACAGATAACAAAGATTTAATCCTCGTACGTGGCGTTGTTAAACCAGTCCACAAGGTCCTTTAAAAATCTCCTTTAAGACCAATAGCCTCGCAGAACGAGATGTCCAGCCAATATACTTGGATTATATCGAAGTTATGTTCCTAATTGAATAATGATTTACCATGTTTGCATTCACTTCAGGGAATGAAACAGATCCAATAATTGCATGGAATAAACATCATGCTTGCATTCACTTCAGAGAATGCCTCCCATAAAACCTTTTGGATCAAGACAAATTTTCGTGAACTTGAGAGAAGTCTGTAGTCGAGTTTTTCGACATAGAAGAAATATTGATTTCAAGCAAATATAAATTTTATAACAACTCTTTCATTCACTTTAGGGAATGAAACAAATCTAATCGAACAAACATATTATAAGAAAAACCCTTATTAATAATTTAAAAGAAAATATTAATACCTTAACAGATTGAGAAAGAAGTTGCGATATGGATTTCTAAACCGTTAATTCTCCCCAAAATCTAGCAACTTTACCTCTTTAGATTTTATCTTCGGAGAAGCCATGTCTTTTTCCAACCCATTTAAACATATCATGTAAAACTCAAAACATATAAACTCTTATCAATAAAATAAGATAAACAAATATTGATATTTAATTTCAAGTTTAACCATTGTGTCAAACTTAAACATATATGAAGCCATAATAATTAGATCTATATATATGGATTGAACTGAATATATTAGAAACTAGAGAATTTGTGGCATAATACTCTCTTTTTGTTTTTGTTTTTTAAACATAGTTGTATAGGCAGTTACTAGGCATAACTATGAAGAACTAAGACCACAATTTACCCTTAAGATAGATGTTTTTATATTAAAAATCTAGGTTTCACGAGTTCATTGACAGAAAACAATTTTTCTTCATAAATAATATATATTTTTATTTTAACTAAATCGCACCATAACTTTAATTATTTTTTTTGTCTAAAACTAAGTTTTTTCTTTTTCAAGTTAGAAAAATAAAAGCAGGTCAAAAGAAAGCAAACAAATGGTAAGTCGTTCATTAGCTTGAACCACGAGCATCAGATTTTGTGTAGCCTGACATCTCAATTAGTGTTTACGAGCGGCTTCAAAATTCATAGCTCGCTTAAACCTTCAAAATATATCACAAAAAATTAAAGACCAAATTAAAATATAAGATGGTGGCCGTTAGTAATTAAAAAAAATAAAGAGAAAAAAAACTTATCTTCAGTTTAAAGTAAGATCAGACTTTTTCAGTAACTTCTTTGGGATTCGAACGAAGAGCACCAAAATCTTTCGAGCAAACTCGTGCTGATAACGTATTGTGAATAAAATAACAAAGAACAATAATGAAAGAACAAAGAGATGAGAGAAAGAGGGAGATTTGTATTATTCTCAAATATAGACTTGTGTACAATGTCTTCATCAAATCATCTATTTATAGGCATAAAAAATACATATTATATTGAACTCTAATTAAATGAGATAATATTCCTAATGATAAAATAATTCAAACTCCTTATATAAAGTTTTAATCATGATAGACATCCACATATATAAATATTCATAACAATTTTATCATTGTTTTAATTTTTTTTTTTGAATACATGGTCTCATTAGTCCAATAAATACTTCAACTTGTAAGACTAGTTGTAAGACTATCATCAAATCATCTATTTATAGGCATAAAAAATACATATTACATTGAACTCTAATTAAATGAGATAATATTCCTAATGATAAAGTAATTCAAACTCCTTATATAAAGTTTTATTCATGATAGACATCCACATATATAAATATTCATAACAATTTTATCATTGTTTTAATTTTTTTTTGAATACATGGTCTCATTAGTCCAATAAATACTTCAACTTGTAAGACTAGTTGTAAGACTAGTGGGTGTCTGAGCATTGCTGATGCATATCTTGACATTACAATGATTAGAAATAATTTATTTTTTTAATTAAATAATAAAGTATTATATTCGATTCGAATTTATATAAAATAAAATAAACATTTTAACTATTAAACTAATTAGTGAATATCAATTAAGAACAATTTATAAATTACGACTTTGACATATAAGGAGAATATTCTATTGTTAAAAAACGAATATGAGAAAATTGAGAAAGATAATATCAAGGAAGAGATATGTTAGAATTTGAATCGGCTAAGTTCATGCATGCCCAGTCACCACCGACTTGACAATATATATATATATATATATATATATATATCGACGTATTTTTTTATATAAAAATATTATATTCTCTTATCTTTTGATGTCTTCAATAATTAATCTAACAAGCGGAATAAAATATTCAAAAGAATACTCTTCTTATTTAACTATTTTTATTTAATTACGGGATGTTATCATAATTTTATTAAATATATTTAGGGTGTAAATGACTCGAGCTTAAACGAATAAATTTTTGTTTGTATTCGTTTATTTATTTTTAAAAGTGTTTATGTTGAATTCAAGTTTGTTTTAATTTTTAATATCATGTTCATTTGTTTAATTTTGAAGGTGTTGTGTTCATTCGTTTAACGTTCGCGAACATTTTCATGTAACGTTCACGAACATATTTGTTTATATTTTCATCTAGTTTTTAAGCTCCTTACGCTTCACAGTTAGAACTCCAAAGTTCACCCTGTGTTTAATCTAGTTCATACATTCATCAATATTTAAAATGTAAAAAAAATAAAAGGAAAAGGGGAACCGAATAAACAATCCTATAAGCAAGTTGATAAATGAGCCAATAAACGAACTCTCAAACGAGATTGTTCGTGTACATAAACGAATTGAACATCCTCTATTTATGTTTGTTCATGTATTAAATGCATACAAAAAATTTATTCATGCTTATTTATTTAGCTTGATAAACAAACATAAAAAAACGTTGTACAAACAGTCCATGAATAGTTTGAATTTTTTTATAAAGAAAACGACTATAAAAAATGTTTTTTAAAATTAAAAAAAGTACATACTAGTCCTACCATCTTTCTAACTATCTTCATTCCACTTTATTGAATTTCTTTTTACTAAATCAAACATATTAATGTTTTTATCCTTTTTCATTAAAAATCCATATTACAAAAAGTGATGAAATTTTACTTAATTACTAGTTCCTAATTTAAATATTAAAAATAAAAGGCAACCGGTCTAAACTTTAATAAATTCCCGCGGCAAAGACGCTAAGATTTCCGGATTATACTAAACAGCTTTATCAACAAATATATAAACCGGTTACAGAATAAAATATTAAGTTTATAAATAATAATAAAGTTTAAACCTTTATAAATAAAATAAAAAATAAAAGATCATCTCCTAATAAACTTCTAAGTAACATTAAATATTTAAAAATATACTTTTTATTAGGTAATTGGATTATCATAAAATTGGAATGGAAGAAAAAGACAAAAAAAGGAGAGGGGATATTTTCGTTTCTGCGATTGTGTTTGAATTAATATCCAAAACGGAAAAACAAAATCTAACTGAGATCGGAGATTATTGTAATTGAATCCACAAATCATCAAACTTTGGAAGCAGAATTAGGGTTTGTATTTTGTTTCTCCATCTATTTTTGTATTTCGCTAATGGAAGCTGATGTATCTATTTACTTCGCAATTCCCAACAGAATCATATCTCTTTCTTTCCATTGAGATTTAGGATTTTTTTTAAATAAAAATAAAAATCCGATGAAGATGAATGGTGTTGTGGTATTATTGTTACGGTTCCTATGTTTTTTGGGTGTTTGTTGGATGGCATCGGCTAGTGTGGTGCTTATTGGGAACAACGTTACTCTCTCCTTCGACGATGTTGAAGCTAATTTTGGTAAGCTCTTTCTGTTTTCAATTTAATTCTTTTTCGAAGATATGTTTTCAGCTTTTCCTGTTTGGTTCCTGAGAAAGTGTGGGAAATTAAAGAAAAACTGGATCTTTAAGTATTCTGAGAGCTCCAAGTTGAATTTATGTTTTCTCTTCATTGTGCTTAACTTATTTAATTTGAAGGAATATGTGATTTATTGTTTTGCTGATATAAGATGTACATGAATGACAAACTGAAGTAGCTTATGTTTGGTTGAACTGAAAAAATTGAAGTCTATTGTTGTCAACAATATAATTGAATTCTAGTGTGATGTTTCTTTTTTTTTTGTTGATTATTTTCAGCTCCGCCGGTTAAAGGGTCGGGGAAATGTGGTGTGTTATATTTGGCAGATCCTCTCGATGCCTGTTCGGATTTGATTAATAATGTTGAAAAGGTTTCCAATATTACTTCCCCCTTTGCGCTGGTTATTAGAGGAGGATGCAGTTTTGATGATAAAGTAAGGAGAGTGCAAAAGGCAGGGTTCGAAGCCGCTATTGTCTATGACAATGATGATGGTTTCTTGGTTGCAAGTAATTCCCTATTCCTTTAGAAACACCTTTACATTTTGAATGATTGAAATTGTATATTGTACTTTTGGTAAACTTGGTTTTCTAGAAAGATACTTGAGCCATTCAAGCAATTTATTACGAGTAATCATTATTGGAGCCCTATTTAAGTGCATAAAATAGACTCTTTTTTTCTTGTCGTGAATAGATTCTAAAAGATCTTTTACAGTATATGCTGATAGAAATAAAATTTATATCCTATATAACCTGTTTGTATCAGTTCCAGTGCTCATCTTTTGTTTAACCCTTTCGTACATTTTGACCATAAGCTTTTCTCCTAAGTTCATATTAGATGGATGATAGTTTGGTGTAATTGGTAGTCATTATGCCATATTTTTGCATACAGTTGTGCTTCCATTAATTTCTACCAAGTCTGGATTGCATCAGTTCCAGTGCTCATCTTTTGTTTAACCCTTTCGCACATTTTAACCATAAGCATTTCTCCTAAGTTCATATTGGACGGATGATAAGTTTGGCATAATTGGTAGTCATTATGCCATATTTTTGCATACAATTGTGTGAATGAATTTGAATTTTCATTTTAATTCTACACTTTCCACATCCAAGCAAAACTCAATTGTGTATTATGTGATTCTTTAAAGCAGTATGCATATTACACTTAAACAGTTTACTATGGTAACTCTCCATGCTTATATCTTCACTAAATATATTGCACCAGTCAAATATAATTGATTTAGTCAATAACACCTAGAATTGCAAAATTATCTTCACAAGTTACTTTATGGATGTTGAAATTTACCGTTTGGAAGATACTGTTTTCCTCAAGTATATTGAAAAAAACAGAGGGAATGTTCTTGAAATTAAAGATATTTTATATAGTATGGTGGTGTATTCTTGCTGAATAATGAAAGGCTTTCAAGAAAAGTGAGAATTATGATAAAATCCTTTACCAACATTTCTTTCTACATTTATAAATATGCTTCCATTATTCATTTATACATAGGTTTTTTCCATTCCAAATTTATTTATTACCTTTTTGGTATTCCTTGAGTGGCAGATGTTAACTTCTATCAGTCATCATCCTCCTGGAACATGTGTAATCTTCTATATGATGCCTCTAAGTTTACCTTGTCATATTTTTTTTACAGTGGCAGGAAATGCTGCTGGCATAAAGATACATGCTGTCTTTGTTTCCAAATCTTCTGGTGAAATACTCAAAACGTATACCGGGTCTACCGATATCGAGCTATGGCTAACCCCTAGTTTTGAAAACTCTGCATGGTCGATCATGGCCATCTCCTTTATTTCTTTACTTGCCATGTCGGCAGTGCTCGCGACTTGTTTCTTTGTACGCAGGCATCACATTAGACGAGAACGTCCTCGATCTTCTCAAGTTCGAGAATTCCATGGAATGAGCAAGCGTTTAGTAAAAGCAATGCCTAGCTTGATATTCACTGCTGTCTTGGATGATAATTCTACTTCAAGAACGTGTGCAGTGTGTCTTGAAGATTATACCATTGGAGAGAAGCTCAGAATTCTTCCATGTTGTCACAGTAAGCTTCTTAAAACACAGAGGATGACTTTGCTTGCTATTTTGCTGTGGTAATTTTATTTTTTAATGTGGTGATCAAGTGTCATTTTGCATGTATGTTGCATAGTGATTACGCAGCCAGTTCATGAGATTTTTTTGGGTGGATATCCTATTTCTGTTCTTGCCCAATGATTTTTTGCTCTTTACAATATGCCCAATTCTAGATTTAAATGGAAATGATCGGTACTTGGTCCTTTTAAATTAGAAGCATCAGATGCTAACAATTCTTGTTTGTTCCTCTTTTTTCTTTTCCTTTTTCTTCTTTTTGTACAAATTAAACTCGGAGAAGGGAATTGGGGGGGGGGGGGGGGGGGGTTAAAATAGATATTACTTTTGACCATTTCAAATGGGCCAGAGAATGTTGCTCTAGACCTTAGTGCTGCTCTATGAATTCAGAATAGCTTGGCTCATCATAAACTCCTAAACTTGAGGGGTTTAATTTATCTACCTCTCTTCTCATGAATTGTTCTTTGTTCATATAAAAGAATATTTTCTCCATTAATTAAAGCAGATGTGATTAATTCGTCCTTTATGTTTTTATCGCTTTCAAAAAAGTCTCAAAATACACAAGTTAGTGCTAGATGGGAAATGGATTCCTATATATTAGTTATCCTCTAGAGTTTGAATTTGGTTATCACTTGGTACTTGCACGTCTTAAATGTAATCTCACTTAAAGAAATCCAAGTTATCCATAGATGACATGTTACATGCATGCATACATGCATCTCCTATTTATATGCCTATAAGTTATAGTACATGTTTGCTGTCCCTTATTCTTGTGCATTCCTTTCTGTTTAAAGCACAAATATGCTCTTTGATGGCTCAAGAGTATTACTATGATTATGCTAAAATTATGCTTCTTAAATTAATATGTATTGTAATTATGAAATCGCTGCCTTCGAATATGATTAACATTTTTAAGTAATAACTGTTTTGAAGCCTAGTGAACTGAGCTTTTCGTTCTGCAACATGAGCTTTTTTTCGTAGCAAGTATTTGCTAAATTCTTTTTCTCCGCATTTTACTCTAATTGTTCTTCCTTAATCAGCGACTATGTAGCATCATATTCTACGAAATTTGTTGATCTGAGATTTAGATTCATCTACCCTTTTCAAATGCATGTGCATGACTTCTTTACCTTCGAGATAATTTATTTGAATTGGAAGGAAGACTTATATTTTGGGACTTTATTTAGACTTATAATTTTTTTTTTCTTATTCTATACTGCCGGTTACTGGAATATGAAACAATGTTTCTCTAAGAAGCAGTGCTATCCAGCCAAAATATCAGAAGGTTAAAAAAAGTGCAGTTGTCATGTTCGTTGTTTTTATGGGTTTCTCTACGAAAACCAACTCTTCAACACTTGTTTTATTTACCTTATTTTATTTTTAATTTGTGTATATCCTAATATTTCCTGGCATTTATTTCAGAGTTCCATGCTTTTTGCATTGATTCTTGGCTTACATCATGGAGAACATTTTGCCCTGTCTGCAAGCGGGATGCAAGAACCACCACAGGTGGTTTACCAGCATCAGAAAGTACACCATTGCTTTCAACCACCCCAAGCTCTGTGTCATCTGCGCTATCATCCGTTCGATCATTAGCATCGTCATCCATACAAATTGCTCCAGCAGCATGGGCATCTCCACCAGCTTCTCAGACTCATTCTCTTGCCAGCCTTCCATATATTCAGCAATCAATAAGGTCCTACCATCAATCTCCTTCCATGAGCTATAGCCGGAGCTCAGTAGACCTTAGAAATGCATCTTCTCAAAGATCTCGTGGTTCTCATTTGGTTTCGCCCGCCTCATTAAATTACCCATCCGTATCACCACTTAATGCAAGATACATGTCTCGATATATTCCGAGCCCAAGCAATGCGTCACCAAGTTTAGTCGGTTCTTCGGGTTACCAACTGCGTCCTCTGCATCATAGTGGGTCAGCTGCTAGTTTTTCACCATTTGCATCTGCTCACTCTCTTCCCGAGTGTTAATGAGGTAAGTAAACTATGGGGTGAATTTGGAAGAATGCAATGTCCTACATATGTTAAATCATTATTCAGTTGTTCTTGATACGATCTATTGTCGAGAATTTAACTTGCCAAATTTGTACATTGTAGCATAAGATTTATGTCATCTGTTTTGTTTTCCGCAAATGATCAGGGTATGTGTGTCATGTGAGTAGATGACTGTTAACAATGTTTTATCAGTCTTGTGAATATAGTTAGTTATATCCCATGGCTTATGCTTGGTCATGTTGATGTTAGTTTTCTATGTTTTTTTCTTCCTTTTCATGTGTTTTTTTTTTTCAATATTTTGATCTAACTATACTTTCGAAACCATCATTTTTAATTGTTATTAAAAATATAGATTAACAGCGGTTGAAACTGAAAGTTTTCACAAACGCCTTAGTTTTAGGGTATAGGGATTTAGGTGTAGGGATTTTAGGGTTTAGGGATAGTTGTTTCAATTTAAGGTTTATGTTTATAGGTTAGGGTTTAGTTTTTAGGGTACAATGGTGAGGATTTAGGTTTTAACCTATAAACCCTAAATCATAACCTTAAACTTTGAATTAAAACAACCATCTCTAAATTCTAATCCCTTACATTTAAACCGCTAAACCATATACCTTGAACTAACTCCTAAGGCGTTTGTGAAAATTTTTAGTTTCCGAATATTTATCCTAAAATTATTTATATGTTTTGAAAATTTATTTTATATTTAAAACTAGATTTATATGAAAGTATTATGGTGGCGTTTGGTTCTGTGAATTCTAATTCCAGATTACAACTTTACATGACACGAATGTTATGGCAAGTTACATTAGATTGTAAGATCACAGTTAGGTTACACAAGTTAAAAAAAATGATTTTTTTTCACGTCCGTATTTTTTACTTGATGTGAAAAAATTGATTAACTTACACAAAATGTAATTTCATAAACTAGATTTGAAAAATAAATTAAACAAAATTTGAGTTACAATATAAGATTCGGATAATTTGAAATTTTTAGTAATCATTGAAGTGATTTTGAAGTTTCGCGTTCTTAAACTCTGGCTTTTATATTTATTATATAATGAAATATATATGTATGTCGAATATAATATAAAAAATTGTTTAAATTGTAATTAAAATGTTTCATATAATTATAAAATAGTATCTATCAACTCGATTAAATCAAAAAAGAATTTACTCAACTTGATCGAATATTCATCCTTAATTACATTGTTTATTATAAAATAAATTGCAAGTAAATTTTATCTAATTGTCCTTGTGATGTTATTTTTAAAATTTTAATATTAAATAAAAAATATTACATGAAAAGTTATAATTATTTTCGTTTTGTTACTAAATTTTGTAAAAAAAAATATATCTAGCATATTAAACAAAAAAGTAATTTGAATATTTGCATGAGAAATTACTTAAATATTGCACTCAATTTTTCTCACAATTATGGCATAAGTCAGATTATTTCTACCAATATTGTATTTGCTACAGTAATTTTAAAGTCGAAATCATCAGAATCCGTCTTTGAACCATAATTATTTTTGAAAGATAATAAAAATTGAATTGGACATGAATAAATGAGAAGATAGATGCTAGTTAAATCAAGGTGGTCGAATTGAAGGTATAATTCAATTTTCTAAAAGATATAATCATATTATTATATATAATAAAGGGACATTATGTTGTAAGAGATGCCAAATTAAGTGATCAAATTTTTATTATTTTGTGTACAGACAAGGTATAGGATAATGTTGTATTTAGTTTACTATAATTAGGGATGTAAAAACAGGTAATCAGACGGGTTTCAGGTCGGATACTGTCAGGTCGGGTAAAATCGGATACAAGTCATTTTAGGTCATTTTTTGTTTTGGCTCGACTCGGGTCAGGTGCGGGTCCATTTCAGGTCGGGTCCATTTCAGGTCGGGTTAAAACGGGTCGGGTCCGAAGCAGATAATTAGCAGGTTAATTCGGATTCGGATACACTTCAGGTCGGGTCCATTTCAGTTCGGGTCCATTTCAGTTCGGGTCCATTTCAGGTCGGGTTCGTTTCAGGTCGGGTCCGTTTCAAGAAGGGTCTATTTCAGGTCGGGTTCATTTCAGGTCGGGTTCATTTCAGGTCGGTTGCATTTCAGGTCGGGTGCATTTCAGGTCGGGTAATTTCAGGTCGGGTAGTTTCAGGTCGGGGTATTTTCGGGATTGGAATTCGTATTCAGTTTGAGTTCGGCCGTACAACCATATAAGTAGTTGATAGACTTTAGGTTGACCTTCGTCAATCGTCATTAATTTTGAGTTAATTATTTAAAGTCATATCAAATTAAAATTATAAAACATTAGAGTAATTAAAAAAATAATGAAAATGGGTCGATTTGGACTGAAAATGGGTCAATTTGGATTACAAATAAAATTTTAGGATTATAATGAACATAAATATCAAATTAAAATTATAAAACATTAGACAAATTTAAAAGAAAACAAGGAAAATGGGTCATTTTGGAATAAAAATAAAGTTTTGGGGACTATAATGAACAAAAATATCAAATTAAAAGTATAAAAATTAGAGTAATTAAAAAAACAATAAGTATAGGTCAATTTAGAATAAAAATAAAGTTTTAGTGTCTAGAATGAACAAAATTTAAAATTAAAACTATAAAACATGATGAATTAAAATATATATAAGGGTCAATATAGAATTAAAATAAAGTTAAAGGATTAGAATGAAGAAAATATTAAATTAAAATAATAAAAACATTGGACAAATTAATAAAAATGTTGGTTTAGGGTTTTGTGTTTAAGGAGAAATTTATTAAGAGTTTACGGTTCATACATTGATAGCTACATGCATACATATTTACATACTTTAGGGCGTAGGGTTTAGGGTTTAGCCTTTAGGGTTTAAGGTTATTAAAAACTTCATTAAGGATTTAGGGTTCATGCATTAATATTTACACACACACTTACATACATTAGGGCTTTGTGTTTAGGGTTTAGGGTTCATGCATTAATATGTACACATGCACATACTTACACACATTAGGGTTAGGTTTTAGTGTTTAAGGTTTAGTGTTTAGGGTTTAGTGTTTAGGGTTCATGCATTAATATGCACACATGTACATACTTACATACATTAGGGGTTGGGTTTAGTGTTTAAGGTTTATGGATTATGGTTTAGGGTTTAGGATTAGGGTTGAAGGTTTAGGGTTATGGTTTAGGGTTCATGCATTAATATGTACACACATATACTTACATACATTAGGGGTTAGGTTTTAGTGTTTAAGGTTTAAGGTTTAGTGTTTAGGGTTTAGAGTTTAGGGTTAGGGTTAGGGTTGAGGGTTCATGCATTAATATGTACACACGTACATACACTACAGCAAAACAGATCTTTAGCGACGTTTTTTTAACTCTATCGCGGCGTTTTTTAGTGCCGCGAAAAACTTTCCCGGCGCTTAGAAAAGCGCCGCAAGAAGCGCCGCTTAAAGTAGCGCCGCAATAGTTCGCGGCGTTTTTGACCTATAAACGCCGCAAAAGGTCAAAATCTTTAGTGGCGTTTGTAAAAACAAACGCCGCAAAAAGTTGTTCTGTAGTGGCGTTTGCTTTTACAAACGCCGCGAAAAGCTGTTCTGTAGTGGCGTTTGATTTTGAGAAACGCCGCGAAAAGCTGTTCTGTAGTGGCGTTTGTGTTTACAAACGCCGCGAAAAGCTGTTCTCTAGTGGCGTTTGATTTTGAGAAACGCCGCGAAAATCTGTTCTGTTGTGGCGTTTTTAAACACAAACGCCGCGAATAATACCATGTTTTCAAAAAAAAAATCAAATAAAAATATATATTATATAATAATTTAAAATGCATTTACCAATTTCAACAATTCCAATCCACGTTCATTTTCTCAAATAAACAATTAATCATGGAATAGAACAGTTAGAACTATATATTACAAATCCATTTCCCCAATTCATACAACACAAACATCTATGCAAATTTAACATGAAATAAAATTAGAATGAAAGAACTGCTTCGGACGCTTCTCAAACAACGGATTGACAACCTTTGGGGGTAAGTATTATGTTGTTTCAAGTTAAGCAACGCAGAAGCCTGCAGTAAAAAATGTCAAATCTGAAGTTGTCAAATAAGAGAACACGAAATCGAAAAAGAAAAAGAAAAAAATTAGCAACTAGCAACCAAATCTATTATCAATTAATCGAAAAAAAACACTCGAGTCAAACACTCTTGTTTAAAGCATATCTAGACATAGTATGAGGATGTAACCTTCCAAATACATGAAATCTTAGAAAAATGTAATATACCCATCTCAAACTCCTATATATTCTCTACTCACGAAGGACATTTTGTATCAAGCAGAACAAAAAACATTTAAGGATGGAAACATTGACAGATTTGCATGAAAATGAAGAGGACTTCTTATAATAGATATGATACATTAAGCTTCAAATAAAAAACTTTAGTGAAAATATAGAAATGATAAGGCAATACAACTAACCATATAGATGCTTTCAAAAGAACATGCCCCTCCAAAGAAGCAACCTCTTTAATCTTGGCCTAAATTACAACAAAACAAGTGAGGCATATTAAAATGGAAAAATGAAAAACGATCAACAAATTTTCAGTGAACTAGATAAAAATATTTATGCAGTAACTTCTCCCAATTATTACTACAAAAAAGCTCTTGTAAACGAGAAAAATATTCATCATTACCCTACATATACAAAGCAAACAGAAGTAGCTAACCCATTTTAGTAAATACCTGGAGCGGTTGCTCCTCCGGCATCATTTGCTTATCGGAGATAAGATCCCATTGGCTAGGTGCAGCTAACCCAGTATTGGATTCTTGGATGCCTATTTAGCAAAGTTTACCAGCAGGAAAACAAGAATACATTAAGAATAAACCTATTTCACAACAAATTAATGAATCATGACAAAATAATAGTAATTTGAAGTTTGAAATTTATATAAGTGACTAGAAAATAAGATCATCGATAAAACTCGATGCTTCAGTATTGCATTCACATCTGCTAAACATAGTCAAATGATGCTATGATGGTAACTGGGGTAATCAAGAATGAGTAATTCTATAATGCATGCAAAACAGAAGCTTTTCAAAGTCAAGATTGGCCAAATACTGCAAAGTATGGAATTTACAGATAAACAGATTTGTTCCCCTGAACTTCTGGTCCATCAACCAAAACCAGTTGCACAGTTTTTACAAAAATATACATCTGGGGCATGAAAGGCAGCAAGGAATAAAAACTAGACTTGTCACCTACACATCAGGATCCATTACTTCTCAATCCACTCATAATTCTCATTCATGTGTAAGATTCACTCATGAATTGTGCAAGTTATTCAGCATACGTAACTCAAATTTAGGTGCAAGTGTGGGAGACGGGTATGTATTCAGCATGTGCTTGTGGAACTTTTCTAATTTTCTCATGTATTTGAAGGGTTGTTTAAAGATCATATCTTCATATTCATGTCCAGATATGATCAGACATGAAAATCGGGTAGGGGTATTTCAACAAAAGTGAAGACTCAGAGTACATAGTCATCGACAATTATACCACCAAACTTCGACACATAGCACAAACCATATTCGACCAACAGAAATGGTAGAAAAGAGAACGTATAAAAAATGAAAGGAACTTGCCAAAAAACAAGGAAAAGAGATTGGGGAAGCAGGGGATTCAATATGATGGAAGCTTACCATTTCTTAACATCTCCATCACTTTCATCATGACCAGAAGCACCATTAACTTGGGTTGTTGAAGTAGAGACTGAGCCACTTTCTTGAGCTCCTGGATGAATAAGCTGAGAAAATCCATGTCCAAGTGACTTCCATAAGAGTGTTGGCAGTGATGCTTGCAAATTCCCACTTAGAACAACAAAATTTACAAAAATATACAGCTCAATATCACATAAAAACATAAGCAGTGGAAAAGGGGGAAATCCTATACCAATTAAACCATTCACTTTCTTTGCCATTTCCTTGATCTCCTTTTCAACATTCTTAATACTCGTTGAATAAGGACCTAAACCCTGCCAAACAAAAGAGAAAATTTCTCATGTATTCGTCAACATAATCATAGAGCTAAACAAAAACAAAGCAAAAAAAATAAATTATATAGTCTTCAATAACATATTTTACTTCATAAACCCTAGAAATAATGTTAAAATGCTACACTAAAATTTAAGAATGACAAGCAAATTGCAATAGCTGAAACAGATAATAGTAGATTTTATTTCATATTTTTATCATCAAGTCTTCAATAATAGATTTACTTCTAAACCCTGCAAATTGGGGGTTGATGTCAAGAGCAGATCTCAATATAAATTCTACTTCATAAACACTAGAAATTGGGGGTTAATGCCAAGATTAAAGAATGAGAAAAGCAAAATTAAACAGCTGAAGCATACATTTTATCATCAAGTCTTCAATAATAAATTTTACTTCATAAACACTAGAAATTGGGGGTTAGTGTCGAGAGCACATCAAAAAACAACAAATGATACACTAAAAATCAAAGCAACATTTCGGAGAAGGGGACGAGGGCTTTATCTTGGTGGCTTTGGCTTGCCGGAGTGGTCACCAGAGCGGTGGCAGCGACGTGGAGAATGAAGGCAGCGACGTGGTTTGAGAGAAAACGAGGGTTTGGCATTTGAATGGATCTTAAAATCCCAGGATTTAACTTCTACCGTGTCTTTTTCTTTAAATTTTTATTCTATTTCCTTTTATATATAGACGTGTTTTTAACTATAGTGGCGTTTTTAAAACCAAACATCGCTGAAGTAGACCTTTTGTGGCGTTCGCAAAATTAAACGCTGCTAAAACAAGACTTATTGTGGCGTTTGTTAAAAACGCCGCGAAAATTGTACCTATTGCGGCGTTTGGTTTCACAAACGCCGCTAAAACTAAATCTATTACGACGTTTTCATTGCAAACGCCACCATATGTTATTCTTTAGCGGCGCTTGTACTAAAAACGCCGCCAATTTTGTCATTTTGTGGCGTTTGTGTTATAAACGCCGTGATAAGTACAATGTTTGCGGCGTTTTTCCCAAAAACGCCACGAAAAGCGCCGCTATATACCAATTCTGGTGTAGTGATACTTATATACATTAGGGGTTGGGTTTTAGTCTTTAAGGTTTAGGGTTTAGTGTTTAGGGTTTAGGGTTTAGGGTTCATGCATTAATATGTACACATGTACATACTTACATACATTATGGTTTAAAGTTTAGGGTTTTGGATTCACGCATTAATATGTACACACGTACATACTTACATAAATTAGGGGTTAGATTTTAGTGTTTATGGTTTAGGGTTTAGTGTTTAGTGTTTGGGGTTTAGATATTAGGGTTTAGGGTATTCACTTTTATATATTCATATATTGTAATATAAATTCTAAAATAAAAAAGCACGAAACACTAATGATAACCCTATATCGTAAACTTAAACCCTAAATTGAAACCTATAAAATCAAAACCATAAGTCATGTGTTATCTTAACATTAAACCCTAAGCACTATACCCTAGACCCTAACACTAAACCCTAAACCTTACAAACTAATCACTCAAACTAACCTTAGTTCATTATACTACCCTAAACCCTAAATGCATAAATACTTACATACTTTAAGGCTTAGGGTTTAGGATTAGGATCTAAGGATTTAGGGTTTAGTGTTTAGTGCTTAGGGTAGTTGGTTTTAGAGTTTAGGGTTTAGGGTATCCACTTTTATATAAACATATATGGTAATATAAATTCTAAAATAAAAAACACGAAACCCTAATGATAACCCTATACCCTAAACTTAAACCCTATATTGAGACCCATAAAATCAAAACCCTAAGTCATGTGTTATCTTAACATTAAACCCTAAGCACTATACCCTATACCCTAAACCTTACAAACTAATCAGTCGAACTAACCTTAGTTCATTATACTATCCTAAACCATAAATGCATAAATACTTACATACTTTAGGGCTTAGGGTTTAAGATTAGGATCTAAGGATTTAGGATTTAGTGTTTAGTGCTTAGGGTAGTTGGTTTTAGAGTTTAGGGTTTAGGGTATCCACTTTTATATATACATATATGCTAATATAAACTCTAAAATAAAAAAACACGAAACCCTATTAATAACCCTAAACCCCAAACCCTAAGCATTATACCCTAAACCCTAAACCTTACGAACTAAACACTCGAACTACATTACTTCATGAAACCCTAAACCCTAAATCAAAACCCTAAAACTATTAAACCTAAAAATTATATACTATACCCTAAAACTCTTTAACCCTAACCTTTAAATTAAAACCCTAATTAAAAGTCATAAACCCTAAACCCCATTAAACATTAAATGAAAAATCATAAACCCTAAAACATATTAACCCTAAACAAATAACTAAATAAAATATATTAGCCATAAACAAATCACTAAACCCTTAATTTATACCCTCAATTAAAAACCAAAACCCTAAATTAAAACCACAAACCCTAAATTAAAACCTCAACCCTAAACATTAAAATTGAATTAAGGACGAAATTGAAAAAAAACAAAGCTTTAAGCTCAATTTCACAAAAAAAAAAACGAAATTGAAAGAAAGCAAAGTAGGAGTGCTTGCGGAGCAAAACTTGAATTACTCGTTTCAAATAGCGCAGATCTTCTGACCCGGCTCGAGGCCTATAAATAGAGCCTCACCCCTCAGCCAAAATTGCTCATTTTCTCCCTACTGTTACTCTGCCGAAATATCCTCTCAATTTCTCTCTCATCCACAAACACCAAATTCCCAGATTTTCTTCCTTTCTTTCGATCAAAATCTTGGTTTTCAACCAAGTTCTTCCATGTTCTTCCAAAATTTCTTCCCAGATCCTCTACAAACACAATTACCCTCCTCAAACTTGTTTTTCTTAGATCAAAACCCCAACTTTTCTCAAGAACAGCCTCATGTTCTTGAGAATTCATATCTTCAATCCTTCAAAACCCTAAACCCAAACTCAGTTCTGTTTTACCCTAAACCCTAATTTATTCTTAACCCTAACCCTAAATCTGAAACTCTAACCTCTAAACTCTTAATCCCTAAACCATAAATCCCAAAACCCTAACGTTTAACATCTAATCCCCAAACCCTAACCTATAATCCCAAAATCCTTTCATATTCTCATCTTACCTCTTCAGATTCTAATAGCTGTTCTTCTTTGCCTTTTCATTTTCCGAGAGCTGATCTTCTCAGCCTTTCCAGTTTCCAGTTTCGGTAATTTATATCTTCTATTTTCTCTTTTTATTTAATTTTTTGGTTCGATTACTATTTTTCTAACCATTTACCTTTGTATCTTAGGATCGTTTCTGGCTTCTGTCAGTCTGTTCCTCTTCCGTGTGGGTTTGTATCTCTGGAAGGTTGTATGTTTCTTTCTGCATGTTATATATGTTCTTTCATTTCTGTTCGTTTTTATGCATGTTTCTGTATGTTTCTTTTTGTTCGATTCTGGAAGGTTGTATGTTTCTTTTTGTTCGTTTAATTTCTGTTTGTCTTTATGCATGTTTCTATATGTTTCTTTCTGTTCGATTCTGGAAGGTTGTATGTTTCTGTCAGTTTGTATATTTCTGTATGTATTCATGGTTTCTGTCAGTTTGTATTTATGCATGTCAGTTTCTATGGTTTTGTTTTTATGCATGTATGTATATGTATGGTCCGAGTCTTTAGGGTTTCCTTGGTTTAATCCGAGTATATAGGCTGGACTACCCGTCCTGCTGGGCTACTGGTGCCAAAGGGGGATTTTAAAGGTCCCTGTGGACATGTGTAACAACGCCACGTACAAGGATTAAACTGAAACCATTAGATAATTTTGTATATTTTGTTTATGTCAGTCTGTATATATGATTTTGTAGATTTTGTATGTTTGGTTCTCTGATTTGGACTTTTTTAGTATTTTGACAGCTATGGAGGAATTCTCTTATGAGTTGGACTTTCCTGGTGAAAGAAGTCAAAATGACCAACTTATACTGTCTCAAGGTGGTTTATTAATCCTTTTTCATTATGATTTTTTTTAATTTATGTTTATTTCTGATTCATGTTTTTTTGAATGCTTGAAGAGGATGTAAATGATAAACTGTCTAAGACAGTTCGTACCTCCAAGAGGAAGTCTACAGCTTCAACTGGAGGGGACATTGGGAGAAGAACATCTCATGTTTGGGATCATTACACCTTCATCAAGCTTCCAGAAGGTCTTTTTGCTGAATGTAAGTACTGCAAAACAAAAGGTATAAAGCTGATTCTTATATTGGTACTTCTAATCCTAAAAGGCATACTGAAAAATGTGAATCTTATAAAGAGTTTCTTGCTACTAATCCCAATAGTAGTTCAGAAACTTCTTTTGATCAGAAAAGATATTGTGAGTTATTTGTTGAAGCAATTCTGTGTCATGGTTATTCTTTGAGTGTTGTTGAGCATGATAAACTTAGGGTTTTGCATAATTATTTAAATCCTAATGTGAAAGATATTTCAAGATATTCTATTACTAAGGCTTGCATGTTAAAGCATGAGTTGCATAAAAAAATGCTTCTTGATTCAATGCATTCTGTTGTGAGTCGTATCTGTTTTACATGTGATGGATGGTCTGCTTGCACTTCACGTTATTATTTTGCACTGACTGCACATTATGTTGATAATAACTGGAAATTCCAGTCTAAGATTTTAAATTTTCGTCGTTTCCCCCTCCCCATGATGGTGAGTCTATTTATAAGTTTGTTAAAAATATGTTAACTGAGTGGGGTCTTGAGAAGAGAGCTTTTACAATTACTCTTGATAATGCTTCTGCAAATGAAAGAATGGTGAGGCGTCTGAAAGATGATTTGCATGCAATTTCTCCCCTACCATGCAATGGTAAGTTTTTTCATATAAGGTGTGCTGCCCATATTCTGAACTTAATAGTTCAAAAGGGTTTGAAGGTAATTGACTCTTCTGTTATTAAATTGCGTGAGATTGTTAATTTATAGATTCTTCTGATGCTAGACTTTGTTGGTTTGATTCTGCTATTAATGATTGTGGTTCTGATTTTTCTGGTAAGTTGGTCTTGGATGTTCCTACTCGATGGAACTCTACTTACCTGATGCTTCGTATGGCACTTGAAGCTAAACTTGCTATTAACTTATTTGTTAATAGGGAAAATGATTTGGATATAATCTCTAAGGTTGAGTGGGAAACTGCTCAATTAATTTGTGATTTCCCTGAGCCCTTCTTTGAAATTTCTACTATGTTCTCAGGACCCAAGTATCCTACTACTAACTTATACTTGGCTAATGTTGTTGCCATTGAGAAGATTTTGTGTGATGCTCACAATGATCCATGTGAGGGCATCTCTGCAATGACAGGACCTATGCTTGAATTGTATGAGAAATACTGGTTTGATCATTCAACTATTCTGTCTTTTGTTGTTTTACTTGATTCTCGGTATAAGTTACAACTTCTGAAGGAGTTGTATGGTGTTCTCTATGTTGAGGGTGAGATTGAAAGGAGGGTAAGTGTTGTTTATAATGAGATTGTAAGTATGCATATTTATTATTCAAGATCTGCTCGTTCTTCTTCTTCTAATTCTTCTGTCCAAAATAACTCTTCTCAAAGTTCAAGTCTGTCAAGTTCTGGTCGCCCTAGGACCTTCAAAAAATCAAATCTCTTTCATGTCAGTTCTTTTTTTGCCTATGTTTATATATATATATATATATATATTCAATTACAGTTTACTAACTCTATTTCTATTTTAATGTCAGAACTTTGATGCCAATTTGGCAGCTTCTAGGAGTGGTAAGTCCGATGTTGACTCTTACATTTCTTTTCCCCTTCTCCCTCGCACTGAAGATGCTGAGTTCGATATCTTAGAGTATTGGAAAACATAATCTGTGTCTTTTTAAATACTTTCACTCATGGCTAGAGATGTGTTAGCCATTCCAATCACCTCAGTTGCTTCTGAATCCTCATTTAGTATGGGGGGTCAAATTTTGAACAAGTTGAGGGCTAAGCTTTTGCCTAAAAATGTAGAGGTATTTGTAACAACCAGAAATTGGTTGTATGGTTTTGAGCCTGAGGAAATGGATGAAGAATTTCTTGCTGTTGGGAAAGATGCCTCAATCTCTGATGTGTCTATTGAAGATCCACTTCCTGATTAAGGTATATCCCTTTACTGTTTTTTTAATTCTTATTTTGTTTTTCTATATAGTTTCTGACTTTCTTTTTTTTTTGTAGGGTTCTTTCACAGCAAGTAGGAAGCACTTTAGTGCTATAGGGGTCAACTATGTTGTGAATTCTGATGCTAAGTGAGGTATATCCCTTTACTGTTTTTTATTCTTATTTTGTTTTTCTATATAGTTTCTGACTTTCTTTTCTTTTGTAGGGTTCTTTCACAGCAAGCAGGAAGCACTTTAGTGCTCAGGGGTCAACTATGTTGCTTCTGATGTTAAGTGAGGTATTTCCCTTTATTGTTTTTTTAATTGACTTAGTGATGCTATTGTTGTTATTTGGTTTTGCTGAATGTTGCTTCTGTTTAAGTGAGGTATTCCCTAAGGGTTCTTATTTTTTTATGTTGCTGCTTCTGTTTATTATTAGTTAATGACTTAGAGCATGCTAGTGTTTCTGTTCTTTAATGACTTAGATCATGCTAGTGCTCATGTTTGTTATTATGTAAAGACTTAGTTAATTACTTATTGTGGCTGCTCTTGCTTATTTCTTATTGTTGCTTATCTTTATGATTTAGTGTTGCTGCTGATGTTGTTTGTCTTGGTTTTGCTGAATGCTGCTGATGTTTGTGAGTTGGTGATGCTGAATGTTGTTGCTGTTAATGGCTTGGTGTTGCTGCTGGTTACTGGTAGCTTACTGTTTCTCTCTTATCTAAGTGTTGTCATGGTTTAAATTATGTTGGTTTCTTACCAATATAAGTTACCCATAATTAACTTTGTTGGTAGCATATAGATGAGATAGCTCGATGAAGAATTATCTGGTAGCAAAGTGCTTTTAGCTTTTGTCTTTGCTATAAGATCTGAGAGCTAACTTTATTACAAACAAACTTCTTGTATTTTATAAGTTTCAGTTTGTAAAATTTTAAGTGTAAACTATTCTAACTTGTATTTTTTTTACATTCTGTATTGACATTTTTTTAAGTTATCAAGTATTCAAATTCTTGAATTCTAGTTATTTTTATGTTATAACAGTTAATTTCTTAACTTAAGTGTAATCATTCTATTTTATATCTTAACTTAAGTTTTCAAATGAATTTGTTATAACGTTAGTTTATTCTTTCTAATTTGTAACTTAAGACAACAATTAATTAATCTGTTCTAACTTAAGTAAAATCATCTAGTTTATAACTTATTTAAAGAACATTTCTTGATTATTTTATAACTTAATCATTTTAATTTATATTTAAGACATTACTTCTTGAATCTGTTATTACTTAAGTATAACATTTGTCTAGTATTAAGACTTATACAACTTTAGTAAATTTTTGAACTACAAAAATTGTAGTAAGACTTATACGAAAATTTTTGAACTACAACAATTTACTCTTTTTTTATAACGTTAATTTACTTAAGTCTACAATTTTAGTAAATTTTATGAACTTGAATCTGTTATAACTTATGTATAACATTTGTAGTTCATAAAATTTGTAGACTTACAATTTTTTTTTATAACTTTAGTAAATTTTATAACTTGAATCTGTTAAGTATAAAAAATAAAATTGTAGACTTACAAATTTTTTTATAACTTTAGTAAATTTTATGAACTACAAATGCATATACAACTTTAGTAAATTTTTGTAGTTCATAAATTAACGGTAAAGACTTATACAACTGTTATTTATTTTTTTATAATTTGTAAGACTACAATTTTACTCAAGTTAATGAGAAAACTTAAAAATTAAAAACAACTCTTCATTTAATTTTTGTAGTTCATAAATTATCAATTACTTATTTTTTTCAACTTTAGTACTTAATATATATATATATATATATGCATATACATCATGTACATCAATATATGTAGGTGTATATGTATATACATTATATATGTATATGGTAAATCAACTTCTAAAATTTTTTAATTCATCATGTCATAGATTTCGGGTTAATTTCAGTTCAGGTCAGGTCGGGTCACTTAACAGGTCGTGTTTAAAGCAGGTCGGGTTCAAAACAGGTCGGGTCCAGTTCAGGTCGGGTCCATTTCAGGTCGGGTCTGTTTCAGGTCGGGTCCATTTCAGGTCGGGTAAAATCGGATATCGGGTCAATTCAGTCAGGTAAATTCGGTTATTTGCCAGGTCGGCTTCGGGTTCGGGTTCGTTTCAGTCGGACGCAGGTCGAGTTTCAGGTCCACATTAACAAGTCCAATTCGGGTTCGGGTCGTTTTCATTCGGACGCAGATCGGGTTCGGTTACTACAATAACATGTCAAATTCGGGTTCGGATCAACAACAGTCGGTTACAGATCGAGTTCGGGTCATCAAAACCTCGGGTCAAATCAGGTTCTAACTCGAGCAAGTTTCAGTCGGGTTTTCAGGTTCTGACTTGTTTTTACATCCCTAACTATAATGATTAATGTTCTTAATCAACTGTCCCAAAGGACTGCAAATATGCAGAGAGGCCAGTTGGACTTTTCGGGATAATTGGGAGCTGGTTTATAAAATCATTATGAGAGGCAATAAGTGGCGGATTAGAAATATTTTTGAAGGTGAGCACATATAAAATCTCAAAATTTTAAGGTGGACACAACTTATAAAAATTTAAAGACTAATTTATAAAAATTAAAAAGATTAAAGCCATATATATAAAATTTAAAATGTTTAGATTGGGCAGTACATTTACATCCGCCGCTGGAGACAACTGTGGGAGGTCCGTCGTCTTTACTAATAATAATCATCAATGTGCTCACCCGTGGCTGAAATGCAACTCATCTATAAACACATTTCGAAAAATTATACTTAAACTCAATTGCTTAGTTGAGTAAATAAACCTGAATAAATAAATACAATTTTTAGGGTTTTAAAATTCTCTCTAATTAAAATCTCACAATTCTTTTCTTTTTTTTTTATCTTTGTTTGATCAATGATGATATTAATTTTAATGTTGGTCGCCGACCGTCAGTAATTCTTCATTTCCTTTAGCTTTATTATACTTCATATTTGATTTTTTTTTGTTTTCTAATTTTTTAATAAAAATAACCCTGTCTTGTGGCAGCATGTTTTCTGTTTTCATTATTTGTCGTTTGACCATTTCTTTTCATTTTTTTGTGTTAGATTTGATGTCGTCTCGACTGATCAAGATGACGTTTATTTGGTTATCTCGTTGATGTTCTCTGCTTTGGACCCTCGCAATAGATTTGAATACGTGCTCACAATTATCGTTTCTTGTTCGCGATTGAGTTGTGATAATGACTGTTTTGTCAAAGTGCATGCATTCTCATATGTATTTTTTATGTTAGTGTTGATAGTTTTATCCTCCTTCGTATCTATTTTTTGTTCGAGCCTGTTGATTGAGTTTTTTAATCTTTTCCTTGTATGATGATACTTTATGATCTCAAGTGGTTAGTTTCTAGTTTCAATGGTTAGAGAGAAATGTGGATTATGGGTTTAGTTATTTTGTATGGTTGTAAACCCACATTGTAACTTTAAATATATTTTTTTTTTCTTTTTAATAAAACCCGGTTCCTATAAAAGAAAAAGGTTAGGTAAAAATGATGTAATTTCGTGAATAATTACACTATTCAATTCTATAAGTTCGTAAAAACAGATTTATTCATTACTGGTATCTCAGATTGTAAAATGCTGGAGATTCAAGAGGTCATTAGGTTTAAAATTGGTCAATTGCTAGTTCGATATCTCGAGATCCTTCCGGTAACTAGAAAACTTACTGAGAAAGATTGTGTGCCTTTGATTGAAAAAATTAAAGGAAAGGTAGGGCAATGGCAAGAGAGGAAACTTAGTTATGCTGAAAAATTATAACTGATTAAAGTAGTTTTATTCAGTGTAGCTAACTTCTGGAGTAAGCAACTGATTATTCTCAAAGTTGTTTTGAAACGTATTGATCACCTTTGTTCTCGGTTCTTTTGGAAAGGAGAGGACTCAACAACTACTGAAGCACGTGTGAGCTGGGAGAAGACCTTGTAACACTCCCTTCCCAGCCTGGTCGAGAACCGGGTCGAAGCGTGTTACCGGTGAGCGATACGGTGATCGGTGCGATAAAATTTCAACTTATTATCAACACTTAATCAAAATTACACAAACAAAACATTATCAATATACATATTAGTCCAATTTATTCATAAGAAGGTCACAATTAACAATTTAGGACCAATTTGTAGTTATTATAAATTTTAAGGACTATTTTGTAAATCTTACAAACTAGAGGTCCTTCGATGTATTAGACTATACCACGGTGAAATTCAGTACAACATTGATTAGCTTGCAAAATTTCATGCAAAACAGTGATCATTCACTCATTCAATTTAATCTTTCAAAACTTAGTGACTAAGCTGCAAACAGTGCAGACCTTCATATTAAGCTTTTTAACCACTTTAAATAACCCTGTATCGAAACGCTCAGGCCTATTTCGATACGGGTGGACGCTGTTCAACAACGTTGACTTTACCTCTTTGACCGTATCGATACGTACAAGCCTTGTATTGGTATGGGTTGACTTCCTTTGACTTTGACTTTGACCCATTTCGATACGCTATGAACCCATATCGAAACGATGGATTCCAGTGACAAAATGTTTCGGAACGACCTTAGACTGTTTCGATACGCCCTGTTCCCTGGGTTCAATTATGCTTAACCGTATCGAAATGCCATCACCCGTTTCGATACGGCCTGACCCGCGACGACATATTCTTGTTGATTTTTATTCATTTTAACCTAACAAACGATGTCCAAATGCAATGAGACTTTATACACAATATTCCAATGATATAAAATATTGTCATGCTAATTTCCATCGTCATTCGAATACGTTTACTATGTTTTTACCTCTTTAGGCCAAATGTGCATATTAAGCCATTTTAAAGCAAACATAACAAGTCATTTAGGGCATTTTAACCACATATAACACATAGCCTTTATACACATAAACAAAACACCATCATCGACTACTTTAACTACTTTTCCACCATTCTAGGAGTTCAAAAGGACAAAAATACTTTACATTAAGTTCGTGGTGACTTGCCAAACTTCCAGTTAATTCCGATCTTAATCTGATACCTTTTTTATCCTGAAATGTGTGAACAATGAATACATTAGACTTACATAGCCTAAGTGAGGTAGTCAATAATAAAGATTATGCATGGTATACTATAATACTTTAATGACAATCAATACATCAACATACAATGGTCATAGCATACTCTTCAATCTTGTTGAAGCATAGTTTCAATAATAAAATCATCAATAATAATATCTCAATTTCATGACAATGCAATATCTATGATCATATCACCAATGACAATATCAGTAATCAATTTTCTTCTTGTAATAACGTTTTTTTAAAACCACTAATAAACTTTAACTTTAAAATATCTTTCATTTTTTAGAAAATCGATTAAATGGGAATTTTTGTTCTAAAAATTCGTGTTTTGAAAAACGACGAAAATTTGGAGTCGCCACCGGCCACTAAGGTAGGCCGGACACCACAAAAACTATAGATTCATTTGAAAGGGTCAGAGAGTTCGTTACGTGTGGGGAAGGGTTAGCACCCCATCACGCCCGAAAATCGGTACCAGAATATTTTTTGCTTTTAATTGATGAAAATTGCTGAAGTTTAAAAATGAATTTAATTAAGGGTTCTTAATTGAAAATTAACCTTAATTGTACGAGCTTTATCAAATTGGTGAGTTCGAATTAATTAGACGTTTAATTAAAAAGGATGATGATACACCGGATCAAAGATTAAACCGACATCATATAAGTCTGACTGCCGTGTTAGTTTAGGGTTCAGATCCCGTACGTCACCTTTATGCATGATGTAAGCATTTAGGAATGATGTTATGACATTTTCCCTTTTTAAACTATCGCTTACCTCGAGACGGTAAGGATTAACCCAAATATTTGGTCAACATCCATTGAGTTCAGACTGTTACGACACAAATATCGAGATTAATAAATACCTCTCGTTTGTATGGTTTAGATTGGTTAATTAATATGCGATCAAAATATTAGAGGCCACATGAATAACAATTTAAAAATGCATGTCAAATAAATATCACATGAAATAAAATGTGGCAAATACGAATGAGATCTCAAATGTTATATGAACATTACTATACGTAAAAACGTTACATTATACTAAGGTAATATATATATTATTCGGGTAATCATCATTATATATATTATGTCAAAAAATCATCAATATATATATATATTATATTGAAACCATATTTTATATATATGAAACTATATATTACATACATACTATATATTATAGATAAAACTATATGTTATATATAAAAACGTATTATGTGTAAACCATATTATATAAACTATATATTATATACAAAAAAACAAACTATAAAGTTATATTATAAAACTATACGTTATATATATATTAAAACCATATTTTTCATATATAATAAAACCTTATATTATATACTATATTATATATTATATAAGAACTATATGTGTTGCACCATATCATAATATATATTATACTTTATTATATACATATACTCTACATTAAAACAAACAACAAGCCACAAAACAACAAATATATATGAACAACATAAATAAGATCATGAATAAAAGGGTAAAGGGGCATGAAAATTAAAGATGCATGAACTATGGGGCCTAAAGGGGGGTTTCTTCACTAAAAAATGGACCAAAATAAAACAAAAACAGAAATTTCGAGGTAAAAATGAATATTAAACCATTTAAATTTGAATTATGCTTAAACAGGGACGAGGTTGATAGATTTCAAAAACCTGCAAGGTCCTGGTGTGTGGTTTTAAAACACGAAATGGCTTATTGCGTGATTATGAAGACGCGAAAAGGTCAAAAACATGATTAAGCCAACTTTAAGTTATTAAAGGATTATAAAAACGGGCTTAAAAACATTTGAGCCCCTCTTTTTGCAAACCCTAAACTCTCGTCCTCCCATCCTCTCGATCTAAACGCCTAAAACGTCGGCCTACGCTAATTGGCGGCCGGCGGACTCGTAAACACCCGAATTTCTTCCTTTTTTATGTTTCAAAATTTAACCGACACCCAAAATATGAAAACACCATCCCCTCTTTTGTTTTGAGAAACAAAAACCTGAAACCCCTCTATTTAAAATAAAAAAAAATACCTTTTTTGTTTCCCCCCTTCTCTTTGCCCCTCCACCGAATCACCATGCACGTTCTCAAAGAGGCCAGAGGGCTTGTCGCTGGTAAAGGAGAGCAATGGACGAGAGGAAGATGAACCGACGCAAAGGTAAAAAAGAAACCCTAACTTTTTTTATGTTTATGCTTCAAAACGGAAAAAAATAGACGATATACCTATGAAATTCGAGGCTTTTTGCTTCTATTGATTCTCTGGAATTTCCCCTATGATCTTGCTTCGCATTACAAATTGTTCGATTCAGTTTTTATAAGCCATATATTACAATTTTTTGAATTACATAAAAAAATTTGAAATATGATATTGGCTACTGCTATTATTTGTTTTCATTTCTCTGAAAATCCCTGAAAGGTTTGTTTGTCCTATTAACAGCTATGACATTCTCTATTTTTGTTTTCTTGCATGTGTTGGCCGTTTGGAATCGATAAGGGGACCATGAGAGCTGTTGTCGTAGTTGAACGGAAAGAGGAGGGGACCGACCGGACGACGTGGAGTGATCTCAGCCGCTGATGATGGGATCTGAACGGTTGAAAGGGATTCGAAAAGGCGCGCATTAGGGAGCTGGAGTGTCGTGCGCGCGAATTGAACGTGCGCATGAGTGATTCCAGGGGTCGAGCATGGGCGCGTGGTGGATCTAGAAGCTTCCCTACCTCGATCCTGGGCCGTTGATGGCGATCTTGATCTGACGGCTCTGATGTGGCGGCTGCACAAAAAAGAGAGGGGCATCAGACAAGGGTTTAGCTTAATTGAACTTGGGCCTGTTAATAGGCTTGTAATATATATGTATAATATTTTGGTTTGGGCTTTTTAATTGTAATAGATTGTTTTATTAATAAACTTGGGCTTATTTATTTAATTGGGCATGTATTTTTCTTTCATTCTTTTTCAGCTTGACTAACAATAATAATAATAATGATAATAGTAATAATAAGAAGATGGCGTAAGAGAAGTGATATAACATATTAATAGTATTTAGGGGGTTTTCAAATGGATGATAATAATCACAACTACCTATCACGAATAATGTTAATAATATTTTGTTTGTTTTGGTTTTAATCACTATATATAGTTAAAGTAGGTAAACAAAGCCCATTATTGTAAAATATAAAAAACGGGTTAACACTCTGAACAAAATTAGTGATTACAGTTGCCCCTCTTTGCTTATACTTGTACAACAAGAATAAAGCAAAGACCATAAGCATTAATTTTGTCCAACTTCCCTGTTTAAATCATGAATCACCGTGCACTTGAACTATTGGAGGTCTGAAAGTCGACACGGGAAACGCTTGGCCGCGAAGGTGTTGCGTGTAAAAGAGTCTATCGCAATTGTAGTGCAAGTGTACACGACGCAAGTAGTAAAGTGATACGAAGTATCGGATATCGTCTCCACAGGGATTGGGCTAATAGCTTCACCTTGTTTACTGCACGAAAGTAAAGGAAATAATTAAGAGTTGTCACGAGAATAATAAAGTAAAAACGTAAATAAAAGATTTGAGATATCAAGATAGAGAGAATGGGCTGGTATTGAATTACTCGGTAGTGCAGGTATTGAATTGCTTAGGATCTCCAGTTCTGTCGTCGCTCCCGTCGCCGACAGCACCTGTCGCGGCGGCTGTCCGTTAGCTGTCGCGGCAGCAACACACTAACTCCGTACTTCAAGCTTGGCAAGAATCCCAGATCTGCCTTGGCCTATCCCTAGGTCCAAGTCTGTCGGTGATCACGTCTTTGATGATACCTCCCGGCGTGAATCGAAGGATGAACACCGATGTGTATGAATTCTTCCTTAGCCACTTAACCTTGCCCTATCCCTAGGTACAAGATAGTTCAACTATAAACTAGAGAACTTGCTCTTATTTCTTTCGTATACTTAACTCTCCCGATGCTAAGTAAATAGATAACCTCACAATGCTCTCCCGATGCTCTTGCAAGATATTGATAACCAAAATAAGAGAACTTGAAGTTTATTTTATTGAACTTGGAAAATCCTAAAACAAAACAACCCTTGCAACTACTTTACAAAACAACCCGTAGCCCTAGGGGGAATTTAGAACATGTCGGTGACGGGTGAACGGCAGATGGGTTTAGGTTTCGGTTATGGGGTATTCGATGATGTCTAGGTTAAATCTATGCCCTTATATAAGCTTTGGGCTCAAGTATTCTAAGTTAACAAGGATTACAACTTTAATGAAAAGTAAGATTCTAATAAATGCTTAATCTCTAAGGATTCCTACTTTTCAGCCGCCTCCTTGTTTTATGGAAATTCCTCTCCTTGAGCTTTGGCTTGACATATCTTTTGAATCGGGGCTTGGAAAAATATGTGGCTTTCACACGACAGACGAGCAGATTTTTCTCTATCTATCGAGGTCCACTTTACTTTTCCTCTTCATAAGTCTGCTGTCACCATGCTGTCACGACAGGTCCATGGCAGCTTCGTCTTCTTCGTCTGCTTGTCCAGTTCAGCTTTCCTGCTTCTCTGCCCTGCGCCTGCCTTCTTTGTCAACTATGACAAATACCTGCAAAAATAGCCATTTTTAGTAGAATCCGTGCCTTTTACATTTTTGTTATGTTTTGCTGAAAACTAACCTAAATGCAATGCAATGATGCTTGAATGCAGCAGAAATATGGGCTAAAAAGGGTGTAAATAATAGGACTTTTACACACTCAACAGAAGGCTTGAAGCTGCTCTTCTCATTTCGACATTCTTCAACCCTTCAAGGTCCGAATGGATAGACAATTGCTGAAAAATAAAAGCTCCATTCTTTTTGCGCCTGAACAGGTAGGCAGATTCCATTCTCCTCATGCCTGAACGGATAGGCAGGTTTCCATTCTCAAAGTGTAACGCCCCAATTTAAGGCCCGGGAGTTATCAATTTTAATCTAGGATTAGTTTCGGGTTAATCTTAGATTAAAAATGCTGATTTTATAAAAAAAATGTCATTATTTACAATAATACCATTAATGAAATTTGAAAACGGTTTTGTCTCATCTTTTCTCAAAATCAAAAAAGAAAAGCTACCATTTTTTTTAAAGGCAAGAACTCCTAACTTTTTCAAGAGCAAGCTTTTCACCATCAAATCTTCAGTTGTGGTAGTTTCTTCACGGTAAATGTCTTAATCTATTGATCTTTACTAGATTAAGATAGATTTCAACTTAGTTTTCCATTTACCCAATGATTTCTAAGTTTACCCTAAAACCCATTATTTCGAAAATGGTGATTTCTTAATGATTTTCGAGTGGGCTTTGATACCTGTGTTTTTGGATGGTTAAAAAGCACATTTTGGTGTTAATAAAGTGTTGAAATGAAGCCTTAAATCAATAAACCAGAAACTAGGGCAGTGGGTAATTTTTTAAGGTGAAAAAATGGTGTTTTTGGCTTAGTTTTGGGGTAAAACGAGGGCTGGAGGTATAGAGACATAAGATGGGTGTTTTATATGATTTTGGTGTGTTTTGGATGTTTAATTTGATGGGTTATTGCTGGGCTTTGCTCAAGAACGGATTTGATGATATTTTGATGGATTTCAGCTTTGAATCGTTGAGAGAATGTTATAGAATTGTGAACTGATATTTGACATTGAATTTATGGAAGAGTAGGGGAGTAATACTTTGTTTTTGGTTGATTAGAAACATGAGAAACGAGTTCGTGTACTATGGGCGCGATACCGGGTGTTGCAGAGGCTTAAGATCGGTGTTTCGGCTTTCGTTTGGGCTCTATCGTTGAGTGGAAACTGTTTTGAGGCTTTAAATATGTTTAATGAAGGTTTTTGGGGTTTGGGTGGAGTCTTAGAGACTAATCTAGACCCAAGTGTCAGTTATCTATTCTCGCCTTGTTGGTTGATTATTGGCGTTCGCGATTATGTGTGTTGTGGTGTTGTTTGTGGATTGTTTTTATCCTGTTTTAATGTTGTTGTGTTGTCGTAGTTGATGTCGAGCCTCACGTGATGGTTAGTCGTTGTATACGGTGATGTGTACTCCCACCGGTAGTGACTAGTAGATGAGTACGGTGATGTGTAGTCCCATCGGAAATTTACTAGTTGTTGTGTACGGTGATGTGTAGTCCCACCGAGATGGTTGTGCATGTGCAAACCACGTTCGTCTATGTTTCCATTTCATTGTATCTCTTCCTTAAATGGTTTTGCTTTTAGAACTAAGATATATGTTTTAAACTGCATTGTTATTGTGTTTTAGAGCTCCGCTCACTAAGCTTTTAAGCTTACGCTCTCTTTTCCTAGCAATGCAGATCGTTAAAGGCTTCGGGAGGCAAGTGGGCAAGGGAGGAGTTCTTGGGTGGCTCAAAGTATGGTTTTATTATTTGTAATAACACTTAGACAATGTGATTGCTAGGCTTGTTGTTAGGGAGTTGGTGTTCAAACTCCTATGTTTTGACTTTGTGTAAAATGCTAGCATATTTTAAATGTTGGTGTCATGATATGTTGAAGTTTGTTATGACCCATGGTAGATTACCTTGCATTTTGGCATGTTAGTGTTTTTAACACTAAGTGTTCTTATGTGCTTTGGGCTTGAGATCCATTTTGTTGCGTGTATGCATGTTTGAAGTTGTGATTAGGATTTTCTGCCTCTAGATTCCTTTTAACGCATGATTGCTATGTTTGATGATGTTTATTTGTTATGTAGATGTGGCTTGATCTTTAATCATGTATTGGTTATGTTTGAAGTTTGTTAGAGTTTTGGGGTAGTTTCGGTTATGTTTAGGAAGGTTCTAAAGTGTCTCAAATGTGAGTTTTCTGCAAATCTGCAGGTAAGTTTCGAAACTTGTTGAATTTTCTGGAAATCTACAGGAAAGTTTCGAAACCTTTGTTTGGTAAAGTGAAAATTAGTTTGAAAAGTTATGTTTTGGTCCCTGGTTGTTCAACATGCATTTGGGTGAGTTTGAATGATCTTTTAGAGCTGAAAATTAACATGAGAGCATGAAACCTGACTAATTGCATATTGGTAACCTTAATTTCTTAAAAGTTATTGTTTTTATCTATTTTTACGTTTTAGTCCCTAATTGTTAAAAGGGCCAATTAGACTTCGATTCGATATCTGATTGAGGGGAGGTTTTAACCGCCGCTTGCATGAACATATAGGATAACAATGAAGCCTTTATAAAAAGATAAAAAAATATACCTTTGGTTGTTAACCGGTGGGAAATCCTCGGGTTTCTCTCCGGTTATCCCCGTGTAACTCTTCTGATTCGGTCTTGCGACTAGACCGGGTCGAGGGGGTTACACAAAGTGCCCCAACGGGTAGGCGGGTTCCATTCTCCTCATGCCTAAACGGATAGGCAAGTTCCATTCTTATCATGCCTGAACAGATAGGTGAGTTCCATTCTCCTTATGCCTGAACGGATAGACGTGTTCTATTCTCCTCATATCTGAACGAATAGGCGAGTTCCTTTTACTGGAAAGGCTTTAATATACCTGTCAAAATAGGCAAAAATGATTTGATGATATGAGTTAGCATACCCCTAACCTAGGGATGCCTAACTACAAATGATGCATGAATTATGACATCAAAATTGCTCGGACGCTTTCATCTTTCGGATCAGTCAAACTTGACCCTTTTCTTGTTTTCTTCTTTTTCTTGGCCTCTTTTGGCTTTCTCATCCTTGCCAAATCCCCATCCTTTGTCTCGTCTTGAAAGATGACTGATGACTTTCACTGGTCAGAATAGACATAACATTTCTCGTAGTGCTCATTCTCGTAACATTGCCCCCTATTCAACCTAGGTGTCCAACTATTCTCTTTGCCTTGACTTATCACGATGAATTTTCTCTTATCTCAACATTAGGGGGAAGGCACATGCCCCTAAGTCTTTGAACTTTTCTCTGAGGTTCAATAAGGTCCATATTTCATTAACCAAAGCATTTCAACAGAAACTCGGTTCAAGTCCCTGAACCATAGCATGTAAAACCTTACTAATATCCTCACCATGGCCACCGACAAGCTATCATTTGTATTCATGTCCTTGCACTCTAAACTTTATCCCTGAAGCAATGGAAAGAAATATTTTTGTGTCCACTATAAATTTTATATTACATCTTCTAATTTCAATATAAGATGCATTTTCAAAAAGACTAGACTTTCTTTTCAAATTATGGATATATCAGGCTAGGTAAAATACCTCGAATATCAAGTGCACGAGTGACACTAAGATAGTTTACCAAGAATTTCCTCGAGCATCATGCGTTTAGGAGACCTCGAAAGTTGAGCTAATGTCTGAGGATGTAAAATACCTTCCGAGTTATTTTAGTTTTTTAAACAATTGGACTTACCTTATGTAGGCTTCGCCTTTTATAACTATTACATTGTCTCATTTCTTTCTAGTTTTGGGGAAGTCAACTCATCACATTCCTTTGGCTCGAAATAAATGATGGAGCAAACAACAAAACCCCGAGGTACTCGGCATTGTCATGATTTGAAAATATTATCATCACTCATGAAGCTAAAGTTTTTGATTCGGATGGTGCATAGCAACCTTATTGGTCTTCTTGCTACAGAGGAGTGCCCCAAAAATTTCACACTCTGATCCAAAAATGCCTATTACCAGGCTTCGAACATTGAAGTGCTCTTGTTATACCTTTTGATTCTCGATTTTTTTTTCTTTTTCTTTTTTAGTGAGGAAGATTTCTTGTTGTTCTCCCAAATGCCTTAATGCCACATGTACTTAATAAATGACTAAATTAAATTGGAGTGTAAGTCACATATTCATCATCTTCGCGACTTCCGAATTCCACCAGGCGCAAGTTGCTCGAAATCAACCTTTGGGTCAAGATCAATGTCTCTCGTGCAATTGATATACGAGGACTCAGTAGACAAATATATATACACAAAATGAAGAGATAATTGAAACACAATATACAACGCATCCATTCATTGAAATTTAAAACATGCAGTCTTAGGCCCTTAAAAAGATCTCTGCTACCTTCGGGCAAAGGGTAGCAAGGTTGATTCCATACATTACTTCAAGGAAAAGATTAAAATGCAATGAGATGAAAACAAGTCAACACTAAAATGAAAGCAAACTTGGATGCATTAAAACTCTTGACCACCGTTAGACTGGCCATTCATCACAACCCCTTAAGCTTCCTCGAAGAACTCGATCTCCTTGTTGTCCATCAGTTCTTAAACCAACTGCTTGAATTCCGGACAACATTGAGTCTCGTGCCCCGTAGTCTGATGGTACTCAAAAAATAATTCATGGTCATCATACACTCCCTTCGTACTATTCTCAATCAATTCCGTCGTGCACAGTTGTTCGAACACCCAACTTAGAGGGGACTTGATTTCCGACTCTTCCATCCTTGCTTTATTCGCATCTACCTCTTCAAGGGCATTCACGTCTTGACCTTCATGGTTTGGAAGTGGGTTGGCAGCCACTTTGGGTCCCTCACATTAGATGACCCCATTGTTAATCAAGTTTTGCACGAGTTTCTTGAACGTTGTGCAATTTTCTATCGTGTGCCCCGGTACTCCGTCGTGGTACTCAAAATGTGCTTTCTCGTCATACCATGGAGGGTAAGTCGGCCGGAAGGGAGTAACATGATACGGATGGACCAAATCAGCCTCGTATAGGTGTTCGTACACCTCTTTGTATGGAATGGATAGAGGGGTGAAGGACATCTTCTCCTTTTCCCTCTTGGGAGCTCTATTTTCTCTTCTGTTTGAGCTTTGCGCATTCCTGATTGCGGCTTGAGGCGGTGAGATTTGAGGTGCTTAGAAGCCTTGTAGGTACTGGTGTTGTTCACCTCATGATCTCTCTTCTTGAATTGTTTTCGAGCATTTTCTCCTCCATCAATTCTACCACTCTTGATAGTTGTTTATCATGCGGTCATAGAGGGTTCCCTTCAAAGTATCGACAAACATAGGAGAGATCTCATTTTCGCTGAGTGGAGGTTGGACCTGCGCCGCCACATCTTGCCACCGTTGGGCGTATTCACGGAGGCTCTCATTGTGCCTTTGCTCCAAAACTTGTAGCATGAGTCGGTTTGGGAACATATCAGTTATGTGCTTATATTGATCTGTGAAAGCCTTGGCCAAATCCTTCCATGATCTAATCTAAGCACGGGTTAACTGATTGTATCACCTCACCGCGGCCCCTGCTAAGCTATCTTGAAAGCAGTGAATTAGCAACCTCTCATTGTTGATGAAACCCGTCATCTTTCTACAGAACATGGTTATGTGGGCAGTAGGGCAAGTTGTCCCGTCAAACTTTTCAAACTCCAGCGTCTTGAACTTGGGTGGAATTACCAAGTCTGGAACCAAACTGAGATCTCTAGCATTCATCCCATATGACCATTCTTCTTCCACCTTTGTTCGAAATTTCTCCTCAAGGTCTTTACGTGTCTCTTCTAGTTGTTTCGAGAACTCAGCCTTGACCTTGTTTAATTTCTCAATCTCATCCAAATCCGGGACACTATCCCCAACATTTTCCACATGATTAAAAATCAAACCTGATGGAGCACGGGTAGAGACGCTCGCCTGATACGATGTTGTCCCATCTCATTGAGTAGCCGCTCCTTGCGAGGGCTTAGGGTTATCAGCGACAAAAATGGAGGAATACGAGGGGTCTCTCATCTCTTGACTAGGGTTTTCAACAGTACCCTTTCCTCTTAGATTGGATTGTATCAACTAAGATATATCTTTCATCATATCCTGTTGGGACTTGATGATGGTGTCCCTCAATTCTTGTTGAGTTTGCTCCAATTGAACCCTCAAATCGGCTTCCAATTTAGCAAAACTCTCATCCATTTGCTTCTTTTGAAGGCGAGTAAAGTGTGGATGTGGAATCTTTGATAGTCAAGAATACTGCCATGACCCCCCAACAGTTAATTTTATGTGTTTTATGATTTAATGTATGCAATGTTTCGTATGCATAACAGATGCAGATGATTAAAGGCAATAAATTAAAAAACACAATTGAATGCAAAGAAGTGTTGATTTGACGAACATCCTCATTAAACAACTTTTCATAACGAAGATCAAGTCTCATTACAATGAGAGGAGAAAATAGGTACATAGGGTACAATTTTCAATAAGTTTTGCACGTCTCCTTCCTCTAAATTAGCGCATTCTGACAACTCAGTTGCTATCCGCGCTAAGGCTTGAATAAAATGAGGTGCTCTTTGCTTTGAGGATCAAAAGACTTGATTTCTAGGGGCTCGAGATCAACTTGGATCTTTAAACATGGAAGCACATCAACTTGGCCCAAGCCAACTAGATTGGCTTCATTGTTCATTGTTCATCCCCTAATCGCTCTTGAGCTCCAGAATTCTTCAACTCGTTGTTATAGACTCTTTTCTCCCGTTATGACAGTTTTCAATTCTAGACTGTTCTCGGATCAACACTTCGTAAGAAAATGCCATGAATATGCGCAAAAATAATCAAACAAAATAAGACGAAAAAAACAAATGGATTAGTAACAAAAATAATGAATATTGAATAAAAAACAAATAGATAACAATGTAAAGACCTAGCAACATGCATTCTAGCTTGCTACGGTTATCCGCATGGCTCTAATGGGGTGGGCTTCTTAAATTCTCACACATGTGGGATCGGTTCTAATTAAAGGTACTCGGACCTATCTTATTACCTACTAAGGTAACAAGAACCCCAATTATGACCCATTACAAGCTTGCAAATTGGTTTTGGTTCGAGAGAAAGCACGACCTAGTGACGTGGAGGGTTGCTCACGTGTCAAAGGCGTGGATTCCGGAAGTGAATTACCGACCTGTGGAAGGATGCTCACGTGGGTATGAGATGTTTCACTCCCACTTAAGGGAAGAAGCCCGGGTATAGAGCATGATCATGATGCAACACATGTCGGTGATTCCTTAGAAATTAAATGAAAAATTAATTCAAAGACCACCAATTATCAAAGCTCGTACAATGCAAGTCACATTTTCAAGAAAGAATCAACCTCATTAAAGTCAAATTAAATTTAAAAATTTTCCATCATTAAAAGCAACAATTATTTTCTTGGCTTAACTCTCTCAATGTTTTGTAAAAAACAAAATTCGGTCCCCAGCGGAGTAGCCAAGCTGTAATAATGTTTTTTTGAAAACCACTAATAAAATTTAAATATCCCGCATTTTTTAGAAAATCAATTAAATGGGTATTTTTTTCTAAAAATTTGTATTTTGGAAAACGATGAAAACTTGGAGTCGCCACCGACCACTAAGGTAGGTCGGACACCATAAAAACCAGAGATTCATTTGAAAGGGTTCGAGAGTTGGTTACGTGTGGGAAAGGGTTAGCAACCTCATCACGCCCGGAAATCGGTACCAAAATATTTGTTGCTTTTAATTTATGGAAATTGCTAAAATTTAAAATGAATTTAATTAGGGGTTCTTAATTGAAAATTAACCTTAATTGTATGAGCTTTATCAAATTGGTGAGTTCGAATTAATTAGACGTTTAATTAAAAAGGGTGACGATGCACCGGACCAAGGACTAAACTGACATCATATAAGTCCGACTGTCGTGTTAATTTAGGGTTCGGATCTCGAACGTCACCTTTATGCATGATGCAAGCATTTAGGAATGATGTTATGGCATTGTCCCTTTTTAAACTATTGCTTACCTCGAGACAGTAAGGATTAACCCAAATATTTGGTCAACATCCATTGAGTTTAGACTGTTATGACACAAACATCGGGATTAATAGATACCTCCCTTTTGTATGGTTTAGATTGGTTAATTACTATGCAATCAAAATATTAGAGGCCACATGAATAACAATTTAAAAATGCATGTCAAATAAATATCACATGAAATAAAACGGGGCAAATATGAATGAGATCTCAAATGTTATATGTACATTACTATACGTAAAAACGTTACATTATACTAAGGTAATATATATATATTATTCGGGTAATCATCATTATATATATTATGTTAAAAATCATCAATATATATATATATTATATTGAAACCATATTTTATATATATATATATATATATATATGAAACTATATATTGCATACATACTATATATTATATATAAAATTATATGTTATATATAAAAACGTATTATGTGTAAATCATATTATATAAACTATATATTATATACAAAAAAACAAACTACAAAGTTATATTATAAAACTATACGTTATATTTTTTTTATTATAATGCCAGCTGATATTTTATTCGAAAAGTAATAAAAGAAAGACAAAACGTCACATGTATATCAGTCCGGCTTTAATTCCCAAAGCCCTTAAACATTTAGGAAAGTGCAAAAAGGGGAAAAAACAGATGAAAATGAAGCTCCCCTCTCTTGGAAACGGAAATTCTCACGGTGGTGAAGTCAAGAGTCTCCGATCGTCCTCCACCCGCGACAGGACCTCCACCGGCGCATCCTCTATCCAGAACTGATCGTACATGGAAGTCAGTTCTGTTCTTGCCGCTGCATCAGCCGCCGTGTTTGCACTCCTGGCCGTGAATCTGAAGAGACACCGCGCAAACCGCCGTTGAACAGTCTTGATTCGGGAAATAATCGGGCCAATTTCAGAGAGATCAGTCCCCGGAGAGATCAGCTTGGTTATAACAGCCCTCGAGTCGCTCTCCAGGATAACCCGTCGAAAACCTAGATCCGCCGCAAAATCCAAACCATGCACCGCCGCTATTGCTTCCGCCTCAAACGCCGATCGGACATTCTGGCTTCTCCGGCAGCATGCACCCAACAGGTGACCTTCTGTATCACGCACAACAGCACCGGTTTTTGCATTTTTATTTCTTAACGAAAACGAAGCGTCTACATTGACCTTGACCATCAATGCAAGAGGGGGTGACCAAAGGACGGGGACGATACTGATAGTAGGGTTTCTGGTTCTGGCTAGGACCCCAATCTCCAACTCATAGCTTCGGACGAAGGTAATCAGCTCGTCTTCTGTTTGTTTTGTTCCTTCGTGTCATAACTTGTTTCGAGAAAACCAGATTGACCATGTTGTAAGTACTATAGTAACTCTTCTCTGTGGACTGATGTTATTAAATATCCATGCAAGCCACTCTTTAAAACATAGTTGCTGAACTTGATTAGGCCAAGAAAGATTAAGTTTTGACCATATATTAGATGCAAAACTGCAATCACGGAATAAATGCTCGCAATTTTCGACACCCTGATTGCATCTAAAACAATTAGGATCAGTAGCCACTCTCTTGATACAGAGATTTTGCTTAGTTGGGATATAGTTTAGGATAAATTTCCAATTAGCAATACGGACCTTTGAGGGACATTGCAGAGACCATAATTGCTTGAAGAGACCATTATTTTGTGGTAGAGGAGACGAACCCTGAAGTAGCAGTCTGTAACCACTACGAACGCTGTACTGACCCGAGTGTTCGCCCGACCAGACGCGGATATCCATCTCAGGCTCCGAAGGTGTAGGGATAGCCAATATTTCTCCTGCCTCACTCTGATTGAAAGAAGCCCAAATTAGGTCTCTATTCCAGTTCGTAGAATTAGGAAGCATTAATTCCGAAACCCATTTAAGGCCCATAATCCTAGTGGACTGAAGTTTCCGAGGTGGGTAATGGGGTACCCAAACATCATCCCAAATGGAGATGATGTTACCCGACCTCACCTGCCAGCGTAGGCCCATCTTAAGGAGGCTCGTAGCACTCCAAATGCTTTGCCAGATTAGAGATGGCGAGGAGCCCAAACGGACCTGAAGAAAATCCGTATTGGGGAAATACTTTGCTCGTAGCAAACGGGCCACAAGAGAAGTTGGGTTTGAGAGTAACCGCCACCCCTGCTTCGCCAACAAAGCAACGTTAAACTTACAGAAGTCCTGGAAGCCCATTCCCCCATCCTCCTTCAATTCACACAAACTAGTCCAGTCGCACCAATGAATCCCTTTTTTTCCTGGACCCTTTTGCCACCAAAACTTCGCTTCTTTTGCCTCTAGAGCCTTACACAAAGTCTTAAGTAAAAGAAAGCAGGACATAGAGTACAAGGGGAGTGATTGAAGGACTGATTTGATAAAAACTTCCTTACCCCCAGTAGAAAGGTGTCTAACAGCCCATCCATTAATGCGTCCATCAAACTTATCAAATAAAGCCGCAAAAGCCTACATATTGTTCCTCCCAACCACTGTAGGGAGGCCCAAATATTTCTCCGGGCTTATCACGCTGGAAATGCCCAAAATACTCCTTACCGAAACTCGAATACCCTCTTCCACATTCGTGCTGAAAAAAAGACCTGACTTCTCAAAATTAACTAACTGGCCCGAACAGTTAGCATAGCTAGCCAAAAAATCTTTTATATTCTGAGCCTCTGATGATGAAGCAGCCCCAAAAATGATGCAATCGTCTGCAAATAGGAGATGTGAGACGATGGGAGCTGAGCGGGTTATCCTTACCCCACTAAGTAAACCTTGCTGAATTGCGCCTCGTATGAGAGATGAAAGCCCTTCACTACACAGGAGAAAAAGATAAGGGCTAAGTGGGTCGCCCTGTCTAAGCCCACGGGATGGTGTAAAACTCGAGCCCACAATACCATTCAGCACCACCGAGTAGGATACAGATGACACACACCTGCTGATTTTTGATACCCGATCTTCACTAAAGCCCATTTTCCTCATGACCGCCCAAAGAAAATTCCATTCTACCCTGCCATACGCTTTACTCATATCGAGTTTAAGCGCGAAAGAACCTTTCTTTCCATAGCGTCTCTTTTGAAAACAGTGCAAGATTTCATAGGCAGCAATCAGATTATCAGTAATTAAGCGACCCGGCACAAAAGCGCTCTGTGATTCATCAATGCAGTAATGTAGGACCTCTTGGAAACGAATTACCAACATTTTTGAAATAATCTTAAACAAAACATTACAAAGACTAATGGGGCGAAAATCAGACATTCTTGAAGGGGCACTAACCTTTGGAATGAGCGCAATGTGCGTATTATTTATAGTCTCCAAGGGCACAGATCCTTTAATAGCTTCCAGACAAAAAGCCCCAACCTCTTTCCCAACTATATGCCAAAAACGATGATAGAAAACCGCTCCCAAACCGTCAGGCCCAGCTGCTTTAAGCGGGCTCATTTCTTTCACCGCAAACAGTACATCTTCCAACGTAAACTCACGGCCCAATGCAATATTCATTTCATTTGTTATACAACCCGATATACCATCAAGAGCAGCACTCGGGTCCCCACCAGCTGTACTAGTAAAGAGGCCCTGAAAGTAATCTATCGCAATTTCGGCCATATCAGATGGATCAGAACAAAGAGCTCCAAAAGCCGACATGAGGCCCAAAACTCTATTCGTACATTTTCTCTGAGTAGCAAAACGATGAAAAAAAGCTGTGTTTCTATCACCATTCGATAACCAGTTAGCCCTTGCACGTTGTTCCCAGTACAGCTCTTCCTTATCCAACTCCAGATTTAAGGCCAACTTAGTTTCCAATGTCTCTTGCAGAACCTCATCAGAAGGTAGCAAGTCAGTAAGGTGATCCAGGCGCTTACGAAGGTCATTCTTTGTAATATTCCTTTCCTTCCGTATTCTCCTAAACCAATCTCCTAATCCCTTATTGACTATTTCGAGACGTTCAGGGATAGTGCCTACTGAATTAGACCACAACTTCCGCACCTCGGGTTCACACGTGTCCTCCATGAGCCATGATGCCTCAAACTTGAAACTACAATGATGCTTATTGGTCCCCAATTCCAACTCAGAGCAAAGTAGAAGCGGACAATGGTCCGAAAAGGAGTGAACTAAATGCTCCAATTGAAAATTTGGGAAGAGAGATAACCAAGCAGCATTAGCAACTCCCCGATCAAGTCGCTCACGTATAACATTTGAAGAGAGCCTCCCTTTCTCCCAAGTAAACCAATTTCCAGAATAGCCAATATCAGACAAGTCACGGTCAAAAAAGGCCTGTTTAAAGTCATCCATTTGGCGGATATTGCGAAGGCAACCGCCCTGCTTTTCATGCCCGTACATCAATTCATTGAAATCTCCAATGACTAACCACGGTAGATCGGGACAATCATTCAGCTGCCGTAGTAAATTCCATGAATCCATTCTATTAGCCTCCTCCGGGGCTCCATAAAAGCCCGTACACCGCCATTGGACCGCTCCCATTGAATCGTGAATCAAGAAATCAATGTACCTTGGCGAAGATGAACGAACTAAAACAGAGCTTGAATCCTTCCAACCCAAAGCAAGCCCACCACTTCGACCCAAAGAACCAACCTCAACACCATTTGTATATCCCAACTTTCGACGTACATGTTCCATCTTTTCTACCGATAACTTGGTCTCAATAAAAAAATAAAAATCTGGGTTAATGTCTCGCAGCATTTGCTTGAGACGACGAACCATTCGAGGTCTACCCAAACCCCGAACATTCCAACTCAGCATTTTCATTGTGAACGGCGGGCCTCTTGGATAAGGCCGGCCGATGAATTAGAATAACTGGGCCCAGACGAATCCACCTGCTGAGAAACATCTGTACCCCCTGCTTGGACTCGGACCCGTTTCTTGCCCTTAGAATGGGCCAGCGGGCTGTCCTCCGAAACGTTTGCTATGTGAACATCTTGATTGTAATTTTCTTTTGCATTCACCAACGCATTTAAGTTTGGTATACCATTCCCAGTTGGCAGACTTCCACGATCCACTCCATCTTTAATGACAGGGAAATTTGATCCCGAAATCCCGCCCGACAAATTCCCCAGATTTGGGCCGCCATTTCCGTCATCATCTCTTAGCCATCTGTTCGTCAGAGGCTGCCGGCGATCTAGAGCACGCAACGAGATGTCCCAGAGGAAAACCAAATCTTTCTCATCTACTGTGAGCCGGATCGGGCAGAATCCTTCACCATGGCCCAGTTTACCACAGAGAAAGCAAAAAAGTTTGATTCGCTCATACTCAAAACGAGCATATACTTGCTCTTCATTGCGAGATGCCAACTTCTTCTTCCTTTTCAACGGCAGCCGAGTATCAAACCGGACACGAATTCGCATCACTCTCTTAACCACGGATCCCAAAGACTTGGTATCATACTCGAGGAAACGGCCTATAAAATTCCCAGATTTATAGCCGTTGCTTCCTGGAGACGATGCAACAATAAAAGATGGCCATTGAAATTCCAAGGCCCACCATCCCATATCCTATTGACATCCACGATGTGAAATAAACGGAAGAAGAATCTGTTGTCACCAAGATCGGAAATTGAAATCCCACCGATAGGCTTCCAGACACTCGACAGAGTGTGCCTCATTGCATCAAACTTAACAATACTGGTTGTGAGAAAGGACCCAACCAGACAAAGATCAAGGGACTGCTCAGGAGTGCTAGGAACAACATCTATTTGCAGGGCCTCCTCCTCACCATCATCAATGGCCAAGGACGCCATCGGATCGGAGACTTCATCCATGACAAGGTCAACACCAAAAAAAATCTAAACAAGAAGAGAGAGAAAAAAACGTGCCAAGAGGCAGAGTACGTGTCAAAAGACAGAGAAAAGAAAACGTGTCAAAAGACAGAAATGTATAGATGTAAAGATTTAAACTATACGTTATATGTATGTTAAAACCATATTTTTCATATATAATAAAACCTTATATTATATACTATATTATATATTATATAAGAACTATATGTGTTGCACCATATCATAATATACATTATACTTTATTATATACATATACTCTACATTAAAACAAACAACAAGCCACAAAACAATATATATATGAACAACATAAATAAGATCATGAATAAAAAGGGTAAAAGGGCATGAAAATTAAAGATGCATGAACTAGGGGACCTCAAAGGGGGTTTTCTTCACTGAAAAATGGACTAAAATAAAACAAAAATAGAAATTTAGGTGTAAAAAGGAATATTAAACCATATAAAATCGAATTAGGCTTAAACAAGGACAAGATTGATAGATTTCAAAAACCTGCAAGGACCTGGTGGGTGGTTTTAAAACACGAAATGGCTTATTGTGTGATTATGAAGACGCGAAAGGGTCAGAAACATGATTAAGCCAACTTTAAGTTATTAAAGGATTATAGAAACGGACTTAAAAACATCTAAACCCCTCTTTTTGCAAACCCTAAACTCTCAACCTCCCCATCCTCTCAGCCTAAACGCCTAAAATGTCGGCCGACGCTAATCGGCGGCCGGCAAACTCGTAAACACCCTAAATCCTTCCCTTTTTTATGTTTCAAATCTTAACTGGCACCCAAAATTAAAAACACCATCCCCACTTTTATTTTGAGAAACAAAAACCCGAAACCCCTCTATTTAAAAATCGAAAAAATACATTTTTGTTCCCCCCTTCTCTTTGCCCTTCCACCGAATCACCATGCACGGCCTCAAAGAGGCCAGAAGGGTTGTCGCCGGCAAAAGAGAGCAAGGGACGAGAGGAAGATGAACCGCCGCAAAGGTAAAAAAGAAACCCTAACTTTTTTATGTTTATCCTTCGAAACAAAAAAAAGAGACAATATACCTCTAAAATCTGAGGCTTTTTGCTTCTATTGATTCTCTTAAATTTCCCCTATGATCTTGATCCGCGTTATAAAATGTTCGATTCGACTTTTATAAGCCAAATATTACAATTTTTCGAATTACATAAAAAAATTTTGAAATATGTTATTGGTTGATGCTATTATCTGTTTTCATTTCTCTGAAAATCCTTGAAAGGTTTGTTTGTCCTCTTAACGGCTCTGGCATTCTCTATTTTTGCTTTCTTGCATGTGCTGGCCGTTTGGAATCGATGAGGGGACCATGAGAGCTGTTGTCGTGGTTGAACGGAAGAAGGAGGGGACCGACTGGACGACGTGGAGTGATCTCAGCCGCTGATGAGGGGATCTGGACGCTTGTGAGGGATTCGAAAAGGCGCGTGTGAGGGAGCTGGAGTGTCGTACGCGCGTGAGTGATTCCAGGGGTCACGCATGGGCGCGTGGTGGATCTGGAAGCTTCCCTGCCTCGATCCTGGGCCGTTGATAGCGATCTTGATCTGACAGCTTCGATGTGGCGGCTGCACAAAGAAGAGAGAGGCATCAGACTAAGGTTTAGCTTAATTAAACTTGGGCTTGTTAATGGGCTTGTAATATATATATATATATATATGTATAATATTTTAGTTTGAGTTTTTAATTGTAATGGATTGTTTTATTAATAAACTTGAGCTTATTTATTTAATTGGGCATGTATTTTTCTTTCTTTCTTTTTCAACTTAGTTAACAATAATAATAATAATAATAATAATAATAATAGTAATAATAATAAGATGGCGTAAGAGAAGTGGTGTAATATATTAATAGTATTTAGGGGGTTTTCAAATGGATGATAATAATCACAGCTACCTATCACGAATAATGTTAATAATATTTTGTTTGTTTTAGTTTTAATCACTATATATAGTTAAAGTAGGTAAACAAAGCCCATTATTATAAAATATAAAAACGGGTTAACACCCCGGACAAAATTAGTGATTACACTTCTTTGGATCGATTTCAACTGTATTTGGATACACGAATTCCACCACTACACCAACAATGAACAATTTGGTCCAATGTCATCCACTACACCATTTTGACCAACACACATCACATCCCTCCACTACACCATATAATCTTTGTACCACTGAGCTCATGAATTCTATGGCATGTCAATTGTATCAAATACTTCGACCCCAAGGTTCGATAATAATTACTCAATATCAATGATTCAATGACAATAGTTCGATATCAATGATTCAATGACAATATCTCAATAATCATGTAGCCATAACAATAGGCAATATCAATAAACTCATGTCAATGATTCTATATGCCAATGCTTCAATGATTTCCATGACAATAATTGCAATGTTATAGACAATGAATCGATGTCATTCTTACCAAACTTATCAATATGGTTTTCAATGATGCTTTATACAAAACCCCTTTAATTCAACAGTTTTTAAACCGTATAAAATCAATAACGATAAATTCGGAAAGGCTCATCGCTCAATTCTGAGACTCCGACTACACTCACCTCGATAATCCGAAGCTTCTAAGGCTCTCGGATAGCGATACCCTTATTCCTAGCTTTCGATGGAGACGATGGATTAGCTTTTTCCACTTCTTAAGCTAGGAAAAGCAATAAGGGATTAGAATCAACTTGAATAGCCATTAGCTATTCGACAAAGCTTATCTTTAAAGCTTGAAATTAGCCATTCAATGATGAAGAGAATCGATGATTGACTTAGGGTTTCTACTTACCTGATCGATAGCTATAAATTGATGATCTTAATTCAAGGAAAGCCTAAGCTTATGGCTCCCAAATAAAGAGGAGTGTGCTTGAGCTTGATGGAGAAGATGACAATGGAAGTGTGAGCTTAATCTTTTAAACCAAAAGATGAGTTTTTTGTCTCAGTGAAACAACACAAAGATTAAAGCTTTGTTTTTATTCATTTTAATAAAAACTATAACCTTTAATCATTTCTCCACCTCCCCCGAAACCAATAAAAAGGTTTCCCTCAACCAAGGGTAAGCTTTATAAAATAATATTTATCTTTATATCTTTTCAATATAAACTATATAGATGACCTCAAGTCATCTTTCTGGCCAAAATCACGTGGGAAGGGCAGCAATAAGCAGGTGAGTCATCACCTTATCCCTTCCTCTCAATGTTTCCTTTAAATATATTCAAAATAGAGGATCCATTTCAAAACGAGTGAAGCTGTATCGAAACGGTTGAGCAAAAGTCCAAAAGTTAGTTAATTCAGTTACACAGTATCGAAACGCCCCTTAATCATTTCGAAACACATTTCCTAGGCTGTTTCGATACGGGTCTGAGTGTATCGAAACGTCTAGCTCTAAAACATTAATTAATGCATTTTAAAGGAAATCTTAACTAAAGTCTTGGTTCAATTAAGGTCCTATATGTAACCCCCTTGACTCGGCCTAGCCACCAGACTGTATCAAGCGAATCACACGGGACTAACCGAAGAAAGATCTGAAGATTTCTCTCTGATTAGCAACCCTAAACGCGTTGATTATTATCTTTTCTAGATGCTCGAATTTAAACCTTATATTTGAGAACACACATCGGAAGAAAACACGACAAAATGAGCATCGAACGATCACCGAGCAACCAGGGACCAAAATGCAAAACTAGCATAAAGCACGGACCTAGGATGAAATTAAGGTGATCACTTTGAAATTAGTCTTATTTCATGCAACCATGCTGAAATGCAACTCAAAACTAGCACACAATCAACCACGATTGATAGCACATCAAGCGTTGACCAAAACGCAAGACCTTTGAATTAAGCAAAACTAACCTCCAACGACTCCCGTTTCGGAACACCCACGTTCTTATCGGAACAGGTCTGCCCAGAGAGCTTTCGTTCTGAAACAGCTTGGACCTGTTCCGGCCATGCAAAGCCCATTTCGATACTCGTTCTGAAACGCCAAGACCAAAAAAAGGGTCGTTCCAAAACCTTCGAGTCTGTTTCAAAATGCCTTGCTGCAGAAACAGAAAATCTACAAACCAAGCTTCTCCAAGGTTATTTCCCTTAGTTCCAATCAAAACAACCAACAAGATAACAACAATATGAGCATACAACCACCAATATCAAACAACCAAACAAATATACAAGCAAGAGAACTAAACCAACGATTAACAAATGATTAGCCAAGAAACCTCATGAACTTTGAATTAAGAAAAACAAGATAGGAAGTCATAACCATAAGCTCAAGGTATAAACAAACCAACCAAGGCATAACAAGCATACTCTCAACACAAGGAGTTTACAAACCACTGCTACAACATAAACAAGGTCTATCCTCTTTGCCACACACACTATTATCTAAACAAAGTCATACTTGAGCTTGAAGCGCACACTTGGATCACCTCCCTTGCACCGTTACCTTCCAAAAAGATCTACAGATCTGCATTGTTGGAAAAGAGAGCGTAAGCTACGAAGCTTAGTGAGCGGAGCTCAAAACCAAACTACAACAATGCAGTTTTAAAAACAACTTCATTTTGAAAACCAAAACACTTTCTTAAAATCACTTTCGCAAATCATTTCCTTTCAAACATACCAAACTTGAATCAAGTATAAGCAATTGCAACAACACATGCCAAAGACACAAAACATGCATCAACCATGCATGAACCATACGTAAACCACATATACAAACCAAGCCCATCGGCTCCAATTCAAACCACATGCTTCAAGCGTATAACACAACCATATGAGTTTACCAAGCTCATATTAAAACCATAAGCGAATGAGGGCTAGTTTAGCATTGCTTTTAAAAAGTGATTTTTAAAAGTGCTGTTAGAAAGAGATTTTGAAAAGGGATTTTAAAAAGTTTCTTGTAAGATTTTAGTGTTTATCATTGCTGTCAAAAAGTGCTTTTAAGAAGATAAATGACCATTTTGGACATGATATTGTTAGTTATATATATTTGTATGTATAGATATATAAAAATGATATTCAAGTTTTCTAATGTCAACTTAAATTATTATAAAAATATTTTTATTAATAAATATATTTTTTAACAATTATACGTATTCTATGAAAATATAACAAAATTGACATATTTTATTTTAAAAACTTGACATAAATAAATATATATCATTTAAAATTTAAAAAAATAATTATTAATTATATTACTATATCTTCGTAAAGAATTATAAATTTATAAATTATAAATAAACACAATAGAAAATGGAGGTTAAAATTGTAATTTACCTCTCAAAATCACTTTTACAACCGCAAAAGCTAAAAATTTTAGCTTTTGCGTTTGGGTTGAAAATCACTTTTCAAAAGCAGTTTTTTCTCCAAAAGCTAGCTGTTTAGCACAGCTTTTGGCCTCAAACCAGCTTTTGGAACCAAAAGCTGGTTTAAAAAGCAATGCTAAACAAAGCCTTAGTATATCGGCATCATTGACACGTTGCTCGGATAAGCGGACACCTTGATGGCAGAACCCCTATCAAGTCACATGGTGAAACAACCCTCACCACAATTTCACTTCGATCGGGATGCCACAACCCACATTGCCTGTTGGTTATAGCACAACCCCTACCAACTCGTATCACAATAGCACAACTTCTATTGTGAAATCGAAGAATTTATCTCACACGTGAATTTTTATATTTATAGTGCACTTCCCATCCTATTGATCGATCAATCTATCCGATATAACCCATGTGTCAATATACTCATCGCAACATCGCATTCCACTATTTTACACCAGGGATAAACACCTCCTCAAACACATCCCAAATACCATAACCACAAGCCATGCATAGCATGAACTCAAGCAACAATTCATGAATCACATGGCATTCTCATGGGACAATATCAACATGCATTTAATGTACAACAACAACGGAAAAACATCATTTAAAATAATATGCTCATGATCCAAACATGATCAAAATGTAAAACGGAAAAAATACCAAATAACTCAAAACTTACCCTTGATCTTGGATTGGCCTAACGGCTCAATCCAAACCCCCAAAACACTCTCATAACCTTGTTAAAGCATTAAAATCATTTCCACTCACCAACGATTACAAAAACCAAGCCGAAACTCTTTTCTAGCTTTCCGGTTCGCCTACAAATGTATCCTACGATTCTGAATCTTCAACCCCTGCTTCTAACCAACCCAAAACAGAGGATTAGAGATATTTTCAACACTTTAACTTGCTGGAAAACAAAGATTCAACAACCCAATCAAAACGTCTATCAAAACATTTTCGAAACAAATCGAAAACATCGGAAAACTCAACTCGGACAACCTCTAGCAAAACCCAGCATTATATATCATCAAAACACATGAATAAACGCCTAAAAACATCAACCCAGCATCAGAATACCATCAACTATCAATTTACCACCAAACTCACTTAAAAACTCACTTTTTCATTCAACAAACTTCAACACCAAACCCAATTTCGGGATTCCTATCATTCACCCATCATCTCAACACAAAAACCACATCAAAATAAAGGCAAAACCATCATCAAACCCAGCAACAACAGATCCAACTCAAGATCTTACCCAAATACTCATTTTAGCCAATTTCCATTAAAATCACTTTAAGAAAACATAATGTTAGTAATTAAAAGAATCAAAGCATGGGAATATCAATAAAGAACCTTACATTAGAGGAGAATTTCATTGCTCACCTCCAATGATAGCTATTTCCCATTGTTTAGCAAAAATCCCTTGAGAAAACAATGAATCAAGCTTGGGTTTTAGAAAACTAAAGTAGGAAAATCAATTAGAAACATTAGATTGATAAGAAATCACTTTTACCTTGATAAAATCAAGCCCAAAGGTTTTTAGGCTGAAGAGAGAATGGAAAGAGCTTCAAAATAGAGTTTTAACGTGAAATGAGGAAATAAGAGAAAACCCTTTTTAGATTTAATTATAAAGCCTTTTTAAAATATTTGAATAGTCAAAAATAAAGGGGAAAATAACTATATTGGCCCATCCAATTTAGCTCCTTATGGATTCTATGTTTTGACTCTCCTACAAAATAGTCATCAAAACAGATTTTGCAATCTTTACATTTTGGTCATTAAACCAAAATGTCATGGTTCGGAAAATGTTTTTCCAAAATTGTTTTTACCAAAGCCTTATACATCTTTATTAAGGATTTTAGAAATTCATTCATTTCATATTTTTCGGCCATCCGAAGACCACTTTCCCTGAACTCACACACAACTCCCAACATCGACCTTTCGGACCTCGAAACTTTACTAAATCTTCTAGACCCAAAATCAGGGTGTTACACTATAACAATATAATCTATAGCAAGGATATGATATTTCAATATTTTAATACCAATACTCCGATCATCAGAATCCAATTTCAACTAGACCGGTTTTCGGGATGTTACAGATCTGCCTTTTGAAATCTGAAGGTGGGTTACAGCTTAAGAATTTCATTTGTTGGCATAAGGCATGTATTTTGCAATTAATAAGGAACATATTTTCACAAGAGAGATCTCTTTAGGTGGCTTGAATCCAGGAGTAGGTTTTGAAAAGCACTAATTTCAGGGGAATTGAAGTGAAGTCTTATAATAGCTGGATTTTAAGAATTTGTTGAAACTCAAACCTGAAGTTCGGAGAATTTTTGCTTCAATTAGTGATTGGGATCTTGTTAACACAAGCTGGATTTGGGAACATTGTAGAACACATGAGAAAAAGGTTGTTTGACATAAGCTCATATAGTTCCCATCTCATATTCTTAAACATGTTGTTATTACATGGATGGCCCTAACTAATAGACTTTCCACTGCTGATAGATTGTTGAAGATGAAAATATTGGTCTCTTCTGTATGCAGGTTTTGTGGGCAAGCAGATGAGTCTCGTGATCAATTGTTTTTTGAATGCTCTTTTTTAAAAGGGTATGGTCATGTATTTTAAGTGTGGAGTGCATCGGGCACCTAGGAGTTGAAACTGGCCTGAACAGCTGCAAAATTGAAAGGTAAATCCCTTATTGTCTTTGTTTTGAAGCATGCTTGGAGTGCCTTTATTCACACGATGTGGATAAAAAAACAAGAGAACTTTTCAAAAAGTAAATAAGACTGAAAATGAGATCATACACACAATGCAGAAAGTGATTCGATTAATTGTACAGAAAAATGTATAGTTTAGAGTGATATTGTAAATAGACAGATCTGTATTGCTTGGGGGTTATATTGATTGCACTGAAGTAGCAGTTTTGACTAGAAATGAAAAGTTTACAACTTATCTAAAAAATATATTACATGAAAAATTATAATTATTTTCGTTTTGTTACTAAATTTTGTAATAAAAAATATATCTAGCATATTAAATACAATTTTAAAAATATTTTGTATATTTGCAGGAGGAATTACCTAAATATTGCACTCAAATTTTCCACAATTATAGCATATCATATTATTTCTACTAATTTTTTACTTGCTGTAGTAATTTTGAAGTCGAAATTATCAGAATTCGTCTTTGAACAGTGATTTTTTTAAAAGATAATAAAAATTAAATTAGACATGACTAAATAAGAAGATAGATGCTAGTTAAATTAAGGTGTTCAAATCGAAGGAATAATTCAATTTTCGAAAAGATATAATCAGATTATTATATCTAACAAAGTGTCATGGGGTCAGAGTCTTGGCGCAAGGACACCTCCCTCGTGCGGCACCTCAAGGCTCCCACACGCCCGAGGCTAAGCCTATTCTATCTCGATGCTTACTAGTTTCGCCCTCTCATGGGCTCATCAGGGAAGCTGGGACAGCTCCCGACCAGTATGGTGCCTAACCAGCACGCCCACCAAGGACTGGACGGTTGTACGGCACGTACTACACCCTTATTGCTATCTCGCATCCTACATTAAGCACAAACAGCAAGCATCTCGTCACGGTCCTGCATATCACGACAAACGGACCGTGACAATCTCCCCCACTCAATTCATGCACGCCCTCGTGCATGGGGAGAAAACTCTTTCCCTCTTCTCTGAGGAATTAGCATGGAACTCGTGTGCAATTCCCTGCCTGCTCGCCTTCTTCACTGAAGCTCCGACACATGCGGCTACGAGTGCTTGGTGAACTTTCGCTGCGGCTTCCTGCCTACCCGTCCTCGTCTCAATCTCTTTCTAAAGGACCCACTCGCGAACACCCCTTCATTAGGGTGCGAGGCACATGCTCGTCCACTTGACTCGCTACACAGCACAAGGAGCGCTTGGTAAACTCACAGCTAGCACACAGTCTGGCTCTGATACCACTTGTCACGGGGTCAGAGTCTTGGCGGAGGGACACCTCGCCCGTGCGACACCTCAGGGCTCACACATGCCCGAGGCTAAGCTTATTCCATCTCGATGCTTACTGGTTTTGCCCTCCCATGGGCTCATCAGGGAAGCGGGGACAACTCTCGACCAGTGTAGTGCCTAACCAGCACGCCCACCGAGGACTGGTCGACTGTACGGCACGTACTACACCTTTATTGCTATCTCGCATCATGCATTAAGAACAACTAGCAAGCATCTCGTCACGGTCCCGCATATCACGACAAACGGACCATGGCAATCTCCCCCACTCAATTCATGCACGCCCTCGTGCATGGGGAGAAAACTCTTTCCCAGATCTCGTGTGCAATTCCCTGCCTGCTCATCCTGTAACACCCATGTTTTGGGGTTAGGAGTTAGTCGTGTGAGTTGGTTCGAGTTATCAAAACCCATTTAATTTAATTTGACTTTGGCTTTGATTTAATTGGGATTTAAAATAAAAAGAGTGGCATTTTTGTAATTAAGGTGAAAAGGTGGAAGACCACTTTTTGAATCAAAAACAAAAAAAAATGTGTTGTCTTCCTCCCTTTGCTTTTCACGTTGGAAACACCTAAACCCCTCTCAAACCCCTATTCACTATTCCATCAAATTCCTCCATTGATTCAAGAGTATTTTTAAAGGTAATTACATATTTACACTCTCCTCATCATCTTCTTCAATTTCATAGTTTTAGATTTCAAAACTACCCATTTTTGTATTTTGATTGTTTGATAAAAGTTTGAAATTTTAAGGGGTTTTTCAATTGATTTAGAATTGTTGAGTTGGGTTTTGTTTTAACCTCATCGAAATACACATAATAACTTGAAATGGTTGATTTTGGGTGAAAACCTGAAGTGGGTCTTTGGGGCCATTTTTGAGGTGTCTAAAATTTGGTTTTTGGTGAGTTCTAGGGTTGGGTTGAAGGGCTGATGGTTTATGGATGTTAGGAAAGTGTTTTGGGACCATTTGGATGTCATTTGGGTGCTTGAAATCATGGTTTTCTGCTGGGTAATAAGGAGCACGAAAATGGGAAATTTGGTGATTGTTTGGGTTTGAAATTGTTGAAGTTTGGCTTGTGTTTATGGGTTGAAGTTGGTGACTGATTTTAGCATCAAATTTGTGAGTAATGGTTGTGTTTTGATTGGCTAGAAACAAGAGGAGACATTGGAGAAGCATCGGGGCCGAATCCGGGAAATTAGGAGGCTTGCTTGCTTGCTTGGGTTGCTAAGGAAGGGTGGTGAGTAAAACTTTAATTTGTTTTAAAGTTGGTTCAAGTGTGTGTAGTGGAAGTGTTGGAATGAGCTTGGTAGGCCATTCCGAGGTGGATGTTAAATTGGTAGTTTAACTCCTTTATTGTTAATGTTGCTTATGTGTCAATGCCTATCTTGATCTTGTGAAATATGAATTGCTACACATGTTTATACCAATGATGTGTGTGATGATGTACATGTGTTATAAATGGTGGATGTGTGATGTGGTTAAAGAAATTGGCACTAATTAACTTACCGGGTGTAAATGATCGATCATTAGGATTAGTGTGCACACAATTGAGTCAAAATGCGCGTGGCCTTGATGGCGTTGAGTCATCAAGGAGGAGTATGGTGATGTAATATTCCACCGAAAATTTATTTATATTCTATGTGATGATGAGTGGAATCCCATCCGTAGGGCATGTGCTGATGAGTGGAATCCCGCCCATGCAAGGTCTGGTGATGAGTATAATCCCACTGAGGTAATGTTGTTGTTGAGATTAAATCCGCACATCCGGGTAAACTAATAGTGTCCAATGGACTTGTTCTTATATTTATGATATTGCGATGTTTGTTTATAATGTTGAGCTTAGTATGATGTGAGATGCCATATTATGACTCTTGAAAGACTAGCTAGGTTGACATGTTGATACTTATGTATGTTGTATATGAGGTTGAGGATTTGCATGCTTGGACCCTGCATTGTTGTTGTTTTTGGATTTAGAGCCTCCTCACTAAGCTTCTAGCTTACGCTCTCATTTTCAACAATGTAGATCATTAGCGTGGTGTTAGCAAGGAGCAAGGCGAAGGGGCTTTCCAAGTGTAGTTGCTCAAGTATGATTTTGTATTAAAGTGGTAGATTAGCAATGGGGCTAGTATGTGTTTGTATGAGCGATGTATGACTCATAAATGTGGTTGATGTTCATGTTTTGACTTGGATTGTAAAACATGTTATGTCTTGTTGAATGCTTGTGTGTGATGTCATGCCTTTTGGATGTTTAGGTTGCTTTGATGGCTTGTGCAAACCTCATATGTGATAACTTGTGCCTTATGGCCTTTTGAACTCTTAAGTATGCCTTTTTTATGAAATATTGCCCTTTGTGTGAATGCCATGTATGGATGCCTCATCTTGTGTTTTGTGTGATTTGGGTATGTTTTGCCATAGGATCCATGCCTCTAGAATATGCTTGTAAGTGATGTATGTTTGGTTGGAGTTGTTTACGGCCTTTGGGATCGATTAGAGATACTTAAAGATGGTTTTGGGAAGTTGCAGACAGCCATTGTTTCGAAACGGTCTAAGCTATTTTGGAACGGGTATGGCTCTAGGGTCCCCGTATCGGAACTCGTTTCGATACGGTTTGGCCACTGTGAACCCTTGTTTTGAAACAAGTTTCGAAACACTTTGGCCATTGTGAACCCCTGTTTCGAAACACTTTGGCTACTAGAGGTGCATGTTTCGAAACAAGTATCGAAACGCCTCGGCAGAATTAGGGCCCTGTTCCGAAACGGGATGGATGCGTTTCGGTACGGGTACCTGGCCTTTTTAACTGAGCCCGTGTTTCGAAACGGGTGACGACTGTTTCGAAACGGGTAGCTGGAAATGGGTTTTTGGACATCTCTAATGGGTCTCAAGGGTTGGGCTTAGGCCCGGTTTGTGGTAGGGCTTTTTGTGGGCCTTGTTTTCCGCTATCGTGATCACTTAGGTAATTAAATGCCTCTAGACAAGACGTAAAATAAACAAAAAAAAAATTAGGGTCACTAACCGAGGTGGAACCTTCGCGGGTTTCATGTCGGTTTTCCCCGTGTAGCCTACTCGAACCGGTCAGCCCACCAGACCGGGGCGAGGGGGTTACATTTGTTGGTATCAGAGCCTGAGGTTACCGAGACCTCGGGCAGGTAAGTGAGGTAAGCTTGATGTGTTAAGTACTTGTATTGATTGGTGTATGCTTGCCATGAAATCTCGTTGTTTGATTATTCGTATGATGATTTGAAGCATGAATTGTTGCGTTTGGTGTTGAGTCGAGTGTCCATTGCTACTATTGCTTAATTTAAAAAGGTTTTGTGTAAAGGAAGTACTTGAGCATTGTTGGACCCTTGCTTTTGCTAACGTAATCCTTATCTGTTTGTTGTTGTAGTTATTATCTTGCTAGCTGTATCATGAGACCACGTGGGAGGCCTAGGATGGTTCGACCGGAACCACGGGCAGCAGCTCTAGGAGTTGAGCCAGTAGTTAGAGTTGAGGCTCAAGTGGGAGAGCTTGTGGCTGGAGTTGGAGTTCCTTCACCACCTCCTCCGCCATGAGTGGGAGGCGAGGCCGGGGCCGAAGGAGAGGGACCTCAGGGTGGCCAAGGTCCGGCTGGAATAGACTTAGCTCCTTTAGTTCAGGCGATAACCGGGGCTTTTCAGGCTACAGTAGCTGGAGGCTAGGCAACGGCACATCATCAGGAAGAGGGCACTGGTTTGCCATTAGAGAGGCTCCGTAGCCTAGGGGCTGAAGAGTTCAAAGGGTCTACCCCGGAGAGATCCGAGTTGTGGTTTGAGAAGACCATCCGTATCCTCGCACAGATGGGATGTACCGGAGAGCGCAAGTTAAGGTGTGTTGAGTCCTTGCTTCAGGGTGATGCCTACACTTGGTGGGTCACCGTCACTACGAGTATGGATGAGGCCGAGATTACTTGGGAGTTCTTTGAGTCAGCATTCCGTAAGAAGTACTTGGGTCCTCGATATCTCGATGAGAGGAAGAGGGAATTTATGGCTTTGCTTCAGGGGAGTATGTCTGTGACCGACTATGAGATTCGATTTGTTAGGCCGAGTCAGTATGCATCTGAGCTTGTTCCTACTGAGGTGGAACGTTGTAACCGTTTCTGTTATGGGTTGAATGAAGAAATCAAGAGGTATACTCTAGCTTCAGACTACACTGATTTTGATGTCTTGGTTGCGAGGGCCAAGGACTTAGAGCACAGTTTGGGCTTGACCAAACGATCTGGTTGTTCTAGTTCGGGTAAGAGGTTCAGTGACTTTGATAGAGGTGATCCCAAGAGGCATCGAGACAACATGCATCACTATGATCATAGGCGTGGTGGCAGTAACCACGGTAGGGGCCAACAGGGCCAGAGGGCTGGTGGGAAGTTGGCCACATGTGCTACTTGCGGGAGGAACCACACCAGTGAGTGTTGGGGGAATTTCCACTCGTGTTGGAGTTGTGGAGCTAGGGATCATATTAGGCGTGACTGTCCACATCAGGTGGGGCAGGCACCAGCTCAGGCTCCTACTAGAGCCAATGACTTTTAGAGAGGCCACGGGCGCGGTAGAGGTAACTTCCAGCCGAGAAATGATGGTCAGAGGAACATAGCACATGTAGTTGCAGTCCAGCCGGAGAGCGGAGGTCAGGCCAGAGTTTACGCTCAGCGTGGGGATCAGCATGACACAGATGTGATCGCAGGTAACTTCTCGATACAGTATTTGGGTTTGCTTTCTTTGATTGACTTCGGGTCTACACATTCTTATATTCTGAGTGAGCATGCACAGACAGTTGAATCAGTTAACAGTGAAGAATAAGTATCCTCTGCCTAGAATTGATGATTTGTTTGACCAGTTGAGAGGGGCATCAGTCTTTTCGAAGATTGACTTGAGATCGGGTTACTACCAGCTAAAGGTAAGAGAGGTTGATGTACCGAAGACGGCCTTTAGAACTAGATATGGTCACTATGAATTTTTAGTCATGCCTTTTGGGTTGACTAACGCACTGGCTACCTTCATGGATATGATGAATAGGATCTTTCATCGGTACCTAGATCAGTTTGTAGTTGTTTTTATAGATGACATCTTGGTGTATTCGCGAACTGAGGAAGACCATGACCGACGCTTGAGACTAGTTTTGAAGACTTTGCTAGATCATTTGTTGTATGCAAAGTTGAGCAAGTGTAAATTCTGGATCCGAGAGGTAGTCTTCCTAGGGCATGTAGTATCAGCTGATGGGATTAGAGTTAATCCGAAGAAAATAGAGGTCATTGTTGAATGGAAGCAACCAAAGTCTGTAACAGAGGTACGTAGCTTTCTAGGCTTAGCTGGATACTATAGAAGATTCATAGAAGGTTTCTCGAAGTTAGCCGCTCCATTGACACAGTTACTTCATAAGAGTGTTCAGTTTGAGTGAACAGATGCAAGACATAGAGCCTTTGAGAAATTGAAAAAAGCTTTGACCCAAGCACCGATCTTGATTCAGCTAGAGTCTGGGAAAGACTATGTAGTTTATAGTGATGCTTCCTATGTAGGCCTAGGTTGTGTTCTCATGCAAGACAAGAGAGTGGTGGCTTATGCCTCAAGACAGTTGAAGACCCACGAGCGTAACTATCCGACCCATGACATAGAGTTAGCTGCAGTTGTGTTTGCTCTGAAGATTTGGAGGCATTATTTGTACGGTGAGAAGTGCACAGTGTACACAGATCACAAGAATTTGAAGTACATCATGACTCAGAGAGATTTGAATCTCAGACAGCGTAGGTGGTTAGAGTTGCTAAAAGACTGTGATCTTACCATTGAGTACCATCCGGGTAAGGCCAATGTAGTGGTTGATGCTTTGAGTAGAAAGATAGTCGTAGACTTGAGAGCCATGTTTGCTAGATTGAGCTTGTCCGGAGATGGTGGCTTGGTAGCCGAGCTTCAAGTTAGACCTACCCTAGGTCAGTTGATTAGAGAGAATCAGCTCTTAGATAGATCTTTGGCACCTCACGTGCAAGATATAGCCGAAGGTAAATCTTCAGACTACAGTTTCAGTACCGATGGGGTTTTGTGTTTCAAAAATAGGATAGTTGTGCCAGAGGACAGTGGCTTGAGATGTACGATCTTGACTGAAGCGCACAGTAGTCTGTTTGCTATGCATCCTGGAAGTACGAAGATGTACCGCGATTTGAAAATTGAGTACTTTTGGGTTGGTTTGAAGGGAGATGTGGCTGACTTCGTGGGCAAGTGTATGGTGTGTCAAATAGTGAAGGCGAAACATCATGTTCCCTCAGGTTTGTTACAACCGTTGAGAATTCCGGAATGGAAATGGGAGAATATCACCATGGATTTTGTTTCGGGTTTGCCTTTGACTTCTACGAAGAAGAACTCAGTTTGGGTGATAGTAGATCGTTTTACGAAGTGTGCTCACTTCTTAGCAGTCAATACCACTTATACTTTAGATAGATTGGCCGACTTGTACATTGGTGAGATTGTTAGACTGCATGGTGTGCCGAAGTCTATTGTGTCCGATAGAGATCCGAGGTTTACATCTCGATTTTGGGAGTGTCTATATACTGCTTTGGGTACCCGTTTGAATTTCAACACGTCTTATCATCCTCAGTCAGATGGTCAATCAGAGAGGGTTATACAGATCTTAGAGGATATGTTGCGTTGTTGCATCATTGATTTTCAGGGTACTTGGGAGAAGCATTTGCCTCTAGTTGAGTTTGCGTACAATAATAGCTTCCAGTCGAGTATTCAGATGGCTCCGTATGAGGCCTTATATGGTAGGAAGTGTAGAACTCTAGTTTGTTGGGCCGAAGTGGGACAGAAGTTGTTACCTATGCCGGATTTGCTCAAGGGGACAACTGACAAGGTAAAATTGATTTGTGATCAATTGAAGGCTGCTTCGGATAGGCAGAAGTCCTATGCCGACTTGAAGATAAAGGAAGTTGAGTTCTCCGTGGGTGAGGAGATGTTCTTGAAAGTGTCTTCGTGGAAGAAAGTAATGAGATTTGGCCGAAAGGGGAAGTTGAGTCCGAGGTACATAGGACTGTATGAGATTGTGAAGAGGGTTGGTCCAGTTGCTTATCAGTTGCGTTTGCCATCCGAGCTAGAGAAGATACACGATGTATTTCATGTTTCGATGCTCCGTAAGTATAGGTCCGATCCATCACATGTTATGCCTGTAGAGGAGATTGAATTGAATCCGGATTTGACTTATGAGGAAGAACCAGTTGAGATCCTAGCTTCTGACAGTAAGGTATTGCGGGGTAGATCGATTGATTTAGTGAAAGTGCGGTGGCAACAACGAGGGGTGGACGAGGCCACTTGGGAGAGGAAGGAGGATATGGAAAAGCAGTTTTCGTATCTCTTTCAGTCAGGTAATTTCGGGGACGAAATTCTTTAAATGGGAGAGAGTTGTAACACTCGTGTTTTGGGGTTAGGAGTTAGTCGTGTGAGTTGGTTCGAGTCATCAAAACCCATTTAATTTAATTTGACCTTGGCTTTGATTTAATTGGGATTTAAAATAAAAAGAGTGGCATTTTTGTAATTAAGGTGAAAAGGTGGAAGACCACTTTTTGAATCAAAAACAAAAAAAAATATGTTGTCTTCCTCCCTTTGCTTTTCACGTTGAAAACACTTAAACCCCTCTCAAACCCCTATTCACTATTCCATCAAATCCCTCCATTGATTCAAGAGTATTTTTAAAGGTAATTACATATTTACACTCTCCTCATCATCCTCTTCAATTTCATAGTTTTAGATTTCAAAACTACCCATTTTTGTATTTTGATTATTTGATAAAAGTTTGAAATTTTAAGGGGTTTTTCAATTGATTTCGAATTGTTGAGTTGTGTTTTGTTTTAACCTCATCCAAATACACATAATAACTTGAAATGGTTGATTTTGGGTGAAAACCCGAAGTGGGTCTTTGGGGCCATTTTTGAGGTGTCTAAAATTGGGTTTTTGGTGAGTTTTAGGGTTGGGTTGAAGGGCTGATGGTTTAGAGATGTTAGGGAAGTGTTTTGGGACCATTTGGATGTCATTTGGGTGCTTGAAATCATGGTTTTCTGCTGGGTAATAAGGGAGCACGAAAATGGGAATTTTGGTGATTGTTTGAGTTTGAAATTGTTGAAGTTTGGCTTGTGTTTATGGGTTGAAGTTGGTGACTGATTTTAGCATCAAATTTGTGAGTAATGGTTGTGTTTTGAATGGCTAGAAACAAGAGGAGACATTGGAGAAGCATCGGGACCGAATCCAGGAAATTAGGAGGCTTGCTTGCTTGCTTGGGTTGCTAAGGAAGGGTGGTGAGTAAAACTTTAATTTGTTTTAAAGTTGGTTCAAGTGTGTGTAGTGGAAGTGTTGGAATGAGCTTGGTAGGTCATTCCGAGGTGGACGTTAAATTGGTAGTTTAACTTCTTTATTGTTAATGTTGCTTATGTGTCAATGCATATCTTGATCTTGTGAAATATGAATTGCTACACATGTTTATACCTATGATGTGTGTGATGATGTACATGTGTTATAAATGGTGGACGTGTGATGTGGTTAAAGAAATTGGCACTAATTAACTTACCAGGTGTAAATGATCGATCATTAGGATTAGTGTGCACACAATTGAGTCAAAACGCGCGTGGCCTTGATGGTGTTGAGTCATCAAGGAGGAGTACGGTGATGTAATATTCCACCGGAAATTTATTTATATTCTACGTGATGATGAGTGGAATCCCATCTGTAGGTCATGTGGTGATGAGTGGAATCCCGCCCATGCAAGGTCCGGTGATGAGTGTAATCCCACCGAGGTAATGTTGTTGTTGAGATTAAATCCGCACATCCGGGTAAACTAATAGTGGCCAATGGACTTGTTCTTATATTTATGATATTGCGATGTTGGTTTATAATGTTGAGCTTAGTATGATGTGAGATGCCATATTATGACTCTTGAAAGACTAGCTAGGTTGACCTGTTGATACCTATGTATGTTGTATATGAGGTTGAGGATTTGCATGCTTGGACCCTGCATTGTTGTTGTTTTTGGATTTAGAGCCTCCTTACTAAGCTTCTAGCTTACGCTCTCATTTTCAACAATGTAGATCATTAGCGTGGTGTTAGCAAGGAGCAAGGCGAAGGGGCTTTCCAAGTGTAGTCGCTCAAGTATGATTTTGTATTAAAGTGGTAGATTAGTAATGGGGCTAGTATGTGTTTGTATGAGCGATGTATGACTCATAAATGTGGTTGATGTTCATGTTTTGACTTGGATTGTAAAACATGCTATGTCTTGTTGAATGCTTGTGTGTGATGGCATGCCTTTTGGATGTTTAGGTTGCTTTGCTGGCTTGTGCAAACCTTGTATGTGATAACTTGTGCCTTATGGCCTTTTGAACTCTTAAGTATGCCTTTTTTATGAAATATTGCCCTTTGTGTGAATGCCATGTATGGATGCCTCATCTTGTGTTTTGTGTGATTTGGGTATGTTTTGCCATATGATCCATGCCTCTAGAATATGCTTGTAAGTGATGTATGTTTGGTTGGAGTTGTTTAGGGCCTTTGGGATCGATTAGAGATACTTAAAGATGGTTTTGGGAAGTTGCCGACAGCCAGTGTTTCGAAACGGGCTAAGCTGTTTCGGAACGGGTATGGCTCCAAGGACCCTGTTTCGAAACAAGTTTCAAAACACTTTGGCCACTGTGAACCCCTGTTTCGAAACCAGTTTCGAAACACTTTGGCTACTGGAGGTGCCTATTTCGAAACAAGTATCGAAACGCCTCGGCAGAATTAGGGCCCTGTTCCGAAACGGGGTGGATGTGTTTCGGTACGGGTACCTGGCCTTTTTAACTGAGCCCGTGTTTTGAAACGGGTGACGACTGTTTCGAAACGGGTAGCTGGAAATGGGTTTTGGGACATCTCTAATGGGTCTCAAGGGTTGGGCTTATGCCCGGTTTGTGGTAGGGCATTTGTGGGCCTTGTTTTCCGCTATCGTGATCACTTAGGTAATTAAAGTCCTCTAGACAAGACGTAAAATAAATAAAAAAATTTAGGATCGCTAACCGAGGTGGAACCTTCGCGGGTTTCATGTCGGTTTTCCCTGTGTAGCCTACTCGAACCGGTCAGCCGACCAGACCGGGGCGAGGGGGTTACACGCCCTCTTCACTGAGGCTCTGACACATGCGGCTATGAGTGCTTGGCGAACTTTCGTTGCGGCTTCCTGCCTACCCGTTCTCGTCTCAATCTCTTTCTAGAGGACCCTCTCGCGAACACCCCCTCATTAGGGTGCGAGGCACATGCTCGTCCACTTGACTCGCTACGCAGCACAATGAGCGCTTGGTAAACTTCACAGCTAGCACACAGTCTGGCTCTGATACCACTTGTCACGGGGTCAGAGTCTTGGCGCAGGGACACCTCCCCCTTGCGGCACCTCAGGGCTCCCACACGCCCCGAGGCTAAGCCTATTCCATCTCGATGCTTACTAGTTTCGCCCTCTCATGGGCTCATCAGGGAAGCGGGGACAGCTCCCGACCAGTGTGGTGCCTAACCAGCACGCCCACCAAGGACTGGACGGCTGTACGGCACGTACTACACCCTTATTGCTATCCTGCATCCTGCATTAAGCACAACCAGCAAGCATCTCATCACGGTCCCGCATATCACGACAAACAGACTGTGACAAAAGGGATATTATGTTGTAAGAGATTCCAATTTTTTTAATAGAAGCCACTAGTTTTATTAAATGAGAAAATACTCAAAATTACAATAAGGGTTTACAATTATTATTGTAAACTAAATACATAATTTGAACATTTTCCTAAAACTAGCCACTTTAGATCATACAAGAACCATACACGAAAAAGGTTAAAAACTCATCCAAAACACTCGAACGAAAAATAGACACGAACATATCTGACTACATCGACAAACGAACCACAAAAGAGGATTAAGCTATTGAAAGACCACAAAGAACCGCAAATCAGAGCCGAGAGTCATGAGAAATTATCCACGAGGGCAAACCGCGTATTCAAATTCAATCTGAGGGTCCAGAGCAGGGAAGATCAACAGGATTACAAATAAGCGACATCTTATCAGTCATGGCGTCGTCAAATCCAACCATGAGAAAAACATAAAATAAAAGAACGACCAAACGACCGATTAAGAAGAAAAAACATGCCAAAAGACTTAAGTAAACGTGTCACAAAGGCAGAAAAATACGTGCCACAAAAACAAAATTATTTTTATTTAGAAACTAAAAAATAAATAAATAAACAGATCTAGCGGTCAGCAACTAGCATCAAAATCGGTGCAGTCGCCGTCTAAATAAAATAAAGAAATAAAATAAAACTTGTGTCGCTCGATAGATGAAGAGAGAATAGAGAGCTACTAGGGTTTATAAAGAGTAAGAAAGTGTAAGAGATGCCAAATTAAGGGATCAAATTTTCATTATTTTGTGTACAAGCAAGGTATAGGATAATGTTGTATTTAGTTTAATATAATGATCAATGTTCTTAGTCAACTGTCCCAAAGGACTGGAAATATGCAGAGAGGGCAGTTGGACTTTTCGGGATAAATGGGAGCTGGTTTACAAAATCATTATGAGAGGCAACTGTGGGAGGTCCGTCGTCTTTACTAATAATAATCGGCAATGTGCTCACCCGTGGCTGAAACGCAACTCAGCTATAAACACATTTCGAAAAATTATACTTGAACTCAATTGCTTAGTTGAGTAAATAAACATAAATAAATAAATAAATACATTTTTTAGGGTTTTAAAATTCTCTTTAATTTAAATCAATGATGATATCAATTTTGATGTTGGTCGCGACGATTAGTAACCCTTCATTTCCTTTAACTTTATTATACTTTATATTTAATTTTTCTTTGTTTTTTATTTTTTTTAATAAAAATAAGTATGCTTTGTGGCACGTTCTCTGTCTTTATTATTAGTCGTTTAACCATCTTTTTTATTTATTTTTTGAGTGGATTTGATGTCGTCTCGACTAATCAAGATGGCGCTTATTTAGTGATCCCGATGTTCTCTTCTTTGGACCCTCGCAATAGATTTGAATCGCGTTCACAATTATCTTTTTTTTGTTCGCGATTGAGTTGTGATAATGACTGTTATGTCAATGTGCATGCATTGACATATGTATTTTTTTTATGTTGGTGTTGATGGTTTTATTCTTCATCGTATCTATCTTTTCTTCGAGCCTGTTGGATGAGTTTTAAATCTTTTCTTTGTATAATGATCTTTTATGATCTCAAGTGACTAGTTTCATGTTTCAATGGTTACAAAAAAATGTGGATTATAGGTTTAGTTATTTTGTATAGTTGTAAACCCACATTGTTGATTATTGAAGCAAAGGCCACTATATGTCACCTTATGGCGGCGTTTGTCGTAAAAACGCCGCTAATGTTGTTGTTTTGTGGCGTTTGTTTTAAAAACGCCGTTATAAGTGAAATGGTGGCGGCGTTTGTATCAAAAACGCCACAAATAGCGCCGCCATAGAACAAGTCTGGTGTAGTGTCTTCAATTCTATAATTAATATTATTTGAAAATTTAAACTTGTTAATTACAATGTACACTATCAAACATCTTTATCTTGTCGATTTAACTTTCAAGCTTTTAAATTAATTTTAGTTCTTAACGTTTTTTTAAAATAAAACTGTTAATTTTTATGATAATTATTCGAAATGTATATCATATACCATTATTAATATATATATATATAGTTGTAACTTCAAAACTGACATAGTAGATGTTTTATTTGTTTTAGATAATTGCATTTTTTTTCCCTGAAAGCTGAGCATTTTTATTAACAGATTACACGAGGTATTGACAAATACAAACTTAAAATGATGGCCATGCGTTGTGAATAGGTGAAAATGGAGAAACATGTTTACGAACATTGGTTGGCCAAATCCTGAGTAAGGCTTCGAAAAGTAGACTCGTCGCAAGGTAGAAGAAGCCTGTTGTCCTGGCCCTGGGTATTGAATCCATATTCTTCTGCAGCTTTGTCAAGCAATTGCTGGAACATAGGGTTCTTCAGGAACGATGTGGGAATCACAAACCTTCTCATTTCACTCCCCACGTACACCACGAAATGCCCCTTCGGAGCTCTACTCCTCTTATCATCAACCTCCACCTTCTTTCCCATCATCACTCAACAAAAACAAAACCAGAATGAATATGAATATGATAAACAATTAAAGGGAGGGGATGGTATATATAGAAGTTGGGAGGTGTGCCTTTGCCTTCGTTATCATGGAAGATAAGGGAGAGACATAGATTGATGGACGAACAGGCAGTTCTACTGTGTTCTCTCTACCTTCAATTAAATATCCTGTACCAGACACAACTGTTGCTATATATTTTGGTATAAGCACTCTACCGACGTTAGGATTCGATCCCTAGATGTTATATAAGAAACCTAGTGTCTTATCCTACTAGATCAACAGATAGTTAATAACTTCTGTTATATAGAAATCTAGTGTCTCATTTCAAAGTTGTATATTAAGGAGCAACAGTAGTAAAGCACGGTGTGTTCATTAATAAAAAATTTCATGTTTAAACTTTGGATACGATATTATTAAGAGAGACGATCATAAATTTTGAATATAAAACTGAAAACGGACCAGAAAGATTTTAAAACTATATTATTTAAGCTGCCATACTTATCAGAGCATAGGATTCCTGAGGGCCCTGTGAACAAAGAGACCCGAACCCCACCCCTCCCCAGAAGAAAGAAAGAGAAAAAAAGGGCGACATATTTGACTTGTTTAGTTTAATTAAAATCCGTAATGTTGTACGGAAACAAAGGGAACAAGGGAGTATACAATTCAGTTTTACGGCTGGGGATCTCGACAACAAGTTAGTTGGTCAAGCTCTTTTGTAATCCACCAATCTTGTAATAATGTATACACATGCTAATAGAAATTCTATATTCATTTTCGGTGTCTCTATGTATACCCCATCATTAAAAAATAGAGTTTATGAATTTTAGTTAGAGTTTAAGGTTAGGATTTAGTATTAGAGTTTATTATTTATGGTGTTGAGTTTAGATTTTAGTGTTTAGGGTTTAAGATGTAGGATTTAAAATTTAGAATTAGGGTATAAGCTTTAGTTTCTTAGTATTGGAGAATACAAATGGTCGTTGTAAAGGAGCAGAGGATTGATGTTCGATGCATGAATATACTACTACATACATGCAAAACTATAAATCATCGGTCCCTTTTCAGTGCCTCTATTTATGTCCTTACACTAAAAAATTAGGTTTAGGGTTAAGGTTATAGTTTATGATCAAGGCGTAAGGAATTGTGTGTATGGTGTACTTTTAAAGGGTTAATGTTTCGGGTTTAGAGTTAGAACTTAAAATTTATTTTTTTTAGTGTTGGGATATAAAAAGGGGCAGAAGAATTTTGTGCATGCATGTTAAATGTTGGACATGCAAATCTTCGTATGCAACCTAGCAATGATAATGATGTGAAAGGTCTTGTTGGGTTGGAATATGTTATAAAATGTACTCATTTCCATCCATAAATGTGTTCAAAGAAAAGCTGGAGAAAATGGAAGCTATATTCATGAATGAGAAATGAGAGAAGAAAACAGTGTTGCTGAAAATCTCAGCGTCTGTCGTTGATTGGGGGCGTGCCTCCCACACCCATATCGCATGAAATTGTGATAAGGTCAGAAAGAAAGCGAACTGAGCCCTTTTGGCGTTGCAGCCTGGACTGGTATTCCATTCCCCCGAACTGATGATTTACTTGCCCAATGACAAAAACTTGCCATAATGTCTTTCAAGGCTTGAACACAAGCTAAATTATTGAATCCCCCATGTCGGTATTTGGAGCTCCTTGTTGACTGACACATCGCCATCCAATTCAAGTTCCATGTCCGGCTTTACGTCAACTTCAAACCATGTTTCTTTCACCAAAGGCCAAAGGCATGGACCCCGCTGCTGCTCTCTGTAACTGTAACCAGCTTTTGGTTTCAGCTCAGGCTCACCAACTTGGTAATGATATGTAGATTTCGTCCACCCCAAAAGCTTGATTTTCTGATACAATACACATGGTATAGACGACGAAAGGATGAATCCTTCGTCATATGATGCATCCAAGTGATGGAACTGAAAGCGGACTATGGTGCACTGTTCAATCATATGCTAACCAGTGTCGGTTTCTGGAATTTTTCAAATTTTAATTTATTACTATCATTTTTGTCATGTTATAGCAGGGACATTTTTTAAGTATATTATTTTGACTCATCTTCTGGACATTTGCTTCTTTCTTTTGAAGTAGCTGGAAGTTGGGATCATGAAATAAACAAAATCTTCAATGCAGGTAGCAAGAAAATGATTGTAAAACTTAAACTCGGATCTAATGTTCTTTTATACGCACATAGATTAATGGCTTAAGGGCTCGAGAAGCCCCTGAAGTTTAAAAAAAAATCAATTAAGCCCTTAAAATTTTTTCGCATTCAATGTCAACTTCAAACCTAAAAAATTAACCAATTCGACCATTTGACTATCGGAATTCGTCGTTGACCGTGACGGTGACATGGCGGTTTACAGTGCCGACGTAGCAGTCCACGTTAAAAAATTGATGACGTGAAAGAGAGGCTTAATTGATTTTCTTTAAAGTTTGAGGGCTTAATTGATTTTTTATAAAGTTTGAGAGCTTGTTTAATTTTTAAGAAAATATAAAAATATTAAATTGTTAAAAAATTCTAAAAATAATATAAAAAATAAAATATATATATATATATGACCATTATAATAACAAAATAATGTTCTAGCCTATTGTGTAACATTTAGGGTGCGTTTGGATCACGGAACTTAAAATTACCTCTAGGAATAGGATTCCCGGAATATAACAGTACTTGATGGATTATCGGGAATATTACATTACCTTGTTTGGTTCATTTGATAGGAATATAAGATGACAATGTTTGGTTGATGGATTTAAGATTACCCAAAAATAAATTTGACCATATTGTCCTTATGATATATATATATTTGTAACAAGTTAAACATTTAATATTTAGCTTACTTAAAAAAAGTTAAACATTTAATATTAAATTAAAAATATTTACGTAAAAATTTATAAAACTATTTTCGTAACACAATCTAAAATTTTAAAAATATATAAATCTACGTAATGTATTATATAATATGTAAATTTAAAATTATGCAAATAAAAAGTTAACATCCATAAAATCTACCAAGATATTCTAAATCTAAAGATTTGTAAATTTTGTATCAAAATTGAAAAAAAAATGAAAATTTATTCTATATTTAAAATTTATAAATCGTATATAGGTAGACATAGAATCTACACATCTAGAAATGATTAAAATGAAATGGTGGTTGATGAAAATTACATTTGTAATTGCTTACGCACGTAATTCTTTTTGAATTCCTTTGGTAAAGAAAAAAAGAAATTTACTTTTATGCGCATCTATGCTAATATACTCTCCTGCAGCAAACATTTCATCTTTGAAGAGGCCTTCAATTTTTATGATTTCTGTGAAAACAAACATTCTTCAATCGCTTCCCTCTACTTCTTTTTTGTAGAACGCAGCAATGCCCTTTATCTCTTGCGTAATTTCTCAATATGCAGCACCGAATTTACCTATCTCTTCAACAAGAGCGGATAATCCATCATCACCCCGAGGCCTTTTCTTGCTAGAAACATTTTTTTTCATAGCAGTGGCAGCAGCATCAGATGTTTGGCAAGTTGAAGCACCTACCTCATCTCTTGATTCAAAATCTTTTACTCCTTCTTCAGCATCAAGTGCATCTAAAAATGTATTGTCTTCTGCATCAAGATCTTCCACTGCATCAGCTGTTGTTCCTGTTGCTCTTTCTTTTCCAAATATTTAAACCAAGTCATCAAAAAATAAAAAATAAATGACTTGTTTCTCAATCCAGCAGCGGTTGGGTGACTCTATAAGACAACAAGTAAATATTAAATTCTATAATGTAATAGTTAATTATATAAAAATAATAAATAAAAATGAAAGTTTAAATACTTACCTTAACCCAATCATCAAAAACAGTTTTCGATGCAGTTAAACATTTTTCTTCTTCATTCCAGCCAAATCCACTTCCGATGTTAAGCATTTCAGATAAAGCATTGTATTGTCTTTTTAGTAATTTTACTCTAGATTCAATATGCGGGTTGGCCCTAATTTGTGATGTAGGGAGCTTGGTCTCTAACATTTTCTCAAGATACGAGAGATATCTTGATCTGAAAGTTCTATTGTCCCCTTTCCAGTGTGAGTCTTCCGCCAATATATGTAAGCATTCAATAAATGCAACATCCTCTTGTTTAGTCCACATCCTTTTAGTAGCTACAGACTTAATTCTTTCGACTGCTTGTTTTTGTCCCCTTTGAGACTCTGTAGTTGAAGTTGACATGTTACGTTTTCAAACAATTTAAGAAATATACCAAAAATTACATTACACAACATAAAACATATAATTGACATAAAATAAAATAAAATTTAAAGTAGCAAAATATATTAAATCAAATGAATTCATAAAATATAATAATGTCAATAACAACATCAACTTAAATTTTAAAGAAGATAAATACAAAAAATTTAAAAAAAGTATCACGCCAAAATTATAAAATAAAATGCATATGAAATAAAGTTTATCCTAAATTTCGTGAAGCCAACCAAGTGGTAAATATATCTTCTGCTAACTTTTCTCTCCACTCAGTCCAAGCAGTGCTTGGCTCACAATGTCTGATCATTTCAGACTCGTTAACCATTTCAGTTTGGCTGTTATCTACTTCAACATAGTCAGTTTCAATAGGGTCAAGTGGCATCTCAGATCTAATGAAGTTATGAAGAAGACAACAGACAGATATAATTCTACATTGCGTTTTCACTGGATAAAATGACTTTTCCCTTAAAATGGCCCATCTCGCTTTCAAAATACCAAAACATCTTTCAATGCAATTGTGTGCTTGAGAGTGTTTCATGTTGAAATATTCTCGAGGGGTAGTAGGTTGATGTCCCTGTCTCCAATCATTCAAGTGATATCGTTGACCTCTATATGGTGCAAGAAATTCATCTCTATTTGTGTATCCAGCATCACATAAATAATAACACCCTATATATTTAAATATAAAAAATTCATTAATATACATCATTAGTAAAAGTTTAACTTTATTTTATTTATATATATTCATTAGTTAAGCATTACCTTGTGAAATATTTAAACTATTTTTTCTACTAATGGCATCCCTTAGTACTCTACCATCAGCATCAGAACCTTCCCACCCGAGTAAAACATAAATGAATTGCATGTATGGTGTACAAACACCAAGTACGTTTGTTGCGATTTCATTTTTCCTTGTTCTAGTCCTAGGTCTGTCAACTGAAGCAACATTAACCTTAATATATGTTCCATCTAAAGCACCTAAGCAACCTTGTATTCATGAAACAAGTTAAAATTAAATTATTAATTTTTATTTATGGATTGAAATTTATCGTATATTACATTATTAATGCAAAAATTATAAGACAATACTTTAAACCATTTTCATCTATCGTCTGTTGAATTCTCCTGTATCGGTTCTGGTTTTCTTAAAAGAATTAAATGTAACCTTAAAACTGAGTTTAACACCGCATGAAAAACTCTACTAATTGTCTCACCAGATCTAGTTGTTTGACGTTTCAAGACCCTGTTCTTAGTATGGTGGGCAATAATGAGAAGGAAAGTAATGACCATTTCTTTCATACACATGTGTCGACTCTCTTTTAATCCTCCATGACATTTCAATAAGTGACATAATTTGAGAAACGCTCTCATATTCATTCGACAGTTATCGACACTTTATCTATCACTTTCAAAGACAATTTTATGTAAGTTGATTGACCTAATATTATGCCTATGAAGTCTTTCATGTGCATAACGTATTTTGGATCTAGTTTTATATTTTCTAAGAATAAGTGCAATAGCCACAAGCATTAGCATTTGAAACATAGTTTCCATCATCTCCAGTTGTAAAATGAGAATTATCACGATGCACATCTTCTTTTGTATTTTTAAACGAGCCATAACTGTTTTTATGGAGAGAAAAATTAATATTAGAAAATTTGATAATTCTAAATAGTTAACAAGCCCATATATATGTAGAGTGGACTTTAATTGTAATCTAAACACTAGTTCTTTTTAAGAAATTATATCCGATACACAAAAAATTAAAAATTACATAAAAAGCTGCAAAGTTTATTGAAAATATACTAAGCTGCAACAAGAACAACATATCAAAATTTTACATAAACTCACACCTTACTAACATTTATCTACCATGTATTACAAAGCAATAATACTAAGAAAAATAACCATGTAATTTCATTTTTCCTTACTGGCCATATTATGAAGGAGAATGTTTAGAATCAAGAAAGCTATAAATTTATTCTGTAGTATATAATTCCATTGCCAATATCTCCCCACCCCATCAAATATAAAACATATGAACTCTTATGTTTTTTAAAAGTACTTGTGTTGGTTGTTTGTAGCTATAAAAATTTGGGACATGAGAACGAGAATATGACATTTCATATTTGACAGCAACAATAAATAATAAAACATTCAATAATAATATCAATAATAATCTGCAATAAGTATTTTTTTCTATTCGAAGGAGAACAAGTTAAGTTCCAATCGGGATAAGAGCGAGAATCGAACTTTTGATAGACCACTTATTAAAGGTGAATTTAATATATGTTTTAGTATATTTTATGTCCGTTTTATTAATAAAACGCAGTGACCAAAATGGACTCTTTTCAGAGTTGTATGCATTGCAGAGGCGAATGGATCATGATGAAATTGATGAGCCAAATTCCTTTGGTGGATAAGATTAAGATGAGGGAAACCACGTGATTGCCACCTGGTAATGGGATGATAATAAAACCAGGTTGAATATTGGGAGGCAAGCTTGGGTATTTTTTTTTTTTTTTTTGAAACAAAGTGAAATTGGTTCAACATCAAAATACCAAAGAGAAAAGCTACAACACCACAAAAATACAAAAAAAAAACGCAGAAAAGAATTAGTGATGCATCACCACACGAATAATTCGAGTAAAACAAAAAAAAAGTAAAACATGATCATGTTTCAAAGCAACAAATACAAAGAGAAAAAGAATTATTCGAATCAATTGTATCGACTGAAATAACGAAAAAATAACAAAAAGTAAAAAGTTGAAAACACTTACCAGGAGATGTGTAAAACAAAGATAGAAAGACGTGATTTTAGGTTTAGCAATTTCACATAAAAACAAATGGTTAATCAGGAATTGTGAAATACCTAAGAATATAGAGGGAATCATATTTCCACCCTTTAATTATCAAATTGCCATTATTGGAAATTTTATATTACCCCATAATGGGAATCATCTCAAACCAAACATGGTGAAAAAGAATATTATGGTAATAATATTTTTCACGAATCAAACGCCCCCTACATTCTAATACATGAGTTAAATCTTGCAACAACAAAAAGAAAATAAAAAAAATTAAGAACTTAGTACTTAATTCTATTGTAATGATTTAGAAAAATTGATTTTTGTATTAAATATCACGTGTAAATTGCACATCAAAAATCCAATCCCAAAGTAGAATAAATTGCTTGGGACCTAGAAATCCTGGCCTCACCAAGGAATAGAGGGGACATGGAACCTTTAAAAACTAGGAAATTGTAGGGCATTACCCCGAAGGGAGCCCTTCCAAAAATTCTCGAAGGCCAAGGCTGAACCCAGGCCTAAGAGGGGGTTTGGAAATAGTTTTCAACCAGCAATAGACGCGCCTCGGTTAGAACCTCACTAGCTGCGTCATTGCCCCAAGCGCAAAGATGGTTTTTCCTCCACTCGTTAGCTCCATTTTATATTAAATCCAAGAATTGTCGATTTGTTCCCCGCCCGATGTGGGATATAGTCTAATTACATAGTAGGGAATAGGGATTATAACAAACTCGACTCATTATAACTGTAATTTTTAATTTAAACATTTCATCTCATATTTTAGCTTTAATTTAAGCTTTCCTTTATTTATATTGTAACTTTTTTTAAAAAAAAAAGTAATTAACAATATATTTTTAAAAAGAATATATTCTTAACTCCAAATTGGAGAAAACGAGATCAGCTAAGACCTTTTGCTTATATTTAGCACTTAGCAGCAGTACTGGTACAATGAGTTTGTAGTTAAATGGTAAATTTGCATTTTAACACTATGAAAAGGGTTGGGCTCAATTCAGGTGACAAAGGCCGTGACCGATAGAAAGGCTTGCAAGACAATGAGGTTGGGACAATATGGTTGTTGTTTTTTTTGAATGACAAAAGATGACTAAGCCATTATACTAATCAATGTAAGGGTGTTTAAAAATACTTGGCCCGATTGACCGGAATCGACTATTCGAATACCCAAACATAAATAATCGAGTATCTATTCAGAATTTTTTTATCTGGGTTGAGTACCCGTCCCACCATTTCTCGGGTCAAGCCCGTGCCACAAAATTAAGAATTTTTAGGTACCCAGTTACCGAGCACTTGAATATATTTGAAATTAATATTTTTTTATATTCAATATATATTATATTAATAAAAAAATCTTTAACTTTTTATATTTAATAAATTCATATTTCGACACTTATACTATAGTGAATTCTTACCTTGTCCATTTTATTATTATTTTTGTCAGTTTGACCCAAAGGTTTTCATTATATAATCAATATGTATGTGTATTGGTATCTTTTGTGTGTATATATTGTATATGCATGGTATGTGTGCGATTATATATTATTAAATTCTTAAGATTAATTAACATATAATATCTTGTAATCACACAAGATAATTAAAAAATAATACTATTTATGCATGACTTTTGAGAAACTTGTGAATCAACAAAAATATCATTTATTTTCATTAATATTATTAATTTGGTATCTAAAATATTTTAAAATTTGTTAAAACAATTTATAATAATAAATATTACCATTTTAATTAAAAGTTCATATGCGATTAAACTTGAATAATTAATTTAATTTATAAAAGCTAATACTTTAAAAACAAATATTTAAATAAAGTTAAATTGATTAACGTTTTGTCAAGGTAAAGGACTAACGTTTCAATCTGAAAATCATAAAAAATCATTACCAATGAGGTTCGATGATCGATGATGAAAGGGGTGGTGATTGACTGATGGTTGATGGTGCAAATTCTTCGATGGTGATGAACTAATGTATCTGATATTCGCAGTTTAATTTTAATACTCTGACAGAATAAAATATAAGATATTTATTTTGACAAAAAAAAAAGACAGACACATATTTTGACTAAAAACGTTAAACACTCAAAATTTTATAATTTAAATATTTATTTTAATGTTGAACCTTGAAAAAATACTTAAGTGTTAAATTGGCCCTCAACTAAAAATTAAAAAAATTAATTAAGTCCTTATGAAAAATTTGACACTAAATTTAGCCCCATGATTCAAATTACACTCAATTTGTTCCCTCCGTTAGTTTGACTGCGTTGAACGTTAATGTTATCTAACAATCAACATATATAAGGACACGTGGCACGTCCAGCGTGCGCCATATCATCAAAAGCGATTTTTAAAAAATATATAAAAAAATTATAAAAATCTAAAAATTGAAAAGGTAAAAATATTAATTTAATTTATTTTTTCTTATTTTCTTTTATTTTTTATAAAAACCCAAAAGTTTAATTTCTTTCAAAAAAAACTTCATAAATCTCTAAATCAAGAATTAGCACCGAATCAACCACCGACACCGTCGTCTGCCACAATACTGACAATTTTCACCATCGATTAAATCGATTTGAGGAGTTGAGAATGTAGGGTGAGAGTTTAGGGTTAGGAATTTGAATTTGAATTTTTGGGAATTTTGAAAATTTGGGATTTTATACTTAAAAAATATATTTTAAAAATTATATAATTTTTAAATATTATTCATTATAAGTATTTATATATTTTTTAATAATTATTACAATTATTTTTTATTTTTTTATTTTAAGTATTTTTTTATGATTCATACATAATTTTAAAATTTGTACACATTTAAATATTTTTTAGATTTTTCTGGAATTTTTTAAATAATATTTTTATTTCTAAATTTTAATTTTTTATCATTTTAAATATTTTTCAGATTTTATAATATGTTTTTTATATTTTATAAAAAATTTAAATGATTATTTACAGTTTTGATGATGTGGCGCATCTAGAGTGTGTCACGTGTCACCATCATTTTAACTAACAGTTAACTTAACAAAATGACTAAATTAATTTTTTGATTTTTTATTAAGGGTTAAATTGAGTGTAATTTAAATTATGAAAATTAAATTGAACATAAAATTTTAGTAAGAGCTTAATTAATTTTTTGTGTTTTCGTTCAGAGCAAATTTAACCATAAGTCAAAAAAAAATCTGAAAAAGGACAAATCCAACAGGCACTGACTAATAAATAAAGATGACCATGTAAAGTTCAGTTCTGTTGCAGTTGTCAAGCCCAAACCAGACAACCAAAGCCAAATCCAAACTATGTCGTTTTGTAAAGCGTGGACATTTCACACGCGCTTTCACCGGTAAACTAATAAACTATCCCCTTTTTTATGTTCTTACAAAAGCAAAAGGCAGAGAAAGACACGGTGGTCGTACGGTTGTTATTATTACTAGTTACTTCAATACAAAAACTCATTTCCTTCCCTCTCTATAAATACCATCTCTTCACACCATTCCTGGCTTTTTTTCCGACGAAATATTCAGTCCTTTATCTCTCTTGGGAATTCCCTGACTCCCACACATTTGATTCCTTAAAGGTTTGTTTTTTCTTTCCTTTTGAAGCTCTCTTTTTTCTGGTGTTTTGATTTGTTTCCTTGATGTTTTGGTTGGCAGAGTAAATTTCTTAAAACAAATACCAGAAATTTTATTAAAACAAATACCAGAAATTTCCATTTTATACATTCCTGTAAGGTGCATTATATAATGATGAAAATGTTTATTTGATTTAGTTTTATGCATTGTAACAAAAAGGAAAATGTTTACTGAATTGATAACAAGGCAAACCTTTTGTTTCATCACCTTTATAATTGTAGTCTTAGCATTGGGATTTCTATATATCCATGTTTTTTTTATTTACTTTTGTGCAATTTAGGCAAAGAAATGGATGCGGATAAACATATAGGGATTAGAAATGTGAGCTCAATTTGCTCGCTAACCCAATTGGATGACCATGATCTCTCACGCCTCCTTGAAAAGCCAAGGCTTAACATAGAGAGGCAAAGATCATTTGATGAAAGGTCACTCAGTGAGCTCCCTACGCTTCTCGTGAGAGGGAGTTATGACAATTTCGACAACATGCACTCGCCCGGTGGGAGGTCAGGTATCGACACTCCGGCTTCTTGGGATGGAAACTCCTTCAATCCGCACCCCATCGTGGCCGAAGCATGGGAGGCGCTCAGGAGGTCTTTGGTGTATTTCAGAGGCCAACCGGTTGGTACCATTGCCGCCTATGATCATTCTTCCGAGGAAGTTTTGAACTATGATCAGGTAAATTACTTCTCAATTCTCATCAGATAGTAATGTTGAAATTCTTATGCATATGTATAAATCATTAAATTGTTTGTTTTGTTTCAGGTTTTTGTTAGAGATTTTGTACCCAGTGCTTTGGCGTTTCTGATGAACGGAGAGCCCGAGATAGTTAAGAACTTCCTATTGAAGACTCTACAACTTCAAGGGTGGGAGAAAAAAGTAGACAGATTCAAGCTAGGAGAAGGTGTAATGCCAGCTAGCTTCAAAGTTCTTCATGACCCTGTACGTAAACTGGACATGATTGTTGCCGATTTTGGAGAGAGTGCCATTGGAAGAGTTGCCCCGGTTGACTCTGGATTCTGGTGGATCATTCTGCTCCGTGCATATACGAAATCGACCGGGGATATGTCTCTAGCCGAGAGACCCGAATGTCAGAAAGGGATAAAGCTTATACTCATGCTGTGTCTAGCAGAAGGATTTGATACATTTCCAACACTTCTTTGTGCCGATGGATGCTCTATGATCGATCGAAGAATGGTAACCAAACCTTCTATTCTTAATCTTTCTTTCTTAATTGATGAAGCAATAATGGTGTGAACTTATTTTACAGGATGTTTATGGTTATCCTATTGAAATCCAAGCCCTCTTCTACATGGCTTTGCGGTGTGCATTGATGATGCTGAAGCACGACGGCGAAGGAAAAGACTGCATCGAAAGAATCGAGAAGCGTTTGCATGCCTTGAATTACCACATGCGTAGTTACTTTTGGCTTGATTTTCAACAACTGAATGATATTTACAGATACAAAACAGAGGAGTATTCTCACACTGCGGTTAATAAGTTTAATGTCATTCCCGATTCCATCCCCGACTGGATATTTGATTTCATGCCGATGCGTGGAGGATACTTCATCGGGAATGTTAGTCCTGCACGGATGGATTTCCGATGGTTTTGTTTAGGCAACTGTGTGGCGATTCTATCTTCTCTTGCAACTCCAGAGCAATCAATGGCTATTATGGATCTTATTGAAGCCCGGTGGGACGAGCTTGTTGGAGAAATGCCTTTGAAAATAGCTTACCCTGCAATAGAAAGTCACGAATGGCGAATTGTCACCGGTTGCGACCCTAAGAACACGAGATGGAGTTACCACAATGGAGGATCTTGGCCAGGTATGACCCTCCTTCAAATGAACTTGATTGATCATTAATTTCCACAACTAGTTATGCTGTGCATCTTGCAATATTTTCACAATTTTGTATGCAGTGCTTCTGTGGTTGCTAACGGCTGCTTGCATCAAAACCGGAAGGCCACAGATCGCAAGACAGGCGATTGATCTTGCGGAGACACGTTTGTTGAAAGACGGGTGGCCGGAATATTATGACGGGAAACTCGGGAGGTTCATCGGTAAGCAAGCAAGGAAGTATCAGACATGGTCAATAGCGGGGTATCTGGTGGCGAAAATGTTGCTGGAGGATCCATCACACTTGGGGATGATCTCTTTGGAAGAGGACAAACAAAGGAAGCCAATGATAAAGAGATCATCTTCCTGGAATTGCTAAGCAACACAAATCAATGGGAATGGGAATGGGTAGGGACAAAACAGACACACCTTCAGCTTGCATTATAACACTATTCTTTGGCGTTTGCCTATGTGCTAGATTCATCAACTGTTGGATTCTGTGTATATTAGAAATCAGGATGATACGTTTTTTCGGCCTTCTAAACCCGAGCCTCAAACAAGCGAAATGTTCAAAAAATCATACGTTTTCGCTTGTTTGAGGGTCGGATTTTTAAGGCCGAAACAAAAGTTTTGTCTATTTTAGAACAAGCATGAAGTGGACGTATGATTCCTACTTGAATGTCTCTCATTCAATTGTCTATTTAGGAATTGAAAGCCTCTTTGAGTAGGGATGACAAGGGATAGGTTACGATATGACGGTTTTTTGTTTATTTCGATCAAAATTTTTGATATTTTTTTATTTTGAATCTGATTCTGTTTAAATACTTGGTATTAAAAGTTGATTTCAAAACATAAACTCTTCACACATCTTAATTACATAATTTTTCTAATTATATTAGTTTTTTTGGATAAATAATTGTATTAGTTTTTATAAAATAAATAATATATAAGGAAATAGCTCTAAATTCCAAATTGAACATTCTCATACTTTTGGGAATGACTTTTAATGTAGGCATAAGTTCATTGAACCAACATCTAATATGACATTGCCAAGGTTATGACTGGTAATTTACAATTTTTTTGGTTTAAGGTATTATAAGATACTACAATTAATAAAAGCTAGTGGTTAGGTTTATTTCTAAAGTCTTTTTTAACATTTTAGAACTCTAAATTATATGAAAAATAATATAAATCAACTTTTTTTTGAAGAAATAATATAAATCAACTTTAACTTTTAAAATTATAACTACATTATAAATCAACTTATAATTAACTTTATATGAAAAATAATATAAATCAACTTTAACTTTTGAAATTATAACTACATTATAAATAAACATTTGCATCACGGCAATCAAAATATTCAATATAATGCATAATAAAATTCACTTATAATTAGAATATATGTGAATATATACCAAAACAATTATGGATAAGACCCAAACGTAATAAAATTTATATTTGTTTTTTTTACAATGCAACTGAAATCACAAATACAACGCATCAAGAAGGAAGAATAACGGAGACTAGTCTACCAAAATTTCACACAAAAATTCAAAAGTGCAAAAAAAAAATATTTTCATAGAGATTAGCATACCGTCAAAATTCAGAAGTTTTTATGAAACTCCTTGTTTCTATCTAAACGAGACGCATTACGGAGTAAAAAATGAGTGGTGAGCGAGCCAAACTATCAGGCAGATTGCTCAACTACCCAGGACTAATTACATCGACAAACAACCATCAACCGGGTGAGGATCTATCTTTCTATGACCACCGACAAAATCATAATCATAATCTAATTTCGTGAAGGTCTTTGTACGACCATCAAACGACAACTAAGGTATGTTGAAATCATGTTAAAACGACGGATAACAAAACGACAAAAAAAAACGTGTCACAAAGACAGGAAAAAAAACGTGTCACAAAGGTAAAGATACTTATTAAAAATATAAACAAAAAATAAAAAATAATAATAGATCTGATAGTCGACAACCAATACTAAAGCTGATTGCCGACCAACGGCTAAAAAAACAAAAGAAAGGAGTATGCGGAGCTAAGAATGGTGTAGAAAAATGAGAAATTGTTCCTAATAGGTTTTAAAACCCATAATCGATTGGGATGTGCTCGGTTTTGGAAGCGGAGTTGTGGGGAGTGTATAAGGGGTTGCGGCATGCTTGGCAACTTGGGTTCCGTCGGGTGCGGGTTGATATGGATAACTTAGAGGCGGTTAAATTCTTAAACGGTGAGAAGGATGTTGGTGCGTATGGACCTTTGCGGCACAAAATTATGGAACAACTTAGGTGGGATTGGGATGTTCAGATCAGACATATTTATCGTGAAGCGAATAGGGTGGCGGATTGGTTGGCGAAGCTAATGCGAAATGGTTCTCTGGAGTATCGTGAATTTCCGGATATGCCTGCCGATCTTGCGGGTTTGTGTCATGAGGATGTGGTTCGTGTTGGTGATTAATTTTGTTGTACTAGTGTCTATCTATGTCTTGTAGTTTTTTTGTTGTTATTTTCATGTGTACTCTTTTCCTCCGACTAGGATTAGGGGGTTTTTAACGAGGCACATGGAAATATTTCTCGTATATTTTTATCATCAATAAAAGCATACAATTTGATTAAAAAAACCCCACAATTTAAGAGAGAGGTGAAGTTGTCAACTGAAAACTTTAATCACCTGTTCTAGTTATTATTGACGAATTTTTTACAATTTTAATATTTATTTAAAAATCACAAAAAATAGTGGCGTATGGTTGTATATAAGATTACTTGTGTGACGATTTGCGTCATTCTATAATTTTTCTTCGAGGATAGCTTTTAAGGCAGCGGATTCATCGAACCAACATTTTTAACACATATGGCATGTGCATATCTTGGTATGACGTTATGATATGTAATTTTTTAAGAAACAAATGTATGTTCATCATTTAAAATCTATTCAAAAGCATTCAAAACCCATTTATATTTTACATTAAAAAAACCTATTTATATTTTATTTTTCTTTTGAAGGTCTTATGCGCTTTCCAAAATATATTCTTTACAATTTATTAACAATTGATCTAACAAAATAAAATATTAACTTTCTTTACCTAATGTTAAAGTTTTAATTTTTGACGCTATGAATAAAAAATTAAAATGAAAAACGGTTCTAATAAAAGTATTTTACGTTATTCAATCTAAAATATTCGACTGGTAAATTAAACGGAAATAATTATATAAAAAGCATTCTATATGCATCGGTGGTCCCTTAAATACGTGGACAAAATATCTATAACGTATATGTCATGTCTTTAAAAAGATTAAAATGGTCACTTACGTTTTCGATCATTATTGTTTTGGTCACCCGACCTTTAACCTCGGTTAATAAAAAATATTAATTTTAATTTTGACTCTTAAATTTTTAAAAGTTTATTTTTTTCTATCCTTTCAAACAAAAAACATTATCTATCATCATTTTCATCCCCATAGACAACACTACCACTCGGCCAACACAACCATTCACCACCAGTCTCTTAACCCACACCTACATCAAAGTTTTCCCTAAATCAAGCACCTGACTCATCCCTTTTACTCTTTCACCCTCCAACCTCACCACCACCATTACTCCTAACCAAAACCACAACCTCTCACTAGGGGTGTGCAAAAAAACCGAAAAACCGAAACCGAAACCCGAAAAAACCGAACCGAAAAATTGGTTAACCGAACCGAAAAATTCGGTTTCGGTTTGGGTTTTTATTTTTTTAAAAGAAACCGGTTCGGTTACGGTTTACGGTTTTGGGATAAACCGGGTAACCGAACCGACCGGTTATATAATATATATTATTATATTATATGTTATTTTATTATTTTATATTAAAAAATTTTATTTTATTTTATTTTCTCATTCCCTAAAAGTAAAACCATAATTTTATTTTATCAAGTTTAAGTGTTTAACTTGCTAATATTAGAAAAGATAATAATATCATGTGTCGATTTTAAAAAGTATGTACTTTTTTCTAACATATTATTAAAATTTATATTTTTAATAAACAAAATAAAAAACCGTTACCCGAACCGAACCGAACCGAATTTTTCGGTTAACCGACTAAACGGTTAACCGGTTGAATGGATACGGTTTAGGGTCGAGAATTTAGTGACCCGAACTTATCGGTTAACCGAAATAATTTGCTAATGGTTAACCGAACCCGGTTTTGCACACCCCTACCTCTCACCCAAACCTCCCTCATCTACACCCCGCTTAACCGAAATTATCTTAAGCCACCTTCTTGTTACCCATCTAACCTCTCTTTGAATAAACAGTAAACCCAATAAATAACCAGTACCAAAACCAAAAGAAACAACAGAGAAAAAGAAAAAACGAAGAGAGGAAAAAAATAGCGCTTACCCATTATCGGTTGTGGTGATTTTCCAACGAACAAAGCACAACCAGGCGGATTCCAACGACGAACGACCTTCTTTCGACGAAATGAGAGACGTACTTCGATTTTGTGAAGATCCGACGGTTAACGTCGTCAAATCAAAACCCTAAAGCGTGAGGGTCTTCGGTCTCGTTTCAAGGCATTCAAGTTTGTTCTCAGTGAAGTCAGGCTGAGAAAAAAGAAGATGAGTAGAAAAGGATTCATCCGGTGGTTGACTTTATCGAAGTAGTAATGGACAATGGAGATTCGATGTGAGCAAGATTCAAAGTGGAAGTCAATTTTTTGTTGATTCTGAGTAGAGCTTGTGGTTCACGGCGAGGTTTTTTATATGGGTGAAAATAATAAAGTTTTAAAAGTTTAGGGGTTAAAAATTAAAATTAACATTTTAATTAACGGAGGTTAACGGTCAGATAACTAAAACAATAACAATCGAAAACGTAAGTGACCATTTTAATTTTTTTCAAATCGAGTGATCAAAACAGAACAAACCCTAAACTAAAGTGACATTCGGTAAAGATTACTCTTTAAAAAATAACACGAGCTTGAATTGTGAAATATAATTGTTATCCTTTTGAAAATGACCAAAGCGTCCACAATTTGATTGTTGGGTTACTTAAAGATGACTGTTAGAATATTTCTTATTGTTTATTTCATTTTCGAAATGTTCAAAAGTTGAATATCAGACAATAGTGTTTTTGTTAAAGTCGTGATGTAAGGTACACGTTTCAACTAAATTGGGTAATTGGAAATCGACTGCCTCAAACTAGGGGTGATAATGAGCCTGACCGGCTCGCGAGCTACTCGAGCTCGGTTCGGTCAAAGTTCGGCTCGAGTGAACTCGACTCGGGTTTGGGCTTAGCTCGAAAAGCTCGTGAACAGCCTCGGAATCTACATATGCACTAAAATAAATTATGTGTTTGTATTTTCTTTCATTAGTTGATTGTTGTTTGTTTTTGTATTTTCTTTAATTATGTGTTTGTATTATAAGAATATTTATTAATTATTTGGATTTATCTAATTTTTGGCACTTTTTTTTCCCTTTTCGGTCATTGAATTTCGTTTTAGTGTTGGTTATGAAAGAGATTTTTAAGGAATATTTTATATAAAAAAAAAACTATAGCAAAACTTTTCATTTCGAGCCGAGCCGAGCCTGACGAGTTTCGAGCCCGAGCCGAGCCCAATAGAATTGTTTTCGAGCCGAGCTCGAGCCTAAAATTCCGAGCTCGGCGAACCTCGAGCCCGAGCCGAGCCTGGCCAGGCTCGCTCGGCTCGTTATCACTCCTACCTCAAACTATGCCTCCTTTGGTGCACCACTTTAAAAAAGTGGATTTACAATTTAGAGTTTAGGATGTAGAAATTAAAGTTAGAGTTTAGAATTTAACTTTTAAATATTTTTCAGTGTGAGGCATAGAAGTGGCCATAATTAGAGACAGAAGATTTTTGTTCAATTAAAGAAGAGCAATAGGGTATTTATGTTAAAAATAATAGTACCAATTTGAAACATAAGATAAGAAATCAAAGGATGAGATCATAGTTGAGTTGGTCTAATGGGCTAAGTTATTAGATACTTTAAAGTAAAGTTAAGGGTTCGAGTTTTAACGTTGTGAATAAGAAAATTATACAAAAAAATTATCCTCATAATAAACTTTTGTATTATCTGATTTGAATTAATCGATCAATGAATTGAATATGGATGGAGAGAGAGAGAGTTGAAATCATAAATCCTAACATTTGTCCCTAGTCCTTACATACAGGATGACGGTCTTTAACCTACTAAGATTTCTCATTTAATTCTCGTGGCGGCTTTGATTAATTTGATGAACATCCTCAACCCTACATTTTGTATTATTTTTTTCTCTTCACGTTTTTTCAACGCAAAGCAGCCAATCCCTCAACGTGTCAATACTTTCATACGCTTCTATTTTGTCCAGTTTCATTATTATATGTTTCTTTTCAACGGTTTAAGTTTATATGTCATGAATTTTGACCTAACAGGTTAGAGGATGTATTTAAATCTTTTTAGAAATATAAAGGTTTAAACTAAAATTTAAAAAATTAAAGGATTTAATTACTTTAAAAAAAGGGATATGTAAAGTTTAAAAAAAAAACTTAATGAGATTTAAAAAAGAAGAAGAAGAAGAAACTTATATGAAAATTTTAAAAACATGGATTATTTTAAAATTTTCAAAAAATCCAGAGTTTAAACTAAAATTTTAAAGGGTTTAATTTATTTATTTGAAAGAATTTGGGAGTCTAAATAAAATCTTTTATTTTTTTAGATTTAATGAGAACTGTTAAAATTTTAGTTAAAAATATTTTAAAAGTTAAAATTTAATGAGATTTTTTTTAAAAAAATGAAAGGACCAAATTATAAAATATTTGAGAGGAAAATATGCTAATTTACCAAAAAACAATTATAGGGGCATACGCCAGCCACTGAGTTTAACCATCTCGAAACGTTTTCGAATTTATGACAAATTCAAATTGTTTTAGTTAAATTGTAATTTTGGACCCATTACTGTACTTAAATTTGAATTTAGTCATTAGCAAGTTTGATCAGGTAACATCGTGATCTATTCATGGTTAAAATATTGACGTTTAAAAATAATCCTCCCAACTAATAATGTTTATATTGATAATTTATGATAGAAAATATGTTTTTAAGAAAAAATTGTGTAACCTTTTTTATTGGAATAGTTGACAGTATTACTATTATCTATTTAAACTAACTATTGGCTTAATAAAAATAAAGATAACACGTTATTTGCAATTAAAGTAGAAAGATTAAATCTAAAAATTAGGCACACGACAATTAAAAGGAGGATTGGATTCCAAATATATTGAGAATACATGGGTTTAGAGCATATGTTAATTTTTTTTTAAAAGCTAAAGTGATTACAATTAGTATTTGTTCTGAATATATACTCTCAACTATTTGACAATACATTCTCAATCATCCTGATGCTAATGCTCGAATTCATTACCTCTAAAAACAATAATTATTTCTTTAACCACTGAGGCAAATTGGCTCGTACAAAGCATATGTTAACTTAAATTATATTATATGTTTTGGTCCTGTCACGCGTTAAATTACTGAATTTGTTGTTTATTAAAGCATGGAATATTGACATTTATTTGCAATATGAATGCGGGTGATTAGGTGAATATTTGAACGAAACCACAAAAACTTTATCTGTAAACAAAAATTTACAGGTCAAATAAAGGAACTAAGGAAGCTTCTATCTTATGACTTAATCAAAGTTCCCCTTCCCTTACTCTTTATATATATTCTATTTTTCTCAAGCCTTGCTTTTCATATGGTCCGCTGCCTCAAAAGTCTTTAATTCAATACATCATCGTCCATGGCGGATCAACAGAGAATCCATCCCGTCGCAGACATCGAATCGCCGCCACAAGCCTCCCCGACTGCCCCCTTGGTCCCCGTCGGCTCCACGAAATCCGACCACGTTAACCCTGTCGAAGAACATCAACTTCCCAACAACTCCCACGGCACTGTTCCTGTTAACCTTCCCAAAACTCCCAAGAAAAGAAGAAGCTGCTGGTGCAGGTGCTTGTGTTGGACACTTTCTATTCTCCTGCTCCTAATCGTCATTATAGGGGTCATCGTCGGCATCTTATTCCTCGTTTTCCGACCGAAGCTACCGGATTACTCCATCGACGGTCTGGAGGTAACGCGGTTCGATCTCAGCTCCAATTCTAGCTTGTCTTCTAGCTTCGACGTTAACATCACCGCCAGAAACCCCAACAGAAGAATCGGGATATATTACGAAGGAGGTAGCCGCATAAACGTATGGTACAGGGAAACCCAACTGGTTCGAGGGTCGATACCGAAATTCTACCAAGGTCATCGGAACACGACCGTGCTGGTTTTGCCGATGTCGGGAGAAATCCAGAACGGTACGGAGTTGCTGACGGCGCTGCAGCAGCAGCAGCAGCAGACGGGGAACATACCTTTGTTGCTGAGGGCCAGACAGCCTGTTAGGATTAAGCTTGGGAGCTTAAAGCTACCGGAAATGAAGTTCTCGGTCCGGTGCCGGCTAGTGGTGGATGCTCTTTCTGCTAACAATGCCATCAGAATTTCGAGCAGCAGCTGTAGCTTTAGGTTTAGGCTGTAGAACTCGAGTTTGGTATTATATCACTTTATCTATATTTTTACATTTTTTAAATTTATTTTCTTTGATTTTTCATAAAAATGGAGGATTTTTACGAGGTTTTGTCCTCCATTACTCATATACTAGTATAAACTTTGGGTACTTTGTACGTATGCAATACCTGCTCTATTTATTTTGCAGGCATATATATTACAGCAGTATTTAAATTCTTTTGTTAAAGATTGCAGCTGAAGTGAATATTACCAAAAAATAATGTATATTTAGTACAATAGCTCTTTGTCCGAAACGAATAAATTACTTGTTCAAATCCGATTGTTTATTTCATATGCTATGAATGGAGAAATATTAAATTCAAAAGGCTATCTTAATTTTAAAATCTGATCGGAGTTCTGAAAGTATTGACTAAATACTGAAAATTAATGCCAAGGAAAATTAAAAGAAAATATATCCCACTAATAGATAGATATAAGGATGAGCGTTCGATCGAGTCGAATCGAGTTAAAAAAATTTGAGTTATTCGAGCTGACGCGTCATATTTTACAACTCAAATTTTATTTGAAATTTTTCCGATTCGAATCGAGTTTAAGAAATTCAAGTCAAGTCGAGTCGAGTTTTCGAGTTCCTATAAAAATTTAATTGTAATTATTTATCATGTTACAGTACGATTTGATTCTAATTTAAACGACTTTCTCTAATCATATTAAATATGCACATATATATTACTTCATATTTTTTCACATGTGACAATATTTCTTCATATTTTTATATATCATAAAAAATTGAGGACTCGTCTCGCACTTAAAAATAAATCCACTAATTACTAAAAATTTCGAGTTATTCGAATTTCTATTTTACAACTCAAACTTTATTTGAAAATTTTTTGAGTCATTCGAGTTTATGAAATTTTGAGTCGGGTCAAGACGAGTCGAGTATTTTCACCTCGAGTCGAGTTGAGTTATTCGATTTTTTCAAGTCGAGTCGAGTTTTGCTCACCCCATAAATAGATAGATGCAGTAGAATAGGGTGTAAACTAACCGGGCTTAAATAAACAATTTTTTTTGTATTTGTTAAAATTTTTAATATAATATTTGAACTTGATTTATTTATTATTTTGGGGTGTTAAAACTAAGTTCGTTTGTCTAAATAAGTGATCAATGCTTCTTTTGTTCATGAACATAAATGAACCTAATACACATTTATTTGTGTTCGTTCGTTTATTAAACGAATATAAAAATTTTGTTCATACATATTTAATAAACGAACATAATCAAACGTTATACGGATGATTCACGTAAATTAAATCAAATGTTGTATCATTAACAACCCCACTAGGGACATGTTTCCTCCTCTTTTGTGCATATTCTAATTTTGGTTGATGGGTGTGTTAGAAATTGGGTGTAGGAAGTAAATAGATAAATGCTGTTTTTTTTTTTTTTTGCTTGGTTATTAGAATTTCTTTCAAGTTTAAGCAAAAAAAAAGTATAGACCTGTTTGGCAATTAGCAGATAGTTAATAGCGGATTACATTAATTGATAGTAGATAGTTGATAATATTAGCTGGTTTGACTAGCGGATTACATTAGCTGATTGTATAAACGTGTTTGGTAAAATTAACTGATCGCGGATAGTTGTTTGATTATTTGAACAAACAAAATAATATATAAGGACATGATTATATTTGATATTTGTTTGAATAATTTATTAGTTATTAATATTTTGTATCTATCAATATTAGTTAGATTATGAAAATTATTTTTTTTAATATCATCACTAATCATATATGAGGATGTACATATTAATTTTTTATTTGTGAAATTATATTTTTAATATAATTTTAATAATTATTAAATTTAGATGTATATATTAATTTATTATCTATAAAATTATATTTTGAATATAAATTATTAATTATTAAATATATATATTGATTTATATATTAATTTTTTATTTATATATTTTTTAATTTTATTAGTTGATCAAATTTATGTTATTTAGAGAATTTTTTTATAATTATCAAGGACAAAATAGTCTTTACAAGTCTTTCATACAAACCTCTAACTCAAAAAAAAACTTTTAAAAGGAATTTTTTTAAAATGAAAGATTTCACCTCAATCCGCTATTAAAATCATCTATTTACCAAACATCTAAATTAGCGAATTTAACTAGTCAAACCTCTAAAAATACTTTAAATTTCTAGTTTTAACTCAAAAAATTATTTATCAAACAAGTTCATACATATCTCGAAGGCAGCTGTATAATTTTACACAAAGGAAAGGATCATTTGTACGGACATAGGGGCTAGGACCGGTGTACATGGACCTCTTGAAGGTGGGTTTGGTAGTTTGAATTGATCAACTGCTTGAACCAAATTATCATTTTGCATTTCTTGTTTCAACCCCAGTTAGCCCAAAGAAATATCCAACTTATCAAGCCCACCCAAAGAAGTCAGTTTCGTACCAGTTCCGTCCATTTCGGTCTATGTGTTATTTGTTTTAATTGTATTTAACGTGTTTTCTTAATAAAAATAATAAAAAAATAATTTATTAATGAAATGTTAAGTTAATTATTTAAATTAATGAAATATACTTTTGTTTTGAAGAGATTAATTTTTGATTTTTTGCATTTTCGTTCGAAAACTCTAAAATATCTGAAATGAATCTGGTACAATTTATAATAAAGAAAATCATCCCACTTATATTGATCTTTATTTGACCTAAATTTTAAAACGATCTAAACATAGAATAACATGATTTATATTAATTATATATTTCTAAAGAAAACTAGTGTAATCAAAACAATCCGTAAAATAAGTTATTACTTTATTCAACAATCTCTAGAGCAAATGGTTAAAAACTCTCAATTGACACTTTTTCTTTCCTTAAGTTGTGTGTTCTAGACCTATTACGAGTAAAATTTATTCTTTCTCCTTTCCTAGATAAAAATTATTAAAAAAACAATAAGTAAAATAAGCTATTGCTTTATTTGACTTATAATTACCTTAACGTATGATTGCTCTTTGGAGCAGGGCCGGCCCTGGGCCGGGGCAGCAGGGGCGCCCGCCCAGGGCCCAAACTTAAAAAAATATTAATATACTTTAATTTTTTTTATAATAATTAAAAAAGTTGCTACATTAAATAATGATCCCATAAATTTTTATAATAATTAAAAAGGCTGTTAAATAGAATAATGGGCCCATTATTAAATCTCTATATCAATTAATAATAATTTTGTTTCCCAAAAATTTTCTTTCCAAAAAAAAATAATATTAATTAACCGATTAAACTATTGACTTTTGAAATTCTCCCAATCAATTCATTAAACCACTTTTCCAATTTCTCATATCAACATAAATTTTCTGAACGTTAATTTTTCTTCTTTTAATACTAAATTTCTCAATCTCCTAATTTCCTATCAATTCTTCAAATATATTTTTTAATTTCTCAATCTCTTCTCTTTCATATTCTACAATTAATCTGAAAATTCAATTTCTCACAAACACAATCACAAATACAATTACCTATCATCAATTGTAGTACTTGAATCTTATTGAAGTTTGTTCTTAAAATTTTAGGTAAGATCATGTTTTCAATATTTTCTTCTTATTATTTTTATATATTTTCAAATTCTAAGTAAGATTATTCTTTTATATTTGTTTAATAAATTTTGGGTATGAATATACAGATTCTCCGTCTTCATTCTTTGGTTCAACTCCAATTCAATTCAATTTCAGATTCAAACATAACTTTGAAGGTAAAATTCTTGTTGAGATTTGTTTTTTTATGAGAGTTAATTTTTTATTAATTTTTTAAAACAAACTCATCCCGACTGTCTTATTTTTAATATTTTTTGTTGTATTGCCCAATTTTTAAAGTAGTTTGGTTTAATCTGTGTCTTAATTTAACTTCTTCCTTTGATTTGTTGTTTGCTGTCATTCTCCATCTTTCTCTTTTACTACCGTTTTAAAAATAAATGTTTTTAGAACCAACTTATCTTTTCTTTTTAAATTTTTATTTTGTTTTTTTAATATTCTAAAACATCTATTAGATTATGTTCTGGTTTTATTTTATTTATCAGTAAAATTGTCTAGTTAAAGTGTCAGAAAAATTAATTGATTGTAAATTTCTAAATACATTTTTTGTTAATGATAAATATTATATAATAAAAATTAAATTAAAAATTTTATATTACGTATATTTTAGTTTTTTTTAATTAGAGGCTCATTTTTTTTAATTTCGCCCCGAGCCAAAAAATAGTCAGGACCGGCCCTGCTTTGGAGGAGCATAAGAAAGGCTTGGCAGGTGACTCGGCTCCTTCCCCTTCCTTCTATTTTCGAAATATAGAAATATAAACCAAACGTAAGAAATAAAACATTTAAGGTTTGAGTTTATAACAATAACTAACCATAATAAGATAAATAAATAAAATGTATATACAAAAAATATGAACACATATTAACAATATATCATCGTTAGACTGCCCGCTTGGTTTTTTCCTGTTCGATAGCCCACACGTGTTCGTGTTGCAGCTTGTTTTTTTTAGATAATTTGAAGGTAATGATTATAAGGTAATATATGTTCATAGATATTCTTAACACTTTAACAATACGCATACACCATGTAAATATAACAATTTGAATCTGTGTTTCTCATGATGAACATCATCCGCTTTTTCACTGAGACACTTGTTAGGTTTGTGTTATAACTTCTTAATAAGAAGCAACGTGGGTGTTGATGGGTTGAGGCTAGCGGTTTTTAGCTAACTTTGTGTTGTTGGGTTATTATGTATATATTATCATGTGTACTATTTTCCTTTAATTAAGTTTAGGGCGTTTTAACGAGGCACATGGTAGTATTTTTTTATCAAAAAATTTAGATCATCATTTAAAGTTTAAAATTTAAATTTGTAAACAGAACAAATTAGGTTGGAAAATGTACTCCTATAATGAACATTTATCCTTATAATATTAAGTTTAAATTAATTAACCAATAAAGTAACTATCAATAATTATAAAAAACACGTTACAACAAATCATGATTATTTGTGAAAAATCATCCAATATAAAAATAATAACTCTTATTATTATTATTTTCGAACCAATTATTTTTTATATGTATGAATGAGAAAAACTATTCCATAGTTGGTGGACAGCGGCGGCATTATTGTCATTATCATATCCACAACACAATCAACGAGTTGTAAGGAAATAGTAAAGAGTAGATTAGTTCACGAAAAAAAGATAATTATTAAGAGGAATAGTTTTTTTTAAAATCACATATTCATGTGTGGTTTAAAAAAATTCTCTTCATGAGATAATACAACATTCTCAATAATATTTTATTTTCTAAAATGGTGGGAATGTCATTCCACTTTATTCTTAAATATTGACCCTGTTTGGCAATTAGCAGATAGCTGATAACGGATAGCGGATTGCATTAGCTGATAGCTGATTGCATTAGCTGATTTGACTAACGGATTGTATTAGTTGATTGTATAAAAGTGTTTAGTAAAATTAACTGATAGCTGATAGCTGTTAGATTATTTAAACAAGTAAAATGACATATAAGGACATGTTTATATTCAATACTTGTTTGAATAGTTTACTAGTTATCAATATTTTGTATCTAATTATTATTAATTAGATCTATAAAATTATCTTTAATATAACTTTTCTAGACATATTCAAATGATTTATATATTAATTTATTATTTATATAATTATTTTAATATAATTTAATTAATTAATAAATTTAAATACACATATAAATATGTGATAATAAAAAAAATAGAATTAGCTTATAAATATGGTGAGAAAATATTTAATTTAGGTTATTTTGAGATTTTTTGTAACTAGTAAAGGTAAAAGAGTTTTTACAACTCTAATATCAAACCTCTAATTTCAAAAAGCTCATATTATGAGCTTTTTCAAAATTAGCGTTTTCACCCCAATCCGCTCTTTCAATCCACTATTTACCAAACAATAATATTAGCGGATGTGACTGGTCAAACTTCTAATTATGCCTCAAACTTCTAATTTTTACCCAAATCTCTCTTTACCAAACAGGGCCATTATATAATTTTCACCACTATGGACTAAAATACTCTCGAAATAATATGTTCTATTCATGTGAATTATTCATTTCTATTTCAACAACATATTTTAAACTATTATTTTCGATATATTAAAGCAATTCATCAACATTTCATTCCGCAACAATGGATCCACCATTTCGGCTTTTTCGTCTAAATTCGCGCCTCTCTTTTCACAGCGCTTTGGGTTTTTGCAATAGCTAGTAACGGAAGAGACGACCATAGAATTTATTCTAAGTAATCTTTTCTTTAAATAAAATTTTAGGTAGAAGACTTTCGAGCATACAGCTTGATGTCGAATGTTATTTTCTAAGAAGTCTTAAGTGGTAAATAAGTGTCCAAATTATTTTTTTAGATAGGCCTCAAAGTATTTTTCAAGTTAAACATGTGCCTAACGTTGTTTTAAACGTTACTTAAATAGGTGCTCGTCGTTACTGTCGGTTAATTTTTACCGTTATTTTCTGTCATTTGACGCATTTCATCTTCTTGAAATTTTAAAATTATATTTAAAAAAATTAATAAAACAAAATATTCCCAAATTTTAAAATCCCTTAACACTCCAAAACTCACATCTCTATTTTTTTTTGAAATATAAGGGACGAGCCTTGTTAAAAACCCCTTCATAGTGAAGGGGAAACTAAAAGTTTTATTAATAGAAAACATTATTACATAATTTCTTATACCAAAAAGCCCCCTCCCTAAAAAAGAGTGAAATTCGAGACGTCTTAGCTAGAGAGTTTGCCTTTATGTTACAAAGTCTTGGGATTCACCCGAGACTCCACATGAATTTGTGGAGGGAAGAGAAGTAAGTCTTCTTGGACAATGGTGAGTCGAGACCAAAGAGAAATCATTCGTTAACATGTCCAGTGCAAACTAACAGTTTAGAAAGGTTGCTTTAATCCAGGAAGCAAGTCGCACATTTATCAAAAAATTGAGCTGCACCCAATCAATAATATTTTGGTTAAAATTATATTATTCCAAAATAACCATGTAGACCAAATCACAGCAAATGGAATCAAGGAAAGCCAATTTGAGTTTCTCGGAAGCTTCGAAATAAAGCTTCTAAAATTATATTTAGGCTCTCGCAGCAGTACAGTAGAAACACCAATCAATCTGCAGAAATAAAGCCAAATATTCTAAACACCATAACATTCAAAGAAAAGGCGAAAATCTGATTCTGGGAAGCTTTTGCATAGGGGACACAACACATCCACCAAGTTAGATATTCCTCGCTTGATCAATTCACATTTAACAGAAACATGACCACAAGCTACCATCCACAAAAATATTAGCCACCCCGAGCCCTTATACTCTTTTGAGAAGCAGATTTACCTCCAATTAATCCAATGGAGTTTGGATTTTTCTTCAGAACCACCCCAGAGAAAAGATGACAAAATACTATTTAATCTGTTACAAACTGAAGAAGGCATACAAAACAATGATATGAAGTATATTGGGAGACTAGTCAGAACGTATTTAATGAGGGTTGACCGTCAACCAATTGATAAGAACTTAGATTTTCAACCACCCAACTTATTAGAGAAAATTTTGAATACCGATTCTCAAAGCAAAATTGAATTTTGAGCGGCATCCAAAGGCAACCCAAGGTATTCTGTAGGAAGCTTAGCAAATGAACAACCAATTTTCAGAGCCTAATCCTTAACCAACTCATCATTCAAGTTGATCCCGAAATTTCTACTCTTTTTTAGATTAAGTTTTATACCGGATGCTAATTAAAAAACTCGAATAATACGTTTCACATTACAAACTTGAGCCACGAAGCTACTGTAAAAAATCAGTAAATCATCGGCAAACTGAAGATGAGAAACTACCAAAGAAGAACCCCCTCTACCAACAGTAAAACCCGAAAATAAGTTCAGTCGAATAGCCTTCTCAAACATCAAATTGAGCGCTTCTCCAACCAAATTAAAACGAGGGGAGAGAGCGAGCATCATTGTCTTAAGCCTCTCGCAATATTGAAAGCTTCAGAGGGCGAGGCGTTAACAAGAACTGAAATAAATGCTGACGATATGCATTTCACGATCCATTTACACCAACGCGACCCAAATCCACACTCTTTCATAAAACTAATCAAAATATCCCAGCTTATCGTGTCATAAGCCTTTTGGAAGTTAATCTTGAAAGCTTTACAACTAGTTCCTGATTTTGCAACAAAATCAATAGCTTCACTGGCGATCAAGGAGCAGTCAAGAATTTGACGGCCCGAAATAAAGGTGAACTGTTATTCCCCAACCAGTTGACCCAGAATCAGGCAAAGTCTTTTCGCTAAAACTTTAGACAATAGTTTATACATTACCCCAACTAAATTAATAGGTCTGAATTCTTCCAAGGATTCCAGATTTTTGGTTTTCGAGATTAAGGTGATATAAGAATGATTAATACCATCTTCTCTATTTTGCCCATGGTAAAAATCCTCAAAGAAGCTCATTATATCCTTTTTCAAAACACTCTAAATTTTTTTTATGAATCCCAAATTAAATCCATCAGGGTCGGGGGCACGGTTGCTATTAGACGATTCCAGGGCAGTCTAGACCTCTTCTTCACTAAATCTTCTCTGTAAATGTGAGGATTGAGAAAGACTAATTTTTTTGAACTCCAACTTCAATTCTTCAACCTTGTGACCTTATTATATGCTTTATAAAAATCATCCTTGATTGTTGCTTTGACCTGGGGAGGATCATTTAAGATGACCCCATATTGCTTAATGCTACTTATATGATTGGCTCTCCTTCTTTCAGAAGTTGTGAGATAGAAGAATCTAGTGTTGCGGTCCTGTTTCGTAAACCATCGAAGACGTGATTTTTGAAGCCAATCTCCCTCCTCTTTGCGAATAGCCGATCACAAGTTAGCTCTAAGTTTCATTAGCTTTTCGATAGATCCAGGAGGGGCTACACCCCCTCTAAATTTGAGACTCAATATCTGCAATTTTCACCTCCAACTGCACTGAGAGGTAGCCATTTTTCGAGTGAAACTCACCGGACTAGGATTTTGCTGTCACTTTGGCTCCCTTTAGCAGACCACCAATCTTAATATTGGCCTTAGAGGCTTTAAGTTCTTCGAACGATTTGATTACCTTTTCCTTAAAACCTTTCTCTTTTAGCCAAGAATTGAAATATCTGAACGATTTAGGACCCCAGTTAGCACAATTCTCCTTTAGCAAAATCCCATTGTGATCAGAAATAGATCTTCCTAATACATCTTGCTGGATTCCAAGAAATTTTAGACAGAATTCAGCTGAGATAAAGAAGCGATCTAATCTAAAAAATATGGGAGGGTCCCTGTTTTTGCACCAAGTATAACTCCCACTATTTAATGGCAGATCCATAAGAGCAGCTTCAAAAACAAATGAGTGGAAAGCAAAGATGAGAGACTGGTTCATCGATAGGCCAAGTTTTTCATCAGGGTCCAAGAAAAAGGTTGAAATCCTCTCCAAGGCACAACGAAAGTTGTTTGAGTTTTAAGAAAACTAGCAGTTCAGCAAGAAACCCTTCTTGCTCTTAGTCAATAGAAGGACCATATACATTTACAAATCCACAGTAGAAATCTTTCTGAATGAATTTACCAATAATGGCAATGTATCTGGGATGACTAATCTTTTCAGTTACCTGAAAAAATTGAGATTTCCACACACATAGGAGTCCTCTCGCTGAACCTACCGCCGGAGACACCGCGAAATCAATAGTATTGGAAGCCCATAATTTTTTGATATCTAACTCCTTCAATTCTGCCATTTTTGTTTCCTGAATGAAAACTAGTTTATGATGCAATTTCCGGGTGAAGCCTTTCAAAGCTTTTTTCTTCTCCCTTCTTCTAATACCCTTGATGTTCCATGAAAAAAATAGCAAAATTCATAGTCTTTGTTCAAAGAAATAACCTACTTAGAGACACTAACACCTATTCGTTAATTCATTTTTTAGTTCGCAAACTCTTTTAATCACAACCTCTCTTCTCCCTTTAATAGATATTTTTAGAAAGTTGCACATTTCCCATACAGACTCGGCTTCCAGCCCTACGACTGAGTCGTCTTCACTCTGATGTATAGAAGAGGCCAAATTATCAGCGTTGTTAACTGGTTCTTCGAGAGAATCCCTGACCAATCTTCGAAAAATTCTTCTGATTTGTGCTCGGGAGAGGCTCATAATAGCAGGGGCTTGTTAATTGACCACTAAGTTAGGAGGAGCGCCATGGGAAGAAGACGAGACAAGATCTGAAATAACTCTGCCAAATCCCTCTACACTGTCTGGAACAAATTCAATCGAATTGGAGATAAATCTATTAAATTGGGAAGCCAATTGGTGAATAACTAGATCTGGGCCGTTATGAGAGCCTAAACTAATAGGATTGTCTGGTTTGAGATAACTTATAGCTCCATCCGGACCAATGTCCTTTACATTATTAAGCCCATGATTGATACCCCAGATTTAGAAATATCTCCGACCATGTTTGACTTGCAATTAGAAACTGAATTACTTGGAGAATCTACCAATGGTTCTACTAAGGCGACTCCACAAGGTTCAGAGAACCCCCCACCCCATCAACCGTTAGAATAACATTAGACGAAGAAATACGATTAATATTCTCGATAGAAGGAATTTGAAAATCATGTTCCCGAGGCTCAGCTTCCAAAGCGACTCATGTACTGTACTGACAAGGGACGAAATTCTTAGAATTTTCATCACCGGCCTGACCGTCGTCGCCTACCCCATCAGACTCAGAATCCGATTCATCCCAGACATCCACAAACTTATCCTCTAACATTCTCTTAGTGGAAATAATCCCAATATCACGGATATCACCCAGTTTGACCTTGATGGAGTAAGGGAAGCCCATGGAAGAAATGGCTAGTTTATCAGGTATAATAGTTGTGCTTGCTGTACGAATAAAAATTCTGGCAGTATCCAGCCTTTCTTTGTTTAGTGTCACTGCATCCAAACCAACTAAAATTCCCCACCAATTGTCAAGGTTAGCAAAAAATGACCCATGCCAGCAAAACAACGGAACACCTTGTAATAAAATGGAAACGTAGTAGTGTGGCATACCCTTCACTAGGAGAGGGCCAAGATGTACAAACCAAAAGAAAAGGGCTTCCTTTTTTGAATTCCAGATTTCCTCCATACTAGCAGACGATTTGAATCTAACGACTAAAAACTCATTATCAACACCTTATTTAGAAACTACAACATCGAAATCGTCATTTAGGAGAGCTTGTTGAACAAATTCATAGTCAATTCCTTCTTTTTAAAACACCAACCATGCAATGCAGGGACGGAGCCACATCTCCAATGGGTGGGGCTGTGGCCCCCCCGGTAGGGGGAATTTTTTTTTTACCCTTTGATTTCTTATAATTTTTTGGAAAAAATTAGGATAATTGTGAATTTGCCCCTCCCACCTTTTAAAATTTATGTTTTGCCCCCCTAACTTCAATTCCTAGCTCCGTCCCTGATGCAATGATTAAGCCATTTTATATCTTTTGCTGGAATTTTGAAGTCATGTAAACTTGATTCATTCTGCTTCCTTAGACCCTCTAACGATGATTTCATCGACGATTGTCACGCTGTTGTCTATCACATTCATTGTAGGACCACCACGACTATTTACCTCACCACCTCGTCGCCGAAAGTCAACTGATGCCATGCGAAACGTCGAAATCATCAAATGATTTATTCGAATTATTCACGACGAACGACGACATAATGAATAATGAACGATGTGTGAGTCATTCGCCAGGGAGAGGACACTTCATTCCGTTGCCGGAAACGCGACCAACATCGATGGGAGTGGTCGAATTTGAGGTTATGGATTTAAGGATTATTTATAAATTTCAAGATGTTTTAAAATCCTGATTTATTTTTAAAAAATAAAATTCAGTAAATGTTTAATGGCGCCATGTGCCATGTTTTTATTGACTAACAGAATTTTTTAACGGATGTTAACATCAAGATAACTATTTAAGTAATGTTAAAAATGTTAAGTACCTGTATGGCCCGAAAAATACTTTAGGCATCTATTTAGAGGAAGAAAAAAAGGTATAATTTGAACATTTATTTACCAATTAAGCCTTGTAAGAATAAAATTATAGGTTAATGGTTATAAGTAGGATTATAATATGATATTACTAGCCACTCTAATAAAATGGTTTCACTCCTTCAAAGGAGCAGAAGCTGCCTCACATAAGTATCCATTATCATATCTCATTCAGATACATCGAGACTTTTCTGATCACAATCATTACATCCTAACATATTAGCTTAATTTTAGATTTATTTATTTTATTTTCTAGACCTTGATTTCATATTTTTTCTATGTTATTCTAAAGTATATGCATTTAGTTCAAGTCTTTTGCAGGTGTAAGGAGTTTTGCAAGTGTAAATAAATTTTGTGTATCCAATTTAGTATTTAAATGTTGTGAACAAAATAATGAAGAACAACGACCAAGTATAAAAGAATAAAGAGATGAGAGAAAGAGGGAGATTTGTATTATTCTCAAATATAGACTTGTGTATACAATGCCTTCAATGAATCATCTATTTATAGGAATAAGAAGTACATAATACATTAAACTCTAATTAATAGAGATAATATTCCTAATAATAAATAAATCAAACTCATTAGATAAAGTTCTAATCATGATAGACATCCACATAGATAAATATTCATAACATTCCCCCTTGGATGTCTATGAAGATAATGTGCCTCATTAAAAACTTACTAAGATAAAAACCCAGTGGGGAAAAAATTTCATTAGTGAAGGAAAAAGAGTACACACATCTTTAATATGCATAACATGTTGCCTCATTAAAAACCTTACCAGGAAAACCCATTGGGACAAAACCTTGGTTAAGGGAAAAATAGTGCAACGCGTATTTACTCCCCCTAATGAAAACATCACAGAAGATCTTTGAATCTTCATAATTCAATCTTGAATATTATTTTTCTAAAGACCGTGAGGGATGAAACTTTGGAGTAATATATTCCATGATTTATCCACTTTCAAACTAAGATATACATCTTGCATTATCTTCACATAAGGTAGCTTTTATCATATCTTGTAAAAGTAAATCCACATATCTTTTGGATATGTTCGGTCAATGATCTTAGCCAAACACATTTTTGGCTTGCCTCGTGCATAACAATTATTTCTACGACATTTGAGGAGGCACCAACAAATGTTTGGAGATCTAAATGTAATGATCTTTGTATATCCATGGATATTGCTTGACCAACTAATATACGATGCTTCAAAACCAAGAAAAGATATAATTATCTTTATTCACATCCAACAATCTTACAACTATTGGGATACTCAATAGATATGCTCTATTCATATTGAATCTTCTTTAAGATTCTTCCAGCTTATGTTCATTCATAGACAAAAAGAAATATATAAAAATGCTCGATCTTCAGGTCGAGATAAACTTGATGTCAAGATTCAAGTACTTGTATTGAAAGTACTTCACGAGTTTCTAATTTGAAGCTCTTTAGGAGTTCTAAAATTATCATAATAGATCTTGATCCAAACTCTTTTATAAAATACATAAGAAAATCTGATCATTCTTATAGTATTTTCTCAATTAGTATTCACTAAGGCGATTATACCAAATTCACCAAAATATTCATGAGACATGTCTAAATAAATTTCCTCGGAAATTTCCAAATGCTTCTAGCATTTTAAATCCCTCAAGGATAAATATGGATCAACAAATAATTAGACGCATGCAAAAATTTTCATAACTGCCAAAGTAATTGCATCCACCATGAAGTAATTAAATTTTTTCATAAATCATAGTTCAAGTCGTATTTACAACTACTTATTTGTGCCTCACTTGCATTACACCTTTAGGTGTTTGGACTGCTGGTCCAAATACTTCTATTTTAGAAGTTCAAAGCGTCTTTCAACATAGACCAATTCAATATCTATACTTCTGGATAGATTTTATACAAGATCCTCGATTTCTTTCTTTACTTCTATAGAAGTATTTTATGTAAAATTATTTGTAAAATCGTTGTCGACAACTTTCCAATTTTCTGGTTCCATTCTCGTAATGACATAACTCATCGAGATCTCTTCAAGATTTCAATCTTTATTTCAGGTACCTGAAACTCTTCAAGATTTTTATTATTAGTTATGTCTTGGGTCTCTTTAGCAGCACCCGCCTCCAATATATGACCATCTCATATACTTTTCATTTACGAGAATTTTGATCATTGGAACCATTTTAACTATCATGCTTCAAGCATGATTTACATCCACTTGCTCTAACGTGTAATTTAAACTTAGAGCGTTTCAGCTGGTATATGAGACTTAATTACTCTTATTGGGTCAGTAAATATGTCTGACAGTTGACATGAAATAACATGAATTATCTTATGAACTTTTATTTCATATTCGAGGATCTAGATAATGATAATTCATTTCCTTCTTTATCCAGCTGATTATTCTCTCCCTTGATGTTGAGAAAAATCTTCTAATAAATGATTCTCCAATTAATGTTTAGAATTTAAACATAAAAGGAGACTCGTACTCAATATATATTCTCAACCTTTTTACTTGCCCATTTTGTGCGTTATGGTGTAGCAATTCAACTATATATCGCACATTCAAAAATTCAAAAATGGGAAATATGACTTCTGACCAAAAGTCAAATCATAATGGGGAGTTTATTATAACTCGTTGGCTTGATGCGTATAAGTGTTGATGTTGAGTTGATCGAACAATTGCAAATGACCAAGAGGGGATGAATTGGCAATTAAAATTTTGGTGGAGAGAAAGAGTGAAAAATAAAATTGACACAAGTAGTTATAGTGGTTCAAGTTTTCCAAATGAACTCTACATCCACTACCTTAGTACCCACTAAGGATTTTCAAACAATTCACTACTTGAATTCTTCCCCTTTTCTTGGATGAGGAGGTAACCTTACAAATTCGATTAAGCTTTCTACCCAAAGCTTAATCCACTCAAATTACAAAGAAAGGTTGTGGTAAACTCAAATGATTTCTCTCAAAGGATAATTGTCTACCCAATTACAATTTCAATCACCCCAAACTCACAATACAAATTGACAATTGACAAACACTAGAGTTGGGTACAAAAATTTGACTTTGAATAGCTCAAGGGTTTTGATTTTTGCTTTGTTGATGCTTGTGGGTTGAATAGTTGTTGCTGACCTTCAAAGGACTTCAATTTATACCTCCTCTATTAATTCTAACCGTTTGGGTGGTTGGGAACTTGAATAGAGCCGTTGGAACCCTCTCTTACCACCATAAATGCACTTTTGCAGCTATCCGTATCGGTACTCGGGGAGCCGTATCGATATCTGTCTCAGAAAAGGAGTCATTGTGTGCAATAAATAAGGGGTATCGAAACGCACGTAAGCGTATCGGTACGGGGTATCGAAACGGCTAAGACCGTATCGATACCTTTTTCTCAACTTAGCTCACTGTCGATTTCCGTTTCGATACGAGGGTTTACCGTATTGATACGGGTCAACGACCAATTTAAAATTTGGTTACCTAACCAACTGACACCAACGGTCGAAATATTTAAACCGACTTGAATTTAAAATTCATTAAAACCGTATCGATACGGGTGAAGTCGTATCGGTACGCCATTCAAACTCTTTTAGACTTTTACGAAGGAGCGTATCGATACAGATTGAGTCTGTTTCGATACAGTGTTTCGATACGATTAAGGGCGTATTGAAACGAGTTCCGGAAGTAGCCAACTTTGTAAAAAAGGTATCGATACGGCTGGAAGCATATCGATACACCTGGATGGTTTTCAATAGTTTGGCCTTGGAACACTTAGAAAATATTTTGAGTTTGAGTTTTTCAAATCAGTTTTAAAGTGTTGGTGATTTAAAACTTATTAAGGGACTTATAAAACAATTTTTAAGTTTTTCAAATTGATCCTTAAAGATTTAATTATATCAAAATCAAACATAGGTTTTACAATCCCCCTCTTTTTGATATAACAAAACTAAAACTTAAAATTTTTGACACTTTAAAAAACTTTACAAAGTTAACTCCCCCTTAATATAAGCTATGTAACTTTTAAGTTGAAATCAAAATTTTTAAATTTTTAAAGTGTTGTGAGCTAGTTTCTCTCCCCCTTTTTGTTAGATCAGAAATATTGAGACAATAGAGAAGTTCATATCATAGGCAAAGGTATAAATAGGCAACATAAATATTATTAACTTTAAAATAAAGCATAACATCAAACTTAAAAATCCAACAAAAACATAAAATCAAAGCATAGGTTTAATAATAAAACAAACTTAGTCCTAAGAACATGAAACAAAAGTGCATAAATATAAATATCCTAGATGAAATGCATGAGATGCAAGGAGAAGCTACGAGGCATCATCATCAATGTCTTCATCATCTTCATCGTCAACTCCCATTGGATCATCATTCCTCATGCTATTGCGCCACTCATCATGGAAAGCGAAGAGGGAAATATTCAAAGAGTTATGACCGCTTTCAAGAGAGGTGAGGCGATTCTCCATGCTCGTCATCCTTGTATCAAAAGTTGTTTCAAGGGCGGTAAGACGATTTCCCATATCCGTGCGCAACTCGGTGAATTGCTCATTGAGGAATGTCATAAGAGCATACATGGAGGGTTGAGGAGGGGGTGGAGGAGCTTGAGGAGCTTGATCACCTTGAGGTTCTTCAAATATTTCCGCGGCCTCGGGTGGTAGCTCGGAAAGACGTACCCAATTACCATTAAAATAATGGAACTTACCCCGTGCAAGAGATCGTTCATCAATAGGATCGGTGAGGGGGTTGGGTAGTCAAAAGAGCAATCAATATCCTTTTTCATAAAGAAATAGCTTAAGGTCGTACCATAGGTAAAAGAGGTGACGAGAGAGGTGTGACGATTTTGCACAAGATAGACGATCTCCAAAAACATGATTCGAGCAAGGTTTGGACGCTTTCGCTCTCGGAAGCAACGGATCCAAAAATCATCCACTTGACGGATGGTGTAGTATTTTCCTCCGAAAGGCCAAAACCACCAAGACACCATCAAATGGAGAATCCGATCTTGAGCATTGAGGGCGGTTACGGAGCCACTGAGAACATGGCCCAAAGCATTCTCATCATCAAGGCCTTCATCCTCCAAATTAAAAACTTCACATATGGATTTGACATCAAGGATGAATTTCTTGCCCATGAGATAAGAACTAATGGTGGTAACAACCCCATTACGTGAAACACATTTGGCATTAGTGTAAAAGATCAAAACTAAAAGACGGTAATAAAAACTGGGAATAGAGAGAAAATCCATGAAATTCCAACGTTGGAGCAAAGGAAGATATTCAAATTTGAAACGCTCCGAGTTAAGAAAAGGAATGGATATTACCCTTTCCGCACGAATCTTGTAGTTCTCGAATTGTCGAAAATAGGCGAGAGCTGCGGGATTTTCAAAAGAGTGTTCATAGATTGAAGTGTAGTTCGAACGTGCAACAACTCCAAGATTGGATGATTCACCGGTTTTAGAAACCCTTGATCTCTTCCTAGATTCCTTGGGTGCCATGATCTAAAAGAAAATCATGCATTTAGATTTCTTCATTTAAGTTAAGAATCAAGGTAAAAAAAATTGAAAATAAAATTTGAAGGAAAAAAATTTGAAGAACAAAAAATTTTGTTAAAAAAGATGAACATAAAAACAAAACAAAAACAAAAAAATTGAAAAAGAAAAAGAAAGAATTTTACCTTGATAGGAATTTGAGAGAATGAAGAAAAATCTAGCACAAATTTGATGAGAAGGATCTTAGAGCTTTGCTTGATGGAAAACCTCTTTAAGATTTTAAGTTGTGGAGTGAAAATATGAGGGAGGAAGAGCCCTTTTATAGGCAAAAACGGCTAGGGCTTTTAGGGTTTGAAGATTTTTAGTTTTGGTAAAAGTTTAAGACTTTAAAAGCCAAATTAAAAGCTATCTGCGCAGTCAAGTATCGATACGCCTGAAGGTGTATCGATACGGGGGTAGAAACGTCATTTCCTTAAAAATGCCCGTTGGAGAATCGTATCGATACGGGTTTAACCGTATCGATACCCGTTTAAGGCAAAAAGAAGCCTGGGAACCTGAATGAAGAACATGTATCGATACGCGTAGAACCGTATCGATACCTTATGCCTAGAAATACATCTTTAGGCCTAAAGAACAACCATAGGCTCGATTTTAACATCTCTTAAAGGTATGCAAATGATGAATGAACAGTCCTAAGCATATTTTAATAGAATCATACTCCCCCTAACTATAGGCATGGATATTTTCAAGAGTTGCAACACACAAAACATGCAATTTCACAAGATCAAGCAATTTTAAGCACAAATAGGTCCTAAAAGGTCAAGATAGGCTAGCTAGACCTAACTCTCTCCTAAGGGACCAAAAACGCTCTTTATCTAAAGGTTTTGTAAATATGTCCGCTAATTGGTTCAAGGTGTCAACATGTTCTATAACAACATCATTTTTCAAAACATGATCTCTAATGAAATGATGTCGAATTTCTATGTGTTTAGTTCTAGAGTGTTGGATGGGATTCGTAGTAAGACAAATGGCACTAGTGTTGTCACACTTAAGGGGTATGGTTTCTACTTCAACACCATAATCTAAGAGTTGTTGCTTCATCCAAAGGACTTGAGCACAACAACTCCCTAAGGATATGTACTCCGCTTCAGTGGTAGATAAGGCTACGCTATTTTGTTTCTTAGAGAACCAAGATACGAGCATACTACCTAAGAATTGGCATGTCCCGGAAGTACTTTTCCTATCTATCTTACATCCCCTATAATCCGCATCCGAATAAGCATAAAGGCTAAAGGAAGAATCTTTAGGATACCAAAGGCCTAAAGTAGGTGTGTCTCTAAGGTATCTAAAAATTCTCTTAATGACAACTAAGTGTGATTCTCTAGGACTAGCTTGAAACCTAGCACACAAGCAAACACTAAACATAATATCCGGTCTACTTGCGGTAAGGTAAAGCAAAGAACCTATCATGGATCTATAAAGCTTAGAATCAACACACTTACCTCCTTCATCTTTGTCAAGCTTTATGGAGGAACTCATAGGAGTGGCTTGAGGTTTTGCATTCTCCAAGCCAAACTTTTTGAGCATATTATTCACGTACTTGGCTTGATTTATGAAGGTGTCATCTTTCCTTTGTTTGATTTGGAGTCCCAAAAAGAATGAGAGCTCCCTCATCATGCTCATCTCGAACTCACCTTGCATTAGCTTAGAAAATTCTTTACAATAACACTCATTAGTAGAACCAAAAATGATATCATCAACATAAATTTGAACTACTAAGATGTCATTGTTATATCTTTTTATGAAGAGTGTGGTATCCACCTTTCCCTTTTCAAAACCCTTTTCAATTAAGAAATTTGAAAGTCTCCCATACCGAGCTCTAGGAGCTTGTTTTAAACCATGGAGAGCTTTTGTAAGTTTAAACACATGGTTTGGAAATTTTGAATCCTCAAAATCCGGTGGTTGTTCAACATACACTTCTTCATTTATAAAACCATTTAAAAAGGCACTTTTCACATCCATTTGAAAAATCTTGAAATTATGATAACATGCAAATGAAAGCAACATCCTAATAGCTTCCATTCTAGCTACGGGTGCATAAGTCTCATCAAAATCAATTCCCTCTTCTTGTGTATAGCCTTGAGCAACAAGCCTAGCCTTGTTTCTCACTATATTACCACTTTCATCTAATTTATTCCTAAAAACCCATTTTGTACCTATAGTAGATTGATTATTAGGCCTTTCAACTAATGTTCAAACTTTACTTCTCTCAAATTGATTTAGTTCTTCTTGTATGGCCAAAATCCAAAAATCATCTTTTAAAGCTTCTTTAATATTCTTAGGCTCAATGCATGAAAGAAATGCAACATGATTCATTAATTTGAGAGAGGATCTAGTAGTTACCCCCTTGGATGGATCACCCAAGATTTCACCACCTTTGACATAGTTTAACTCCCTTGGGTAAGACACCTCTCTTTCCTCAAGAGCCAAGTCCTTCAAGGCTTCAAGAGGTGGATCTTGTGCATCCTCATCTTTAGTTGGAACCTCATCCACCTTTGATGTTTGTCCTCCATCAATGGCATCAAGAATTCCTACATCATCATCATTACAAGATTCCTTCCTCGTAAGGAGGTTATCATCGAAAACAACATGTATAGACTCTTCAACTACTAGAGTTCTTTTATTAAATACACGATAGGCTTTAGAGTTTAAAGAGTACCCTAAGAAAATAGCTTCATCATTTTTAGCATCAAATTTACCTAAGTTTTCTTTACCATTATTCAAAACAAAACACTTGCAACCAAAAGGATGAAAATAGCTAATGTTAGGCTTCTTAGATTTTAAAATCTCATAAGGTGTTTTCTTCAAAATTGGCCTAATCATTACTCGATTTATAATATAGCAAGCGGTATTTGTGGCTTCCGCCCAAAAATATTTAGGTAAATTATTTTCGCAAAGCATGGTTCTAGCCATTTCTTCTAAAGTTCGATTTTTCCTCTCAACTACCCCATTTTGTTGAGGAGTGCGAGGTGCAGAAAAATTGTGGCTAATCCCATTTTCATTTAAAAACTCATCGAAACCTAGATTTTGAAATTCGGTTCCATGATCACTTCTAATGTGAGAAATTTTAAGTTCAAGATCATTTTGAGTTATTTTAGAAAATGTGATGAATTTTTCTAAAGTCTCGTCCTTTGTACTTAAGAATAGAACCCAAGTAAACCTAGAATAGTCATCTACAAGCACAAAAGCATATGATTTTCCACCCAAGCTCATTGTTCTAATAGGACCAAAAAGATCCATATGAATCAATTGTAAACATCTACTAGTAGAGACATCATTTATAGATTTAAAAGAAGTTCTATGTTGTTTACCCTTTGAACATGCATCACAAATTTTATCATTAGAAAATTTAAGTTTGGGTAAACCTCTAACTAGATTAAGGGAAATTAATTTTTCTAAAACACTCATGCTAGCATGTCCTAATTTTCTATGCCAAAGCCATGAGTCGTGTTCATCATGTGCAACTAAGCATGTATGAGATGAAAGAATGTCATCTAGATGCACCATGTAAATGTTCCCTATGTGATGACCAATGAGCATTAGTTGATTTGTTTTAATGTTTACAATTTTGCAACCACTTTTATCAAATAAAACATTAAAACCCTTGTCACACAATTGACTAATACTCAACAAGTTATGCTTAAGATCGTTGACATACAAAACATTTTCAATGAAAATAGAAGAGTGATTACCAATGGAGCCTATTCCTTCAATGTGGCCTTTGGAGTTGTCACCGAAAGTTACCACTTCACCACCTTTTGGCTTTAGTTCCACAAATCTACTCTTGTCACCAGTCATGTGTCTTGAGCATCCACTATCAAGGTACCAAGAATTTTTGCTTGAAGCTTTAGCCATGTAGCAATGCTCCCCCTTTGGTTCATCACCAATGGTCATGAGACATAGATTGACCACTTCCTCCTCTTCCTCGGATGACTCATCGTCACTCCAAGTTGCTATTTGAGCTTTGAGCTTGTTCTTCTTCCCAAAGCTCTTCCTCTTCAATTGAGGACATTCGGAACGGATGTGACCCGGTTTCTTGCATTCATAACAAGTGATTTGGTCCTTCTCCTCTTCCTTGATCTTACTCTTGAAGTCTCCATTTCTAATAAATTTTCTTCCACGATTTGACTTCATGAACTGAGTAAACCGTTTGGCCAACATGGCCATCTCCTCATCTTTATCCTCACTAGAATCGCTTTCTTGATGTGAAGCTTTTAGAGCGATTCCCATTTTCTTCTTCTCAACTATTTTCTTCTCTTCTTCTCTTCCCTTCCTCATAATCTCATGGGTGAGTAAAGATCCAACAAGAGCATCAAGCTTGAGAGTCTTCAAATCTCTAGCTTCAATAATAGTCGTTCTCTTGCCATCCTATGACTCTGGAAGAGAGTACAACAATTTCCTCACTAGTTTGTCTTCGGGGATGATCTCTCCGAATCCCTTCAATCCGTTGACAATGACCGAGAATCGATCAAACATCTTGGAGACACTTTTATCGGGATCCATCTTGAAGTTTTCATAGATTAGATTGAGTAGCCCAATCTTTGTCTCCTTGACATCACTAGTTCCCTCATATGTTGTCTCGAGGGTGTCCCAAACCTCTTTGGCATTTTCGATTGAAGACACCTTAGAGTAGATATTCGGACCAAATGCACAAAATATCACATGAAGAGCTTTGTCATTCACTTGCATCCTTCTTTTTTCATCATTCGTCATCTCGGCTTTGACCTTTGGGACAAGTCTTTCTCCATCTCTCTTCATGGGAATGTATGGACCTTCTTCAACCACATCCCACACCATGTAGTCGGTAGACTTGATGAAAAGCCTCATCTTATTCTTCCAATATGTGTAGTTGTCCCCATTGAAGAATGGTGGCTTGGTGGTGGATTGGGACTCATAGTTGGAGGTGGATGTCATTGCTTGACTAGTTGTTGATCAAACTCTCCTAGAATCGACTCAAGAGGGTTGTAATCCTTCCAATGAGTGTAGCTCTGATATCAATTGTTGAGTTGATCGAACAATTACAAATGGCCAAGAAAGGGTGAATTGGCAATTAAAATTTTGGTGGAGAGAAAGAATAAAAAATAAAATTAACACAAGTAGTTATAGTGGTTCAAGTTTTCCAAATGAACTCTACATCCACTACCTTAGTTCCCACTAAGGATTTCCAAACAATTCACTACTTGAATTCTTCCCCTTTTCTTGGATGAGGAGGTAACCTTACAAATTCGATTAAGCTTTCTACCCAAAGCTTAATCCACTCAAATTACAAAGAAAGGTTGTGGTAAACTCAAATGATTCCTCTCAAAAGATAATTGTCTACCCAATTACAATTTCAATCACCCCAAACTTACAATACAAATTGACAATTGACAAACACTAGAGTTGGGTACAAAAATTTGACTTTGAATAGCTCAAGGGTTTGGATTTTTACTTTGATGATACTTGTGGGTTGAATAGTTGTTGATGACCTTCAAAGGACTTCAATTTATACCTCCTCTATTAATTCTAGCCGTTTGGGTGGTTGGGAACTTGAATAGAGCCGTTGGAACCCTCTCTTACCACCATAAATGCACTTCTGCAGCTATCTGTATCGGTACTCGTGGAACCGTATCGATACCTGTCTCAGAAAAGAAAGAGTCGTTGTGTGCAATAAATAAGGGGTATCGAAACGCACGTAAGCGTATCGGTACGGGGTATCGAAACGGCTAAGACCGTATCGATACCTTTTTCTCAACTTAGCTCACTGTCAATTTCCGTTTCGATACATGGGTTTACCGTATCGATACGGGTCAACGACCAATTTAAAATTTGGTTACCTAACCAACTGACACCAACGGTCGAAATATTTAAACCGACTTGAATTTAAAATTCATTAAAACCGTATCGATACGGGTGAAGTCGTATCGGTACGCCATTCAAACTCTTTTAGACTTTTACGAAGGAGCGTATCGATACAGATTGAGTCTGTTTTGATACGGTGTTTCGATACGATTAAGGGCGTATCGAAACGAGTTTCGGCAGTAGCCAACTTTGTAAAAAATGTATCGATACGGCTGGAAGCGTATCGATACACCTGGACGGTTTTAAATAGTTTGGCCTCGGAACACTTAGAAAATATTTTGAGTTTGAGTTTTTCAAATCAGTTTTAAAGTGTCGGTGATTTAAAACTTATTAAGGGACTTATAAAACAATTTTAAGTTTTTCAAATTGATCCTTAAAGATTTAATTATATCAAAATCAAACATAGGTTTTACAGTTTCTATATAGAAATACCATATAAATAATAGATGTTTTGTTCTCACAGTTTAGCTATTAAATAGGAGGCATTAAATTAAAAATTTGTTAAACCGTATTTTTCATAATCAATAGGCTTTGTAACAACCGATATAGCCTAAAATATAAACTCACTAGCTTTTCAAGACGAATAGTCTAATTGCATAATCTGAATCTTTTTAGAATCAATCTCACAAACTTCTGGTTGTAGGTCGATAAAACAATGTAGATGCATCTACTAAAATCATATAAAACTTTCTACATTTGTGGAAATATGGGCTCATATTTCGTTCAGATATGCAAGACATACAGTCTCAACTTCAATACAAGAACTTTAAGTTCTAATTCTTTTGATAAGTGGGATCATCTATATCCTTTGAGAACAAACAACACAAGAACTTAAGGTTCTTTTAGTAAGTGGAATTTAATCAATTCCTTTAAGTAACACAAGAATTTCACGTTCTTTAATAAGTGGAATTTAATCCATTCCTTTGAGAATAAGCACCACAAGAACTACAGGTTCTTTTAATACATGTGCATGTAAATTTGAATAATTTCTGCACCATTATTGATCAAGATGGTCTAATTGATCATGTCAACTATATATATGTGTGTATATATCTCTGAATTTGTAAACTCCTTGTTTACCATAACATGTAATTCAATCTCACTCGTACATGTCTAGTACGACCATCAAAATTGTTCCTTTAAACAGGAATATATTTAGCTCTTTCGGAGCTTTCAATTGAAATTATCTTTTGGTAGCAATATATAGCTATTTTAGAGCTTTCAACTGACTTTTTGACTACCAAAAATTATATCCATATTGGCTTATTTCAAATGACAATTGATAACATATGTTATCTATAATTCCCAAAGGGATAGTTTACGAAATCATATTGCTCTCTTAAAATTTTCACTTATAGTGGTGACGATATTATTACCATTAGTGGTAATTATTGCAATATCCGCAATTCTGCACTTTTTATAATGTGCTTTCTCTCAAGAATTTATTGTTATTCTAGAGCATCAATATTTTCAGTACTTTGAGATATAGTACTCACATTATTCTCTTGCATTTAAATGGGAAAATATATCTTATGCTTATGTTGAGCATAAATCGTCAGCATAGATTGTATTTGACAAGTAATCATGTTAAACAAAATAAATAAATAAATATCATAATATATAGATATAAATATAAAACGTAAATAATTAATGTGTGTAAAATAAATAAACGTAAAGTAAAATAAATAAAAATAAATAAATAATTCTATTCAAAGTTATGAGAATAATTAGAAGATGATTTATTCCTTTCGAGGGTTATAAGACAATCAACAACGTCCAAAAGAGTTGGACCAACAATGTCCAAATAAAGTTGGACCAGTATCATCTTTTTCATGTTTCGCAAACAAAATTTGCTTCTATTTTCTTTCCTTTATCATTCAATGATTCTTAATTTTTCAACGTACAACACGTACGAGACCAATGGTTTATAACATCGCATTGGTAATAAGAAGAGTTTTACTTTAATAGAATGATTTTTATCACTCTTGTCATCCTTATAACATCACTATCGGTGGGTAGAAGTATTCTTAAAATGACCATATTTTTCATATCTATATTCATAGCCTCGACCACGACCACAACTTCTAATGTGGTTTTTATTCCTTCCATAATATAATCTCACATTCACTTCAGGGAAAGGAGTAGAGCTAGTGGGCCTTTAAAACCTTTTTCACATATCCTTATCACAGTGAACAAAGATTTAATCTTCGTACGCGGCATTGTTAAATATGTCTACAAGGTCCTTTAAAAACTTCCTTTAAGACCAGTAGCCTCGCAGAACGGGATGTCCAACCAATATACTTGGATTATATCGAGATTATGTCTCTAATTGAATAATGATTTACCTTGTTTGCATTCACTTCAGGGAATGAAACAGTTCCAATAATTGCATGAAATAAACATCATGCTTGCATTCACTTCAGGGAATGCCCCATCATTGATAATCACATGGAATAAACATCATGCTTTGCATTCACTTCAGGGAATGCCTCACATAAATCTTTTTGGATCAAGATGAATTTTCGTAACTTGAAATTGGGAGAAGTCTATGGTTGAGTTTTTCGACGAAGAAGAAATATTGCTTTCGAGCAAATATAGACTTTATAATAATCTTCTTGTAAATTCAAAATCATCATGATTTATCGCACTTTAAAACCATATTTTAAAGGATAAAAAAATAGAGTTTACTAATATTGTGTTTTCTCTCGAGGACGATGGAGACATAGCGAACGGCTAAGACAGCTTCTCATAATCTCTTTATATCATGCTACTTTCCAACTCATTTAAAGACATGTAAAACTTAAAACACGGTTAAAAATATTAAATCTCATCATTAGAATAAAATATTGGTATAAAAATAATCAAATCTATCAAATTAACATATGTAACTAACAATATTATCAATATTATTATAATATCATTATTAAAGATGTTGTCAAACATGATTACCAGAACCAGTTCCTCACTTTCTTCGATTTGTTTAGCATTTATTGAAGCCATATAATAGTACATATATAAGGATTACGAATAGTCATGATTTATTTATAAAAAAATTACCAACATATTATTGATCAGAATAAATAATTCATGGCATGAAATTATTTACATATCATAATTAAAAAAACAATCGACTAACATAAAAAAATATTTATATGAAATTGTGGTAAATTAACTTGATTAAAATTGTATCTTCTATCGTCTAGATCTCAAATGAAAAATCATGATTGATGAATATGATGCTCGATGCAAAGAACTTATTCTTCTTGAGCGAGTCGTGCTGATAACGTGTTGTGAACAAAATAATGAAGAACAACGAACAAGTATAAAAGAATAAACAGATGAGAGAAAGAGGGAGATTTGTATTATTCTCAAATATAGACTTGTGTATACAATGTCTTCAATGAATCATCTATTTATAGGCATAAGAAGTACATAATACATTAAACTCTAATTAATAGAGATAATATTCTTAATAATAAATAAATCAAACTCCTTAGATAGAATTATAATCATGATAGACATCCACATAGATAAATATTCATAACATATGTATTATTATTATTATTATTTCTTCTTTCAGTTCTTGTTTTAACTGTTCTTTCAATTCTCACTTTTAGTATTTAAATGCTTAAACTAAAATTTAAAATTTTAAAGATTATGGCCATGTTTGGTAAAGAGAGGTTTGGACAAAAATTAGAGGTTTGACCAGTCAAATCTGCTAATATTGTTGTTTAGTGAACAACGGATTGAAATAGCGGATTGGGGTGAAACCGCTAATTTTGAAAAAGCTCATAATAGGAGCTTTTTGAGATTAAATGTTTGATATTAGAATTGTAAAGACTCTTTTACCCCTATCGATTGCAAAAAATCTCAAAATAACCTAAATTAAATATTTTTCTCACCTAATTTATAAATTATAAGCTAATCTCATTTACTTTTTGTAAGGAGTTTTGCAAGTGTAAATAAATTTTGTGTATCCAATTTAGTATTTAAATGTATTGTGATATTTATTTATTTTGTAGAATTAGAAACTTATTTTTTTTTAACGATGAAATTAGGTACCTGATTTTTTTTACATTGCGATTCGGTAACTAATTTCTTTTAATGATATAATTAGGTATCTAATTTTTGGTGCAATTAGCTTCTTTTTTTTATCAGGATGAGCAATTAGCTACCTAGATTTTTATTTTTTGTGTAATGGAATAATATTCTTTAAATTATTACTTAAGATTTTAACATCTATCTTTTAAATTTGTAACACACGTTTTTTTTAATTAAATAAAGTTAATATTATAAGTATGAAACAATTATAAGCGAATATGCGCTATTAAAATTATAAGTATTTTAATAATAAAAGTAAGCAAGACAAGAAAATATTAAAAAAAAAAGGAAAACTACACCGGTGGTCCCCTAACTATGCATGTCTTCCTACTTTGGTCCCACAACTATGTTTTTCGGCAAAAGAGTCCCTTCTGTCACATAGTTTTCCTGTTTTGGTCCCTCGACGTTAAACCCCTAACGGTTTTGCTGACTTGGCTTATTTTATATTTTTCCCAATTTCCACGTCATTTATTAATGAAATAATATCAGCTGACGTGTAAAAACACTTGGCTTTATAAAAAGATGTTCATAATTAAGGTCATAACCCTAATTTTCTATTTTCTCTCTATTCCTTTCTTCACTTTGAAAGAGACGACTTGAAGAAGGGCTTCCCAAATTGAAGCTGATTGAAGATGGAAGGATCAGGAATGAACAGATTTTGTTATTGTGACTGTCCATGCGAGTTAAAAACAAGTTGGACAGTAGAGAATACTGGCAGAAGATTTCTTGGCTGCCCAAATTTCGGCAAAAAAAGTAGGAAATGTCGGTTTTTTGAGTGGGTTGATGCTGAAATTCCTGAACGCCCAAGAATGATCATAGCTGGGTTGTTAAAAAAAGAAGGGCCATGGAGCACGCGAGGAATAGAGAGTGAATGTTTTGGATTATGTGTTGTTGTTCTTGCCTATATGGCATTTTTAGGGTAATTTCTGGGTTATTGATGTTTCAATAACTGCCATGAATGGAATTATGGGGTTAATTTCTAGCTTTGTAGGTTTTTGATGTATTTAGGGTTTAATAGGTTTGTCATGTAATGGAGTTATTGATGTTTAAGGGTTAAGATTTCTAATCCTGTTTAGGGTTTAGTAGGTTTGTGTTGTATTGGGATTTAGGGTTTATTGAGGGTTGATGTTCAACTTTTGTTTATTTATGTTTTTATCAGTTTTTGAAGTTCAAATCAATGAAATGAAGCCATTTAGCTTTCTGAAAATGTTTAAAGTGCCTGTAAATGTAACATTATTTCTCTATTATTACCATTCACTATAACACAAAGATGTGATCTCTATTCCATTCACAAGGACACAAAGAATAATAACATTGAATTTTACTGAAATTCTTCAATATATTGCTACTCAAAATAGCTTCATACACCCTTTCAAAATAACTGCTAATCAATGTTTAAATTAGCAGTTGTTAATGTCATCAAATGACACAAAAAATAGGTATACACCCTTCAACATAACACAAAATAGAGAAGCTATTGTCATTTTCAGTTTCATCATCAAATTTCTACCTAAATAGTTTAAAGCAGAAAACAAAATAGATTCAGCAACAACTTCTTCAATGAATTCAAAGATATCTTCAAGGTTGAGTTGTTGAACTTTCTTGGCTGTTGTTGAGCATCCATCTAACAACTTGAATTGGGGGTGGTTGTGTTGAAGCTTGCTGGGCAGGAACACTTGTCCTTGTGGTTGTTTGAGCCTCTTGGGTAGGGGCACTACTGGCTGGTGCAGGTTGTTTCCAAGTGCCATGAGAAGACCTTTTTATCTATATAAGAAAAAAAAATAGTTAGTCTTCAAGATCATTTTTAATTAGAAGTGTTATGTTAAAAAATACATAAATAATACGCACCGGGAGTTTAGGTCTTATAGTAGGTGGTGGTTGTCTTGAAGGTGGTTGGAGCCTGGTGGAAGTGGAAGTTGTTGGTTGTTGCTGAGGAACAGTGGTGGAAGTTGTTGGCTGTTGCTGAGGAACGGTGGTGGAAGTTGTTGGCTGTTGCTGAGGAACAGTGGTGGAAGTTGTTGGAGCCTGCTGGGGATGTGCACTTCTGGTGCGAGGAGTTCTTGAACTTGAATTATTTCCACCAACAATGCCTTTGCATGTCCTGACATTGTGGCCAGTTCTCTTACACTTAGAACAGCTAATGGTTACACCTTTCTTAGTAACTCTAACACATTGAATAATGGGTTCATCAGCTTCTTTCTTCCTTTTTTGTGAGGTCTGCCTGGTGGTCTTCTAATGGTTGGAGGTAAGATGGGTTCACAGTATGTTTGTCTAGCCCATTGATTAGGACCTCTGACTGGGTTCATCAAATGAGAGTATATTGCTTGTTGAGTGATCTTTTTGTAACAGTCATCCACATACGACTCGGGTCTCTCCTCTTTCATCAGTATGGCTGAAATTGCATGGTGACATGGAATTCCTACCAAAATATATTAAACATATTAAACATAGTATAAACATAGTATAAACAAAAATAAAGGCAATATATATTAATTACCTGTCAAGTCCCACTTTCTGCATGAACACGTGTGCTCTGTCAAGTTCACAACATGCTGGGGATGTGGTCCATATGAAACTTGGTATTTATTGCCACCAGTATTGGTAGCCCAACACCTACATTATTTATGCATTTAACAACTTAATCTAACCATGTAAGAACTACTACATAGATAGATTAAAGAAGGGAAAACTAATATTTTTTTCATTCTAATTTACTGTATACTCAATCTAAAATTACTTAATCATATAACAACCACTGCATTTAACAACATAGTCAGGGGACCAAAATAGGAAGACTGTAATAGTTAAGGGACCAACTTAGGAGGACTATAATAGTTAAGGGACCAAATTAGGAAGACTATAATAGTAAAGGGACCAAATTAGGAGGACTATAATAATTAAGGGACCACATTAGGAAGACTATAACAGTCACAACAGTTAAACATTTCACATTATTTGCAATCCTTGATAAGGTAAATTTCAACATGGTTGAATTCTAAAGTTAAATAGCTACTACATAGACAGATGCATTGATGTTTGTAACTTCTAAAGTTAATCATACCTTGCTGACATTTGCATTGATGTTTCTAACTTCTTCTGAATCTTTGGACATAAAGGTCCAATCCACTTATCAGCTTCATCAGACTTTTTTACAATTCTTTGCATAATTTTTGTCTTAATTGCCTCCAACATGGTTATGATTGGTTTTGTTCTTGTTTCAAGAATAAACTGCAAAAAAAAAGTTAAATATAATTAACTTTGGACAAACAAATATGCACACAATTAAAATACATATTACCTTATTAAAAGACTCGCATAAATTATTCACTAGCATGTCACATTTGGTTGTTGTTGGAAAAAATGTCTTGCTCCAGTTTCTAGGATCCTTCTCACTCAACCAGTCATAAGCATCTCTTGATAGAGATTTCACTTCAGACATGGCATCTTCATATTCTCTATCATAAGTTGCTCTGGCAGCTTTCCACAAGCCATCCTTAAGTGCTTTTCCACTGTGTTGTTTCTTGAAATTATTGTACAAGTGTCTCACACATGTTCTGTGATTAGAATGTGGAAACAATTCTCTCAATACATCAATCAGTCCCTACATTTAAGACAAAAACAAATAATCAGGTAAATTTCAAGTCAATTATATAAAACATGTAACATAACAAAATATAAGTGATGATATTTACCTTCTGTCTATCAGACATGAATGAGATGTTGTGTGAGTTGTTCAACTCCAAATCTAGGGCCAGAAGTTCAAGAAACCAGAACCATGATTGATGACATTCACTTTCAACAGCTGCAAAAGCTATGGGATATAGGCAGTCATTTGCATCAATCCCAATAGCAGCTAGCAAATGACCTTTATGATATCCCTTTATGTGACATCCATCAAGGCATATAATAGGCCTACAACCAGCTTTAAACTCATCTTTGCATGCTTGCATGCAGATATACACCCTTTCAAATACTCTCTCATCTAACTTACATATAGTGGTGGTCCCAGAATTGGTCAACCTAAGTTCCCCAAGATAATCATAAAGCAAACCATATTGTTTTTTGTGTTTGCCCTCAGTAAGTTCAATGGCAAAGTTTCTTGCCCTATACAACTTAGAGTGATGCACAAGATGCACATAATCTTTCTTAACAGCTTCATGTAGGGAAGTTATAGAAAATTTTCTGTCAGCCAGAAAAAAATGTAGGTACTTCCTACCTATAAACTTGGATGACACCCTACTATTTTTGAACTCTTTACTGCAACAATGTTCATTTTGAATGGACTTAATTTGCCAAGTTTTATCCTGGGGGTCTTTAAGATTTTTTCTTCCTCCCATTAGTACCCATGGGCATCCAGGCTTGCAAATCACCTTCACCCTTCGATTGTCATTTTTTTTCAACTTTAGACCTAGTTTATTCTGTAAACCAAAATTCATAACTGCTTCCTTTAACACCTCTCTATTGGTAAAAAGCATACCAACTTTTAGCTCAGGATTCTCCATGTCCAGCTCAACATTAAATTCTGCAAATCTTTTCTTCCTAACACCACTAGTTGAATCAGAATTTGACTCATCTACACTATGTAGTGAGTCAGAATATTCAGTTTCTTCATCATTTTGTACCATTTTTTCACTTGCAACCCTTTCTTCCTCGAAATGAACCCTAAATTGATTTTTAAATCTACTATCACTAAATAAAGGCTCCATAACATCTTCAACAGAATAATCACTATCCTCAAAGTCAGATTCAGATTCACTAGCTAAGTACTCAGAATCTGATGAGTCAGAATAAGTTTGGGGTTCAGTTTGTGGTTCAGTTTGGTGTGCAAAAACAGGTTTAGTTTGGGGTTCAAATTGTTCATCTTGGGATGCAACAACATGTTCAGTTTGTGGTACAAATTGAGGTTCAGTTTGAGGTACAAATGGTTCATCTTGGAATTCAAATTCAGGATCAATTTGGGTTTGGGGTTCAAATGAAAATTCAATTTCGGTTTGGGGTATAAATGGTTCATCTTGGAATTCAACATTAGGTTCAATTTGGGGTTCAACTGGAAGTTCATCTTGGGGTGCAAGAAAAGGTTCAGTTTGTGGTTCAAATGAAGGTTCAACTAGGGGTGTAACAACATATTCAGCTTGGGATTCAAATGGTGTATCTTGGGATGCAAGGAAAGTTTCAGTTTGGGATTCAAATGGAGGTTCATCTTGGGGTGCAAGAAAAGGTTCAGTTTGTGGTTCAAATGAAGGTTCAACTAGGGGTGTAACAACAGATTCAGCTTGGGATTCAAATGGTGTATCTTGGGATGCAAGGAAAGTTTCAGTTTGAGATTCAAATGGAGGTTCAACTTGGGGTGTAACAATATATTCATGTTGTGGTTCAAATGGTGTATCTTGGGATTCATGTTGTGGTTCAAATGGAGGGTCAAATTCAGCTTGGGATTCAAATGGTGTATGTTGGGGTTCAAATTCAGGATCAATTTCATTATAACTATAAGGGTTAGGTTCCTCATACTCAAACTCAGTTTCATCTTTTGACCCTAAACCCACACTTTTATCCATTTCAACCAAGTAAATATGCACATGATGGTTCTTAGGTAAGTCAGCTACCATGTTCAAACAATCACTATCAGTTTTCAAAGCTACAACCTTAAATGACACTCCAGGTACTACTCTAAAGGCTTTCACTGTTTTAGTTATCCCTAGAGTCTCAATCATGTGAGCTAATTCAAACATAGAAACTTCATCAACATCACAGAAATTAAAATAAGATACCAGGTTGCTGTTATACTTCAGTTTGCGTGAAGTGACAAAAGAACCACCATGGTGTATAACTGTTGTGAATAGTTGAGACTTGGGGGCTGCAAAAAACACAATAAAATATTGTCATTCATCTACATAAACCACTGTAAACATAAAAAACATAAAGAATCATAAACAATGTAATATTTTCAGTAGCAATTCAATAGAATAAATCATTAAAGAATTGTATGACCCACTACCCATGTTTTTTTCGATAAAAATATAATGGTCCGCCAGTAAAGACAAAAACATGTTTTTTTCGATAAAAGGTAAACACCAGAAAACAAATCAGTAAAGATACTTTTTGGGTTCAAATTCGGTGGACTGTTTCCTAAAGATTAAATAAAGTACTATTTCCAGAAAAAGAAACATCATAACTATAAACTTACCATATAGAGGGCTTGGTTTTCCTTTGATTCTCAGTTTCCAAACCATTTCGCGTTGAACCCCAAAATAGGTGTTTGATCCGATTTTGGGTGCGATTTCTCTGGTGAAGAAGAGCCCTAGAAATTCGAATCGATTAAAGTTTATTTGGTGTTTGATTTTGGGTGAAAGTTTCTGGAGAGGAAGAACCCTAGAAAATCGATTCGATTTTGAAGATTTGGTGATTGATTTTGGGTGAAAGTTTCTGGAGAGGAAGAACCCTAGAAAATCGATTCGATTTTGAAGATTTGGTGTTTGATTTTGGATGAAAATTTCGGGAGAGGAAGAACCCTAGAATACGATTAAATTGATTTTTAGGAAAACTGATCTGATTAGAATGGGTTTAGGCTTAGTGTCATTTCAAGTTTTTTTACACGTCAGCTGATATTATTTCATTAATAAATGACGTGGAAATTGGGGAAAATATAAAATAAGCCAAGTCAGCAAAATCGTTAGGGGTTTAACGTCGAGGGACCAAAACAGGAAAACTATGTGACGGAAGGGACTCTTTTGCCGAAAAACATAATTGTGGGACCAAAGTAGGAAGACAGGCATAGTTAGGGGACCACCGGTGTAATTTTCCCTAAAAAAATGCTCAAGGTTTGGGTTTGGGTTTGGGTTTGGGTTTGTGGGGACTTGCACAAAAAAGTAAAGAAAACACTTGTTGAAATAAGTAATGGGTTTGAAGATTTTGAGCCCAAATAGAAGACCGTTTGCTTCAAAACTTTTCTAGTCGCACAAAATACATGTCATGTTTAAATGATAAACACGTAATACAAGTTCAGTTCAAACCAACTCTATCCCATTCAAGCAAATATGTACTATCATCAGCGGCGGATCATCGATGTGTAATCCGAAAATTAAAATATTATGATCCGTATTTAATTCAAAAATTTAAAATTAGATTAATGAATAATCTCATTAGATCAGTTAGATCGGATATTTTTTAACACCCCATTTGAGCACAAGATTCTTTGATTTGAGTTTAAGAAACTAAAATTGTAAAAGGAAGTAAGGACGAGTTTTGGTTCGGTGCTATCATTGGTCGGAGTGATATCAAAATAATTTTAAAGTGATTACAAAATAATATTTATTCATACATAATAAATATGATAGAATTAACGACTCCGTAATCAAAATATGGATAAATTAATAATATATGTTGAAAGTGTTATTTTCAAAGTTGGGTGATTAAAAAAACAACACTCGAACAGATAAGATAGTTATCCACACTCCACAGGATAATCTACGGGGCTGACCGAGTGTTTTACTAGTGGAGTCAGCAAATTGATAAAAATGTGGGTGAGACCAGGTTCTTTCTAGATTACTGCCTTTATGTTTTCTTATTCCTTTTTCTTGGTATTTATTTAAATAATTAATAATTGAATGCCAAATCTTATCTAACAAATCCCAAGAAAGAGGAAAAAGACAAGGGATGTAGGTGGATAAATGTTGGAAAGAGACAAAGGTTGTTGTAAAATCAAAAATAAAAAATCCTAATCCTACCCAACCTCCACCACTTATCCCATTCCTTTTCCTTTCATCTTATCGGTTAATCTTACTTTGTTTCAATAGTTCTTATGTCTTAAAACTAAGATTTGTTTGCTTTCTTTTCTTCACTCATTATAACATTAGGATTTGGTTGCTTTGACTAACTTTTTTCTATTTTTAAAAGTATTTTTTTCTTTTCGATGATTCTATTTATGTTCACACTAAAAGTTTAAATTAAAGTTTAAGGATAGAATTTAAAAAATTGTATGCATATAATTTTTTGTTAGGTTGTGGTTGTGGATTGGTGTAACAATTGTTTCCCCAGTGTGATCTGATGAGTTGTTTGGAGCACAAGTGTCGGGGGTTCTATTGCTTCACCAATTAATTACATTGATTGAGGATTTTGTGGTCGACTTACAAAATAATCTGGTTGGATTAGCTACAGAACCATCAGCAGCAAAAAAAAGTAACAATTTGTACAATAAAACCTCTATAAATTAACATCTTTAAAACTATAAAATTTTATTAATATAAAAAGATATTAATATATTGTTAAATTAATAATTTATTAATTAAAAGAAAATGTTTAAATACAGCAAATATAACTTTGATAAAGATATTGTGTGCAAATAAATTATAAATTGTACATAATATTCCAATTCGCTCAAATTATAAAGCAGCCTCAAAGGACTTAAGTGAAACAACTTTTGAAGAAGACTTACATGAACTTGAGAATATGATCAACAATATTGGCTATTGCAATAAAATGGACGTCAATAACTTGTTGGATTATCCAGGCGAAAATGACGAATGTTTACAACTTCAAAATTTAGAGGAAATTGTGGCTAATATTGTTGAAAGTTCTACTAATGATGAAGTTGAAGATGATTCAACACCACTTGAAGTAGTCACGCGAAAGGAAGCATTGAATGAGGCAACAACTCTTCGCAACTTTTTATTGCAGTTGAAGACCTCAACACCGGAACTTGTGGGTACAATTAGAAAATTTAGAGATGAAATTGAATTAGATTTAAATTTTAAAAAGAAACAGATTACAATAGATTCATATTTTAGCAAGTTACTAAAGTAGTAATTGTAATATTTATGAATTATTAATTTATAGTTTTGATGGGACCTTTATATTTATAAAAGAAATCTCTAAAAATTATTATATTATTACCTTATCGAATTTGATAATTTTTTACACTAACTCAAATTGAGATTGAAAAAATTTATTATTTAATAGAGTTTATTAATTTAAAAAGTATTGATTTATAGATGTTTTACTGGATTATTAAAACAGCGAAAGAGAATGTGGCAAAATATTGGTCTTGGACCACCACAAACAACGATACAAAATATGGCAACAAAAAGAAAAGGTTGGCCCAGAACCAGAAGAACTACACCTACCTATAACTATGTGACACATGTGGGTAGGCAGTTACCCTTCATTAAGTAAATGCTATAATTCCGAAAAGTATATTATAAATCCTTCTTACCATATTGAAGATGATCCTAACCTATAAAAACCACTTGCACCACCATTTATTTTTATGTCAACTTTTATTATGTGAATTCTCACTTATATTTTTTTTTCTTAATTTGATTCCTAACATTTTTTTCAATTTGGTGTCTAATATTTGTTGGGTCACTATAGTGCCTAACGTTTTATTTTGTAATTCAAATAAGGTTTTTCCGTCAACGTTCATTAAATTTTTTATTATTCAATAAAAATATGACATGTAGCATGTTTTATTTATTTATTTAATTTCTAAGCTTCTTTAAAAATATACTTTTTAGAAAAACCCTAAAATTTTTATTTTTTTCAATCAAACCCTCAAATCGCATCTCTGTCACCATCCAGCATCCTCACACGTCGGCAGTTTATCGTTCATCACCCAAGCGTCGTGTACCTCACCGTTCAGTATCTCCCACCCTCTGGCCATCGATTAGAAGCCCAATCGGTCTCTTTTTCTTCATTATTGGATGTTCGTCAACAGAGCAATCGACGATTCATTCGCCGCTTTTTCGACGACGGATGATGGGTTTTCATTCGTGTGGGGCCGAAGAAGGCAAGGGTAGCCGGTGGTGGTTGAATCGGTGATAGGATGTGAGGAATTTAGAGATTTGGGGTTTGGAGCTTTTAGAGAAATTAAAGATTTTGGGTTTTTTTTATAAAATTAAATATTTTCTGATTTAAAAAAAATAAAAAAAAAATAAAAAATACCAGAAATATGTCACGTGTTGTGTTTTTATTGGATGATGAAAAAAATTTAGCGTATGTCACGAAAAAACATGAATTGAGTTACGGAATAAATCATTAGGCACCAAACTGGAAAAAATGTATAGGTTGGGCACCTTTTTGACTGTTAAGCCAAATAAATTTTTTTAACTTATCATTTAAATGAAATGATGACATAAAAAATTGATGAAATAGATGATTCATATTGGTTGGCCCATAATTAATGTGGTAAGAAAGGTTCATGATATAGTTTTTTTTATAATTTTGGTGTCGGAGTTACAACGTGACGCGTAATAGGGACGAACGCAGGACTTTAGGTTAGGGGACGAACCTATAAATTTCTAGGAGGGGCGAACTTATAAAAATTAGGAGGGCCAAAATAAATTTTCAATATAAAATATATAAAAATTTCAATTTTTTAGGAAGAACGATCGTCACTACCAACACCCTCGGTCTGTCCCTGACGCGTAGGATAAAGATTCATGCATATTTAATATGATGTGTTTGAGAAGTGAAAGCAAAGGAAACAGGAAGAATTAGGTATGGCTAAAATCAAATAAACAAAGGGAGGTGAGGGTGGCTATGTCGCTTCCCATTAATACTGGGATGGAAATTGGAATCACATTCCCCTACCCAACTCTATGTCTGTATCACCACATGACCCCATGTTCTTCCATACCTTCTTTTGTTTTCATCAACTACCAACCTTTGATTAGCTTTAATCATTCCAAATTACACGATATCAACATAATGCATTTTATAAAAATTAATAAAAAACGTTATAAAACATAATTTGATTTCTTTTTAACTTTTAAACGTGATTAACACATACATGTATTTACAGACTATATATGTATATATATAGCATTTATATCCAATACATTGGTAATGGAAACATTTTGTTTTCACAAACGCCTTAGTTTTAGGGTTTAGAGACTCAGTTTAAGGTGTAAGATTTATAAGTTTAGGTGTAGGGGTTTAGAATTTAGGTGTAATGATTTGAATTTAGTGGTTAGAGTTATAATTTAGGGTATAGAAGTTATGATGTAAGTTTTAGGGTACTATGTTGAGGGTTTATGTTTTAACCTATAAACCCTAAATTCTATTCACAACCTCTAAATTTTAAAATATTAAACATAAACCCCTAAACACTATACCCTAAACTAAGTCTATAAACCCTAAAATTAAAGCGTTTGTAGAAACTAAATATTATCACTGTATCAAATAATTATCCATATATATAACTTTCTAATTAGTTTTTATCGCATCTAATAACTTTTTTATTGCTTTCATATATATATATATATTTATACAAATAATTAAAAAAAATCTAAAGAAAGCACATCACGCATTGTAACAACTAAGTAGAGAAATGTGGTGTTATATTTTTTGGTTAAAAAACAAGATTGGGTTACCTACCTCCCAAACATGTCACGTGTTGTTCCTTTTCTCTCTCTCTCTTTGTGTATGGTCCAATCAATCAAAGATGCTTAAATTCCGTTTTGATTAACAAATAATTGCGTACCATTGACCTAATGTATATATTAATTATTATGAAGCAACACTTATATTTCTTATTCCGTTCCGTTGGCCCCGGCCATCACATGTCTGTTTGAGTCCAACTTACCTTAACATCTTTTAAAAGTTTTTTTATTACATTTTATGATTTTATTTACAATGAAACAAGTAGGATAATCGGTACAAAGACATTAGAAAAATTTACAAATAATAGCCATATCGCAGTCCCAAGAAAACATATCATTTTTGGGACTTCATCCGAAGAAGTTACCGACATTCACAAAATCAAAACTAAAAATATAATCAACTCCAAGGAAAATATAGTGGACTGAGAAAAATAATCACTGGTTTAATCAGAAAACAATATAAACTCATATTTTATTTTTTAATAGTTTAAAGATAATTACAATACAATATCTATTCATATATATTTTTAACCATTAGATAAAATACACACATTTTGCAGACAAAACGATTAAACCCAAATTTTCTAAAATAAACATCATCCGTTTTTCCACTAAAGTCACTAGTTGAGTTCAATATAAACTATTACTTATTAACATGAATATAAAAGAAAATAATAACAATAACACGAATATATGAGTATTATATTGTTCCAAAAATTGATTTTAAGCACCTAAAAATTCTGAAACTATTTAAATTTAGTTATGGTCCCTTCCAAAATTTTATAATTTAATTATCTTTAAGACCCCGTCAGTTTTAGAGTAAAATTAAACATAAACTCTCTTTATTTTTCGTGGTTTAATTATTTTCTAAAACTTCATTAATTTTAAAGATAAAAAACTTAACAAAAAAGATAAACAACATCATCCTTCCATAATTTCATTCCGATTTCGACCATTATCAAGAAAGCGACTCTGTTATTAGAAAACACGGGTGCAAAGTAATAGCATGTTGGGGGTATTATATTTGATAATTTTAAGCAAGTTATAATTAAATTTCATTATATAAATATATAGATATAATTAAAATGTGATACAATAATATAAATACAATATAAATATGTCAAGATCTAAGTAAGCACATTTGGCTGATTGACCAAACTGTTCATTTATGTTCTCTCATATTTCTTTAAGTCATGAGTTTTAAATTCACTAATAGCAATCTTTTTCTTTCCTATAAAATCACCCTTTCTCTCTTCTCTTAGTATGATTAAAATTAAATTTAAAATTTATTAAAAATATATATGCCAAGATCGATATGACACAAATTATTAACGTTATGTTAAAATTATATACCGTGAAATATATGAGATTATCTTATAATTCTTCATCCGTATTTGTATACCCCAAATATGATTAGATTAGCCGAGCAAAGTATATTTTTTTAATATTAAAAAGAACCTATATTTTAGTATAATTTATGTCTATTTTATGATTCATGTTTTGACATTCATGTTTCTTTTTTTCTAATAATATCCTTTCTAAATTTTAAACATAAGTTCTCTCCCTAAAAATGCTATGTGTCTTGCTATTACACATTTACACTCAACATTTATCGTTAAGTTGTATATATTTGTAACATATAATTAAAGCTAATCAATCAACTTACGAGTTAAACAACTGTGCCAATTCTTTTATACAAAAACACTAATATATAATTTGTTATTATGTTGTTCCTTAGATTGACAATCTTTTAATTGGGTTCAATTTTACATTTTTATGCCGAGATTTGAACTCATACAAGATGAGAAAACTTGTTTTTTTAACAGCCTAAAGGTGATTACAAAGTAATATATGTTCATAGATATTCTTAACCTTTTGACAATGCTCACACATCTTGCAGACATTATGATTGAACCTGAGTCTCCTAAGATGAACATCATCCGTTTTTCACTGTGACCACTTGTTGGGTTCAATTTGTTAAAATAATTAGAAATTTGAAAGTAAAATGTGAAAAAGAAATTAAAAATTAAATTTTATAAATTGTTTGGAATAGTTTATGTCCATTTTATGGTTCATGTTTGGGATTCAGAATTTGTAAGAGCACTCTCCCTCCCAACAATATCGTCTCTAAAATTTAAACCTAAATTCTCTTATTAGGAATACAATACTTAAATTTACTTTTTTTTAAAAATTAAAGCTCTACTTAAAGCATTTAATATTTTTATGTTTTATGGAATGCTAAGTATGGGCATATTTTTTTTTTGTTGTTGAATATAGTATGGGCATTTTGTTTTTGAATTTAAGTATGGGCATAAATTAGATGATGTGAGTTGGTAGATTTAGGTGGAGAATAAACCGCAGTTGTTAGTTGTTACTAGTTAGTGGAGCGTCTCTTAAGATACCACACACGTGGGTTATGATTAATTAAATTCTTTTGGCTTAAGGGTGTAAGAAGCCCTTGAACTTTTGAAAAAAAATCAATTCAGCCCCTAAATTTTTTTACACCAAATTAAGCCCTTGAACCACAAAATTTAATCAATTAAGCCCTTAAACTAATAAATTGAATCAATTAAGCCATTTGACCAACTTTAACCATTAAATCTTAATAGTTTTGTTCGATCCATTGTTGCAGTGCACTATGTCACAATGTTTCCACTTGACAGTCTTCAGAATTTTTTATTTTATTTAAAAAATTCTTTAAAGGTTCCAAAAAATTGTAAAAAACTTATAAAATTTATAAAAAATACTTTTTGAATTTCTTTTGTAAATGCAACATGATGGAACTGTAGTGTATTATGTGCCGGTAATATCTGAAGAAAAAAAAGGTCAAGATTTAATGGTCAAAATTGGTCAAAGGGCTTAATTGATTCAATTTCTTGGTTCAATGGCTTAATTGATTAAATTTCTTTGTTCAAGGGCTTAATTGGGTGCAAAAAAAATTTAAGGGCTTAATTGATTATTTTTTAAAAGTTTAAGGGCTTCTTACACCCTTAAGCCAATTCTTTTATTTCATCAATGTTAATTCATTAGTTTTCACGGTCCAAGTGAGTATAACATACATTTTATAAAATTTCTTTCAATCATATAATTAATTTCTAATTACCAAAAAATATATTTAATTATTAATTATTATTATTATTATTATTATTATTATTATTATTATTATTATTATTATTATTATTATTATTATTATTACTAAGCATCTTAAAAACTATAAATTTAATATGTTTAATTTTAATATATTGACAGATTAAGTTTGAGCAAGCACATTTATGAAGGATATATGTTCAAAATTAGAACTAGCCAACGAATCAGGTTATTTGATAGACCAAACTCAATTAAACATACATTTTCAATATTTTTTACAACTAATGGATAACAAATAGCTAATAGTGAATTGTATTAGCTATTTTAACTAGCTGATTGTATTAACATATTTATAAAAGTGCTCGAAAAAATAGATTGATAACTTATAGTTGTTTGCTTATTTTAACAAGCAAAATAAAATATAAAAATATTTTTATATTCGATACTTATTTGGATAATAATTTAGTTATCATTATTCCGTATATATGTATTAGATTAAAAAAATAATTAGGTTTTAATATAATATTACTAAATGTATTTGAAGGATGTATATAGTACTTTATTATTTTTGAAATTATTTTTTAATATAATTTAACTAGTTATTAAATTTAAATGATATTTAAAACCTATGTATTAATTTTATACATTTGAAGGAAAAACAAACATTTAAATTATATATGAAAATATATTTTACTTAAAAAAGCATATATGAATTATTTAAATATAAATTATTTGAAGAACCCTCTTCGTAACTATCAATGATAAAAAAAATTTACAACTCTTATATTCAATTATAAACTAAAAAAAAAAACTCCAATTACTATCTTTTCAATCTTAAAAGATTTATCCTAATTTGTCGTTATAATTCTTTATTTATCAAATAACCAGATTAAATAATTTTAATTGGTCAATCCTCTAAAAGCTTTTTAATTTTATAATCTAGATTCAAAATTTTGTTTGAACAAGATCAATATTTTAATTTTTAACGTATTTAAACTCAACGGATGATTTTAGTAGAAAAAATAATAATATTAATTATAAAAAATTTATGTTTGAATAGCTTTATCCACAAATTATGTGTACTCAAAATGGTTAAAAAGATAAGAACAAATACTGCCTCATACCTACCTTAATTATAATTAGTTTTTTTTACACATCAGGATTCAAAAATCAAAACTTATCCGTTCCAATTTTTTTTTATATAAAAAAAGATAAGGGTCCCATGAAGCACAAATTTAGGAACATTTGTTTGAGGTGCAGAAAACTTCCAATTCGGCAATTCCACCTGCATTTCTGTCCACACTCATTCTCTTCCTCCAAACAAAGAAAGAAAACAGCAACTTGAACTTGTTTTTTTTTTTTTTTGATCCAAAGCAACTTGAACTTGTTTACTTCACCGCTTAACCGTCATTCCCATTTGTACTGTAGTGAATCCAGGTTTGATTGACAATAAACTTTTAAGACAATAATAAAACATTATAATTATGTTGTTTACCGTTATTAAGAAATGGATACATACAAATCAATGTTGTAGATATCTAAATCCAGTAAATTTGTGTTTTCAGCGATCCAATAAACAAAAATTAAGACCATGTTTCAATTCTGGCGTTTTCTTCCAACAGACATGCCAGTGACTCAACCAGTAAAACAAATCAAAACAATCCAAAAACATTTGAACTTCAACTGTTCTCTGTTTTCTTTTTTCAGAAGATAAGCATGCCAAACATCTTATCTTGTAATTTAGCCTTCGTTAGTAATTAGCATTTAGCAACACACTGTACGAATCCAAAAACTTAACAATATCTATTGAACCCATTTGTATTTTGACAGTTCCTACAAATTCCACTTGTTTGGAACCCTAATTGGCAACACAAACAGATAGAAGAAGCTTGTCCAGGAAAATGGAAACTCCTGTGGTCTAACTGTGGTTTGGATTCGGCCGAGTTGTTCTTCCTTCCGGATGAAGAAAACCCAATTGATAGCTCCAAATTTAACTCTTGCCCATCACTTGGATACTCGTCCTTATGCTCCTGCTGTTGCTGGTGGTGGTTTTTCTGTTCTTCATCTGTAGTCATCCCACTGCTGCTAGAGTTGCCTTCTTCAAGTGATTCCGCCTTGGCCTTGATTCGGAACTCGTTGAATTCGAAATCCAGAGATGGGTTTGCAGTGAATTTGGTATTCGAAACTCTGGGTACGTTTCTGAAATCCAATTCAGTGGGCGGTGCATTTGGAATTGTATTTGTATCGGTGCCACTGCCTGCTTGATTGAGTGGACGATGGGTTTGAGGATCGATCCCATTGCTTAAAAGCTTCCTTTTGATGTGGGTGTTCCAGTAGTTCTTGATCTCATTATCCGTTCTCCCCGGTAATCTTGCCGCAATCAAAGACCATCTGCCATTAGAGGTATTCAAATCTCCATCAGAAAATGAAAAAAAAAAAACAGATTTGCAAAAGTTTCTTTAAGAAAAAGAAGAAAGAACAAACTTGTTTCCGAGTAAACTGTGGAGTTTGATGATAAGTTGGTCCTCTTCATCGGTGAAATTCCCCCTCTTAAGATCAGGCCTCAAGTAGTTTATCCATCTCAATCTGCAACTCTTCCCACACCTAAGCAACCCTGCATATTGCATACACAAGTCAACAAACCGAACCACTAAAAGAAGAAGCAAAGAAGGGGGAATCGGAAGAGCACCGGCAGCTTTGGGGAGGGAACGCCAGTAGCCTTCACCATGGACACGGATGTAGTCGATGAGACGCTGGTCTTCTTCTTTGGTCCAGGCACCTTTATTGGTGTGTGCCTTTTCACAGCAGGGTGACCGCCCCATTATAATCTTCAATTCAATTTCTCAGCCTGCACAAATTTGGTGTATATACGTTTGTGAGTGTAAGAGATTGAAGAAGTGGTAGTGGTGGAGTTTGTAAACGGAAGGGAAAGTGATAATGATGGGGAGAAAAGGGAGGTTATTTTCTGGGAAAGGAACTGAGAAAGAGAGGATTTATTATAGTGGGGGAAGAGAGAGGGATAGGTGGTCCAGACTCCAGAGTCAATACAGTCTATGTTTTGCTGTAATTGCTACTCCTAATATCTTTTAAATATTTCTACTTTTAATTATATAAATATCCAATATAGTGTCGAAACTTCACGGATTCATACCTACTTCTTTCATTTACTTATTTATTAAAAATATAATATGTAATTATTTAATCGGAGTGTTTATGTTCTATGTATGAATTTATCTTTTGGTGAAAAAGTATGATATTTATTTTCAAATATTTTAGTTCGAGTAATATTTTATATTTTTATTAAACAATTAAAAATATTATCTTATAATGAACTTAACACTATTAAAAAAATTATAATACAAAAAAATTCTTAACGTTTGATTGAATTGTCATTTTGGTTTATATTCTTTTTCTTATGAAGTAATTTATCTCTTAATATTTTATTTTGGGTCAAAAAAGTCCTTTTGCAGATGAAAACTGTTAGTCAACCAACGATAAAATAACTTAAAATGATATGAAAAACCTACATGGCAGTGCTCGTCGCGATAGCAATGTCGTATACACAAATATACTGACTTTACAAAATGACACATTAATCAAAAAATTAACTTTATAAAATTATATAAAATACATTTTTATCTTCTAACGTGTCATTCTGTCAAGTCATTTTAATTTGTTTATAGTCAGTTGACTAACAATTTTTATCTATAAATGGGTCATTTTAACCCAAAAATAAAATGTTAAAGACTAAACTACTTAAAAATATAAAAATTAAAATAATAACTCAGTCAAACGTTAAGAAATTTTATTGCGTGATGCTAAAATAATTGATATTGTGTATTAATATGGGTGTTCTAATCATGATAAATATGGAGTAATGTTAAAAAAAAATGAGGTGATTCGAGGAGGGGTGGGATTTGACAAGTAGGTAGGGAGGGGGATTTGGTAGGTAGGTATACGGGGTTTGCGTCAGTTTCATTTTTTCAAGGCTGTATTTGTTTTCGGTGTTTGGCCTCACCTCCCTTCTTTTTTCTCCTCATTTCTAAATCCAGATGAGCGGTGCCAAACAGATCATTTTGATTTTGTAGCTTTATTTTAAATACTGTATGATAATTCCATTTTTTTAAATTTATGATTAATAAATCATTCCAATGTCAATTTGGCTTTGGTGGAATTATTAGAGATTAATCTCTCTTTTAATCTACCAAAATTATGCCCTGGAAAAGCACCCATAATAATATATATCTCAATATTTTTTTACTAGATATAAATATTATATTTTTACCGAAATTTAAACCTATACAAAATAACATAATATAAATAATTTTAGCCACTAAACTAGTTAATGTATCTTCATATATCAATATTTTTTTGAAAAATATGAATTTTTATTAAAATTGAAAAAACAAAAGATAAACGAGTAAGAAAAATAATGAACACCGGTGGTCGACAACTAATAATATGGTTGCCACCACCGGTTAAGCCAAAAGGAGATAAGAAAAACTTGCAGCCGCTAATGATAATATATTTTTAAATAATCTAAAAGTGATTAGAATATAATATATGTTCGTACAAATTCTTCCATATCTCAACATTTTTTTTTTGAATATGCTGGTGTGATGCAAGGGTAGCATCTGTTCAACTTTCTTAGTCTTTTCAAAGACGGCACACACAACATAGTATTACTGGTGCTCGAACCCGGGTCCCAAGGGATGATAAACATCTACCTTTGCCACCAGGAAAAGGGGATGAGCCCATATCTCAACATTTTAGTTTTTATAAACTAATTGATTTCTCTAATTATGTTATTTATATGTTGTCTTTTCTGTTCTCTTTTTTTTCCTCACAAAGTAGTTAGATTGTTGAATCTATAATTTAAATAAATCTCCCATTAAACAATTGTTTATTGCCCTTGAGTTCATATTTGGAATAATTAGGCAATGACATACGTTATATATATATATATATATATATATATATATATATATATATATATATATATATATATATATATATATATATATATATATTCTAAAAAGTAATTATAAGGTAGTATATGTTTGTACATATTCTTAACCCTTTGATAATGCACACACACCTTATAAACATTAGACAAAATAATTTTAACTCGTGTCTTTTAAGATAAACATCATACTTTTTCTGAGAAACCTACTTTTTGTTATACTGCAACCAAAAGTATCAAGTTATATTGGTTGTTTGTAGTCTTAATAAATAAATAATATTTGTGAGATTTATTCGAATTCATCATCATTATCAATAATCATCCAATCCAATGACTTTAAAAGAAAAATGATAGTTTTCCCTCTTTTTTCACAACCCCCCCCCCCCCCCCCCCCCCATTCTTACACTCTCCTCTCTCTATACCGAACTATCTTATTTACTCTCAAAAACATTTAACATGCTCGGTTCTCAGACAATCAACAATTATAATTCTTTGTTCGAATTAGAAGAAATTAACCGTTTATAACTACCTTAAACCAGTTTCCCTTATGTTTTGCGTCAATAACATTTAATCGAATTTTTCAAAACAACCCAATGGCCAATGGCATATTTTAGTTTAAAAGAGAAACAGGAACGTAAGGTAAATAAAAAGAAGGGTAAAGTACACAGACGGTCACTGAACTTTGATGCAAAAAATAAAATGGTAACCAACCTTTCAAAAATCACGAAGTAGCAATTAAACTTTAGATTTTGAAACAAAATGGTAACTGGGGCGTTAAACCCCGTTAAACCCTAATGAAAATCTGACTGGGTATGCCACATCCCCACCCAGATTTCCACGTCATATATAAAAATAAATCTGACTGGGTATGACTTAGAATATTTTATTATTATAAAATATAAAAATGAATTTAAAATAAAAATAAATTATATTTTATTATTATTAAATGAAAAATAAAATAAAACCCCCAAATCCTCAAACCCTAACCGACCACCTACCCTTTACCGGCGTTATCCTCACCGGTCACTCACCCCTTCGCCGGCGTCATTTACCTCTTCCTCAGCGTCATTCACCCATTCGCCGGCGTCATCCATCCATAAATCCCAACAAAAAATTTCATCCCAAATCGCCTCTCAACCTTTTATCGACACCTCCAACTTCTCATCAAATCACACTTGCTTCATGGTTTCAGCACAGATCCCCTTCCATATCAATTGTCGTTCAAAAGGAAATTGAACTGACATCATACAAGTTGTCATGTACAATCACAACAAATTACATTGGAAATTCAATATTATGGAGAAATTTGATCATTCTGTCTTTGCTACCTTGATATTTTGCTGTCCCTAATTTAGTTTTCTCAACTTATCTCCTGCGCGCACTCCCCGCATACAGTACTACAACCGAATTTTGTTTTTGCGGGCGATTACCAAATTAATTTCTTCAAGCAGGGGCAGATACAGTCGGTGCTACATTCTTAGCTAGCCCACCAGAGCGACTCACACGGCCACCATTGCTGCTTCCCATGTGCTCACCCCTCTGATATCCATCACCTCCTCGGTTGAAATATCCTCCTCGATTATTGCCCCTGTTTTCAAACTCGCCCCGACCATAAACCCTTCCACCACTGTAGTTTCCACGCCCTCTTGCTCCCTCATTTCTGTATCCAGATGAAGACCGACCTGGCTTCTGAGGGTGAGCAGGTGGGCAAGATTAGTACATTTCCGTTGCACAATCCGACTCCTGAAAATGCCGTGGGGTTTTGTTAGGTGACTCATCACGGGCTCTGGTTTAGGAGGGGCCACATCGGGAACAACAGGCCTGCGCTCTGCAGCTGCTGCAGATTCGTCAAGGGAAGTCGGCGAATGGGGTTTTGCCTTTCCCCTTCCTTTGCTCCCAATTTCGTGCGCCGCTTCACTGTAACCGGAAAACCACTTCAAAACCTAACAGTGGTTATTTGGGTTTTTATTTATTTTTTTAGAGGTGATTAAAAATAATTTATATTTAATTTTTAATTATGACGTGGAATATAATTTTATTATTTTTTATATATGACGTGGAAAATTAGGTGGGGATGTGGCATACCCAGTCAGATTTCCGTTAGGGGTTAACGGGGTTTAATGCCCCAGTTACCATTTTGTTTCAAAATCTAAAGTTTAATTGCTACTTCGTGATTTTTGAAAGGTTGGTTACCATTTTGTTTTTTGCATCAAAGTTCAATGACCGTCTGTGTACTTTACCTTAAAAAGAAAGAGGACGTGCTGCGGTTGCATCAAAGCATTTCATTGGACCTAAAATGAAGCTCGAAAAGTAGTTTGAGTATAAAGCCCAAATCTAAAATCCAAAATATAGCCCAACGTACTGATTGGATTAAGATTTATAGTTTGAGCATTGGTTTAACGGGTACCGTTGATATTTTAAAACAAATAATTGGATGGGTAAAATACACATATTATCAATTAACTATTTTTTTCACTCCTATTATGGTCACTCAACTTTTAATATTTTTGATTTAATAACTAAACTTTCAAATTATTTTTATTTTGGCCCCTCTCGATTAAGTTATTGTTATTTTCGAATTTTTAGCATTTATTATCATTTAATATAAAAATAATTTATAATATAAATTATAAAATTAAATCTAATGGTTCGTCAGCCACCATTCGCCGTCGTCGGCCACCACCACCAACGTCCGTAGATGCTGGCTGTTTAATTTTAGATTTCACTGGTCATTTCGTCATGGCTTTCTGAGTCCGAATCCGATCTCCAATTTCTCAGAAAGTGCTTTGAAATCCATGAAAAAGAAATCATAAATTAGGAAACTAAAAAGTTCAAAACAAGATTTGCGGGTTTTAAGATATTTTTCGATGAAACAAACACCCGATTCAGACTTAAAGTGTGAAAATGAGTCCATCGATGCAATTTAGGATAAAAAAGTTGTCGATTCTGAGACTAACGGTGGTGATGATTTTTTCTTTATTTTTTTAAAATTTAACAATAATAAAATTATATTTACAGGTTTTTCATTTTTTTAAATTATTTTTATATTCAATAGTATTAAAAAATTCAAAAAAAAATAATAAAATATTTTAGAGTAACAAAAAACATGAGTAATTCGAAAGTTCCGTTGGTAAACTAAATTTTTTTGAAAGTTGAGTGACATAAAAAAGAGTGAGAAGAAGTTGAGTGATGGGATCGTGTATTTTACCCAAATTGGATTAGGGTTGGTTCAACCTCATATTTTAGGTTACATTGTGTTGTGTCATAGACTCATAGTTTATCATAGTGTTTGGACTTCGTGAGCGGCGGCCTCAACACTCAGTATCCGCGAAAATCCAATAAAGATGGAAGAGGAACACGGAGGAGGAGCAATCTTCAAAGACATAAGGCGTTATACCTGCGATTATTGTGGAATCTGCAGATCTAAGAAGTCTCTCATCGCCTCCCACATCCTCGCTCATCATCCGGTACATTTTTCCATTTGTTCCCCGGAAATCTTTCTATGGGTTCTTCTATTTTCTCCCTTTTTGATTCAAACTAGGTTAATACTAACGTTTTCTTTTGTTTTGAACTTTGGGTTTCATTCAGGACGAGTTAAACAGTGGTGAAAAGGAAGAAGAGGGGGTTTCATCGTCTAATACATGTGAAGAATGCGGCGCTTCTTTCAAGAAGCCTGCTCATTTGAAGCAACACTTGCAAAGCCATTCACTTGAGGTGCCTTTTTTAACTTGTAATTAGTTTTGATATGTTTGATATGGATAAGCTCATTTGTTTCAAGTTTATTTCTTTATTTGGAGAATCATACCCTCGGGCCAACTTCCGAATATATGATTTATGACTGCTTTATTTTCTTGTGTTCATGTCTATCAAGGATGAATACTTTTGCAGGAATCACTTATTTTTTATAAAGGAAAAAAAATCAATGGATATTATAGTGTGAAGCATTGGATCCCACTAAAAGAACTCCAAAATGCGAGAGGCTGCTTTTGTTATAACTTGAATGGACCAGTATCAGGTTGGGAGACCTCCTGAGAAGCTCCATCAAGTGAGCCTCGGTCACGCGGTGAGGTTTGAAGATTTGTTAATGTGCATGTATGCATCAATAATGTATGCTATGTGCTAGTAGTTTTAATACTTTGTTATAAAATTTTACTACAGAGGCCCTTTGCTTGTTCGGTTGAAGACTGCCATGCTAGCTACCGGAGGAAAGACCACTTGAATCGCCATCTTCTTCAGCACCAAGGAAAACTTTTTAAGTGTCCGATTGAGAAATGCAATATAGAATTTGCATTTCAAGGCAATATGACAAGGCATCTAAAAGAATTTCATGATGAAGAGTCCTCTTCCTCTGATGCTGGAAGTCAGAAGGAGTATGTCTGTCAAGAAGTGGGATGTGGGAAGGTGTTCAAATTTGCATCAAAGCTGAAAAAGCATGAGGATTCTCATGGCAAGTTGCTTTTCTTTTTCGGTTTTCGAATCATATTCAAGCATCTGATTTGATTTGTCTAAAGCCGAGTGGGATTCATTAGATAATATCTTGTATACTTATGTTATAGAAGAAAGAAGTGAGCACTCTTGATTGCCAGTTGGTAATTAGCATCTTATCTGATGAATGCCTTAACTGTTACAGTTAAGCTGGATTCGGTGGAAGCCTATTGTTCCGAACCAGGCTGCATGAAGTATTTCACTAACGAGCAATGCCTTAAGGCTCATGTGCAATCGTGCCATGCATATATTAACTGTCAAATATGTGGAGCAAAGCAGCTGAAAAAGAACATCAAGAGGCACCTCCAATCACATGAGCCAGGAGGGGTTGCTTCAGTGAGGATTAAGTGTGATTTTGAGGGTTGTCTTCACACATTTTCAACTGTAAGATGTCGTGTGAACTTTGAAATAATATACACAAAAGAAATTGAATGTCATTGTTTTGGACTAAGCAAGTGTTCTTTACTAAATTTGTTTTCTCATCATAAACATTTTTCTTTTTCACTGATGTGTTGAAATATTCTATTACAGAAATCAAATATGCGTCAGCATGTCAAGTCTGTGCACGAAGAACTCAAGCCTTATGCATGTAGCCTTGGTTGTGGCATGAGGTTTTCATTTAAGCATGTTAGAGATAACCATGAGAAATCAGGATTCCACGTGTATACTCCGGTAAGTTATTAGTTATTCAATTACTCAATGCTTTGTGAGCTTCTACCTTGTGGTATTGGTATTTTTTCATTTTAGCCAAAGTTCATAGTTTATTTGATAACGTCTTGTCTTGTGTAGGGTGACTTCCTGGAGTCTGATGAGCAATTTCAGTCGAGGCCAAGAGGTGGGCGGAAGAGAACGTGCCCCACTGTGGAAATGCTTATCCGAAAAAGAGTAACCCCACTGCAAACGGATATGATGATGGATCTCGGGCAAACTCCTAGTTGTTCGTAACGGATATACTGTAGTTGTATTTAACTTTTCTAGGATATTCCTTATCTTCCTATACTTGTAGTAGTGGCCAGTGGTTGTGTATCTTTTTTGTTTTGAACAATAGGTGCATGTATATTTTAGTTGATATTGTTACATGTATTGCATAGCTTAATGTTTTTTTTTGCCTTTTCCTTTTATAGTTTGCAAGGGATGGGCTTTGTACTATGGTGCTGTTCTATGTATTCTATTGCCACATTGATTGTTGTTTTATCCTTAAATAATGGAAATTAAATAAAACATTTGAATATATTGATGTGATTATATGATAATATTTGTTTATATTTTTTCTTTAATTTTTATGGTTCTTTTTTTTACTAGAGTTGCTCATTGAGTTCAGGTGTTCATTTCAGCAGCTATAACAGCTTTTTTTTCAGAAAGAACATTTCTGTAGTTCATACGCTTTATTTAAATTTCAATTAAATATGTGACCTTTTAAAATTTGAATGAACTCTAATTCATTTTTTTTAAATAGATAGTCTACATTCTATACTGGGATTCGAACTCACTCATATAAGATAGAGTAATATGAGCTTTCTTTAGCCATTAGGCCAATTAGTAGATTTTTAGAACTCTAATTCATTTAATACATATTTAATATTATTTTATTAATTTTTGGCTTAATTATAAAATAGATGTCCAAACTATACCATTTTCTGTAGTATGTGCTTAAACAATTTTTTGGCTGAAATAGGTTTCCAACGTTTCATTTTTGTTCGTTTTGAAGTCAATATGTCAAAAAAAATTCCACCGCCGATTTTATAGCTTGACACGTGATTTTTTATTTTTTTATTTTTATTTTCATAAATAAATTGAAAAATTAAAAAAATTTCCCAAAATTTAAAAAAATAGTCCCTAAAGCCCCAAACTCCAAAACCTAAATTTGACGTCACTATCAACGCTAATAGCCTCACCGAACCTCACCACTGTCGTCGACGGAGTCTCCCGCCTATTTCTCTCAACCACTCATTGTCGGTAACCGACAGGAGGCTCGTCAATCGGACGACAAACGACGAACACGAAAAGCTCCAATCGTTCGACGTTCGATCGGCACACTTCATGTTGGTTATCGGCGATAGATTGTTGGTAGAAATAGGCGGGAGACTCCGACGACAATGGTGGTGAGGTCTGACGAGGCTACTGACGCTAATAGTGTCGTCAATTTTAGGGTTTGGAGTTTGGGGCTTTAGGGATTTGGGGACTATTTTTAAATTTTTGAGAAGTTTTATATATTTTTAAAAAATATATTCTTTTTATCATTCTTTTTGAAAAAAAAATTAAAAAAAAATACGTGTCAATTTCTGATTGGATATTAAATTTTTTTAACGACGTTACCTTAAACAATAACAAAATAAAACTTTAGGTACCTATTATAAAGAAGTGGTATAATTTGAGCACCTATTTTGTAGTTAAGCCTTAATTTTATGTATTATTTTATATTTTTAAAATTATTTATATATTTTTACAAATTCAAACGATATCAATATTTTCACATTATTTATTTTTAATAATATTAATTTTATTTTATAATTATTTTTAAATTTTTAAATTTTTTTTGATAAAGAAGAGAACAAACTACCCTGCTAAGATACTGGAAACAAATCCAATACCAGCAGACTTGCGATCACAACAGGAGGGGTGTCGAGAATCCGGCAGTCCAACGAGTCCGCCACTTTGTTCATCTCCCGACAAATATACTGAAGAATAACCTCCCAACCTTGCCGCAATAGACCCCGGATATGATAACACAAACCAATAGAACTCCCCTTTGCCGAAGAACCTTGAATTAGTGAAATCGCCTCTTTACAATCCGTCTCTAAGATTACTCGGCGATAACCTCTAGACCACGCTTGCGATAAACCAACATACATACCCCATAGTTCCGCCTCCAACGCTGAGCAAATACATATCGCTTTCGTGAAGCCAAAAATCCAATCGCCCCTCTCATCTCTACCAACACCGTCGTACGTAGCCAATCTGGTAGCAGCCGTGCGCGCGCCGTCCGTGTTGACCTTCAACCAACCGCCAGGAGGAGCCTCCCAAGCTGCAGCCTGCTGCCCGAGACGCACTGTGGGGGGAGATAGTGTGCGCGATAACGCCAAAGCTCGCACACTCTCCTCGAACACAAAGTTACTGTGAGCCAAAACGTCAAACACCCCTGCAGCATCCTTATAAAAAATGTAAGCGTTGCGATATTTCCATAAGGACCAAAGAACCACGCCAAAGCGAAGGTCCCAATCTTTCGGCTCGCGCGCAAAATACTCCGGAGTCGATAAATTAACGCGCAACCATTCTTGAACATTCATATCAAGAAACTCGTTAAGTTTGGAGGGAACAACCAACCTAACCCAAGCCGCCATTGCCGTAGGACACAAGCGAAACAAATGGCCTACGGACTCAACCGTCGAACCGCACACTCCGCAACTAGGATCATCACACATGTGCCTTCGAACCCTCTCAGCATTAGTGAGCAGTTCATTAGTGAGCAGTTTACCGCAGCCAATCAACCATAAAAAGATTTTAATTCGCTGCAGCCCTCGGAAACGCGAAATGCATCGCCACAACAGCCCCGCTCGGCCCTCACATTCCCTTGCGCGCACACGGTAAGCAGAACCGACAGTAAAGGAGCGCTGTGCCGTCCATTTCCACCCCACGCCATCCAAATCCGAGACCTGCTGCGGAGACATTGTCGCGGCCAAGCGTAACACAATGTCACGCGGCACCAAATGCTCTATCGCTGCCCAATTCCATCCGCCTCCGGGCGTTGCCATGTTGGCTACGCTAACATGTGGAAGACACGCACGAGCAGCCCCATCCGCTACATACTCCGCCAGCACCCCAACATCGCTCAACCAAGGGTCATGCCAAAAGTCCACAGAGCGCTCATCGCCCACCGACCAAACGAGACCTGAGCGGACCTCATTCCAAACTAAACTGATACCCTTCCAAAGATGAGAACAGCGGGGACGAACCAAGCTATCCGGAATAGCTTCCACCCACTTATATTTGGAACGTAAAACTTGCGCCCATAATTGATCCGACTTCCGGATTAAGTTAAAAGCAAGCTTCATTAGAAAAGCTTCATTTTAAACCACCAACGACTTAAACCCAAGGCCTCCCTCCTTAATAGGCGAGCATACCTACTTCCAATTCACAAGATGCACACCCCCCGCCCTTCATCCTTACCCCAAATGAAATTCCGAATTAAACTCTCAATGTCGCGGCACGTACCTTTGGGTAAGAACGAAGACTGCATAGCATAATAGGGTATCGTCGATAACACTGACTTAGCAAGTGTAACTCTCCCCGCGAGCGAAAGGGACTTAGCCATCCACCCCGAGAGCTTATCCCTCACACGTTGGACAACAAAATGATATGAAGCCCGAGTCACACGTTTATGCAATAAGGGCACTCTTAAGTACTTCCTAAGGTCCGACACACGACAAAAACCGAACTGAGAACTGATAGCCACGCTAAGGTCATGCTCCACATTCTTAGAGAAAAAGATGCTAGTTTTGGCAATGCTGACCTTCTGGCCCGATGCCGCACTGAAGCGCTGCAACACCTCCTCAATAATAGTAACCTGAGACGACGAAGCTTCACTGAACAAAATCATATTGTCTGCGAAGAAAAGGTGGGAAATAGGTGGACCATATCGAACCAAACGAACCGGCTTCCACGTACCACACGATACCTTATCACGGATTGACTGAGCCAAACGCTCCATACAAAGAACAAACAAATACGGAGACAACGAATCCCCCTGCCGAATACCCCTCGACGGTGCAAAAGAATCCGATACAGAACCATTCCATAGAACTTGAGTAGAAACCGACGTAACGCACCTCATAATTAAACTACGCAAATCTCTCGGAATTCCAATCTCCATGAGAGTATCCTCAATAAAGGCCCACTCAAGCCTATCATATGCTTTCTCGAGATCTATCTTGATCGCCATCGAACCCACCTTACCCTTCTTCAGACGCATAGAATGAATAACCTCCTGGGCGATAATTATATTATCAGTAATGGAACGCCCATGGACAAAAACAGTCTGACTATCCGAAACCCAGCAAGGCAACAAAGGTTTAAGCCTATTCACAATAGTCTTCGTGATAACCTTATACAGCACAGAACACAAACCAATTGGGCGAAACTGGGAAATCGATTCCGGGTTGCGTACCTTAGGTAATAGGACCAAAAGAGTGCGGTTCAACGATGGATCGAACGGCTTGCCCGCAAACACCTCCCGCACAAAACGACAAAACGAAGAACCAACAACATGCCAATTGCGTTGATAGAACAACGTATGTACGCCGTCCGCCCCAGGGGCCTTCAGCGGCGGCATGTCAAACACAACCGCCCGAACTTCGTCATCCGAAACCGGGCGAGCCAAATCCCTGAGCAAACCAGCGTCCACTGTAGGAAAGCAGCCCCTACCCGCAGACTCAACGTCAATACCTCCCGAAGATGTAAACAGATCCTTATAAAAATCCACCGCCAGCTTTTGCAAAACACTTTGATCGGAACACCACCTACCGCTAGGGAGCTTAAGAGCTTGCACATAGTTTTGTCGACGACGTTGCATGGTACAATTATGAAAGTACTTGGAATTCTTGTCACCAAAACGAACCCACTGTTCCCTAGACTTTTGCACCCAAAGGCTTTCCTCTCGAAGAAGAATATCATCTAATTCCGCACGCAGTGAAGCATCAAGCTGATCAAGGAAATTGGAGTGCGCAACTCTAAGGGCTTTATCAATCCCACGAAGTCTCGCAAGAAGTTCCTTCTTTTTCTTGCCAATATGCCCAAACACGTTAACATTCCAATCTTGAACGTTACGCATGAAATTGTCCACATTATCCACAACATCAAGCGACCCATCCCAATTGCCTCGCAAGAAATCCTCAAAATCATGATGATCTTGCCAAGCCGCAATGAAACGAACCGGACGCCTACTACTCGTACCTTCCTGATGCAGAGTATGAAACCAGAGTGGGCAATGATCCGACCCAACCCTATCAAGATAAGAGACCACAGCCGACGGGAACAAACTAGCCCAGGTGACATTATAAAGATATCTATCTAAGCGCTTGTGAAGATCACCTCGCTTCCAAGTAAAATCGCAACCCTTGTATTCCACTTCGAGTAAACCCAGATCAAAAATAAGGTCTCGAAAGAGTGTGCAAACGCCATTACCTCTAGCAGAACCTCCAAATCGTTCCTCCCGTCGCAAAATAGTGTTAAAGTTGCCCCCTAACAACCAAGGTACACCATCACCCGGATTCAAACTAGCCAACAAAGGCCACAAAAGCCTACGCACAGAAACAGTTGGGTTGGCATAAACATCGGTGAAATAAAACCACCGCGTAGACCCAACATCACGAGCTCGTCCATGAACAAACTGATTTGACACCCGAACAATCTCAACCTGAACCGTGTCCTGCCAAAGCACCCAAACACCACCACTTAGCCCTCTCGCTTCCACCCTGAAAGAGTTAGGAAAACCCATGTGCGCAATAACCCTATCAGCTGTACCACCACTAATCAGTGGTTCAAAAATAGCAAGCACCTGAGGACGACTAATCCTACAAAAATCCTTCAAATGGCCACGAAAACAAGGGCTAGCCGCCCCTTGACAATTCCAAAAAAGAAAACTAATCATTGAGAAACAACGAAAGGAGAGGTACCGCACAACTCACTAATTCGACGAAGGAACGGTCGCGGCATTGCTACCACGATCACCAATAGCCCTATTCCCCTCGACACCACCCGAGCTGCTCGCCGATAAACCTGCAGCCATCACTGTCCCATTCGAAACAGCAGCCCGTCCCCCGCCTCCATCCGGCACCGGCTCGGGCGCGAAAACCGGTATCCAATCCGATAGACGACGGGTAGGTGGAGAACGATTCTCCTTACCTTTCCTCGGATTAGAGGCCTTCCGAACACCAACCGAAATCAAATTCTTAGGACCTTTAGGACCCCTTTGCGACCCCTTAACTCTTTGCTTCTCATTAACTGCCTCAAGGATAGAAATGGCCTCATGTTTACCGCCCATCGGAGGCACGGGATGTGCCACAACAGTAGGAACCTCAGTGGCAACGGACGCCACAACCTCAACCGCGCCTTGTTGACTCCCTTGGATCGCTGCAGACCCTTCGACCACCCCCGGCAAATGCACCTGATTAGGAGAATCCCCCCATTCCCATTTCCAGCTGCTTGAACATCCATGTCGACTTGCGGCACAACCCCCGTAGAAACCTCCGACACGGGAACCTCCCCATCACGCCCATCGTTACCCGCCAAAACTGTCACCGGGGCAGCGGGCTCAACAACCTCAACTTCACGATTGACCTCTTGGAGGATAGCAAAACGTGATCCCCCTCACCTATCGAGTCCGAAACCTTATTGTTTTTACGACCCACACCCTCGCGTCGAACACGCCCGCGGCTCTTGTCCGCTATCATCCACGGACCATAGACCTCATCACTCCCCTTATCAACCTGACTTGCGCTCACTGTATTATCATCCGAAGTAGACGGGGCTGCACGATCGGTTTTCCCCGAATATATTTCGCAAGCCTCCTTGACATGACCATATACCCCGCACTTAAAATAAATATTTTGAAGGCCCTCATACTCAAGGTTTTGCATGACACCATCAATTTGAACACAAGGAATCAACGGTCTGCCCAAATCATCCAATACCGCAAGCCTTGCGAACCTCCCCTATCGCCGGCATGCGTACTGTAATCGATCCGAATAACTTTGCCAATGAGATTAGCAATATAACGGAAGAAAGCCTTAGAGTAGTACCTATAAGGGAGACCCGACAATCTCACCCAAACCACAACCTTCGATAGATGACTTTCGGACGTAGTGAATTTCCTGTGCCATGGTTGAACCGTAAGGTAACAACCGAAAATCGTCCAAGGGCCCTCGGTTAGGACATGAACATAATCCGCCTCCAAGGAAAACATAACCAAAAAATATTCATTGTCCAAATCCACAACTTGGAATTGACCCTACAATTGCCATAATGTACGGATCCTACCCAACAACGTACGATAGCCTATAGTCCTCCCCAACATCCTCACTATAACCGAACGCTTCATACTTAAGTCAATCTGCTCATGAACCCTCTCCGAAAAGGTCACCGTTGGGAAGGGACCGCTGCGATCGACCACCACATCCGAGTCTTCCACCACGACAGCATCCAAACCTGGCAGCGGTGTTGTAGCCGCGGTTCTCTTCTCCATACCCCTCACAGCCCCTGCGTAGGACGGTCGAGGAGCAGATGGGGGACTACCCTCCCCGACGTCGCTTGCCTTGCCGTCCTCCCCAGCAGTAACGTCGCCAACGTCCGCCATGACCGAATCCAATTCCTCTTTGCCATCGGCTTCAAACAAAGGGTTCACATGATCATGACGTCCCTTCTTCGACGCGCGAATCTCCTCCACCGTAAGTGGCGAACCCGACCGTTCCAGCAACGGAGAGAAGTCGAATGAATTCTCACTCCCACCGTCCTCACCGGACCGATCAGGGGAACTGCCGGCGGAACAAGAGGCGGGATCACCGTGGGAATAGTTTGCGTAGGGTTTCCATTAGGGTTTCTGGTAAAAGCGGTTTCCATTCTAAAATTTTCAATAAATAAATAACATTACATTAAAAATTTATTTTTTAAATCATTCATTTAAACAAATAATTTTTAACAATTTTAAAATCTCAAAAATTACTTGTCCAAACAAACCCTAAAAAAACCCAACAAATTCACTCTTCATTTTAGTTTTGGAATCGATTAAAGTGAAGCAAAGCCCAATTATTGAACCCAAAGCTCACTATTCGCGGAACAGAGAGATCTCGTTCGTGTTCTCTCTCTTGCACTTGCTGCGCCCCCCCTCAGGTCGAAGGAAATGGAAGACATAGAGGATTTGTTGGCCGGCAGCGGCGGAGCTCCACCTGGGTTTAGGTTACCTTTGAATGCTGTTGGAGTAAATCCCAGGAAGAAGAACACAACCAAACCCAGCAAGATTTCTCCATTCAATGACCCTCCCAAAATCCCTGGCACTCAGGTCCTTTCCTACTTCCTAATATAATTATATTTTGTCATTTTTAAAATTGTTCTTCATTCTTCTTTTGAATTCCTTTTTTTGCAGACTATTTATGTCAAGACGTTTGGGTGCTCACATAACCAGGCAAGTTTTCTTTTTTTAATGTTTTAGTTTAGTAATTAGTTTAATGGGTATAAGATAATACCCAAAATCAGTGTTTTACTCAATGGAATTCAATGCTTTATATATCTGAATACTAAATTCTTTTTAGCTCTTTGTTTTTGTTCCCTCAACTACTTAAATTCACCAAGAGCTTGTGTCTTTCATGCTTATTCATAAGATATGATTGAAATTCATGGATGCTAAGAGCTTGAAATACTATTTAACATGCCCGTGTTTGATATTTGTGAATTCTGACATGGTATGAAGGTTGATCCTCCAATTACATATTTACATGAAAATACTTAGAAAATGTAAAAGAGCATACCTTTTAGGCTTTTGCATACTTCTATTGCTCATTCTCAAATCCAATACTTATCAACATATATTCGAATATAAGTATGGCTGTATGGGGCTTGAATTTGATCTTCCAATTATGTGAAAAAACTTCAAAAGAACTAAGCACGCCTGTATCCTTATCTGTAGAAGACACTCTTACCCAAGTCCTAGTGAAATAGGTTCATTGTGGAACTACATTGTTTCTATCATTTTAATTTTGACACCTTTGAGTGTTCATGCAATTGCTTTGTGATTTACTTTGTTTTGGTTGAATCAACGGATTAAGAGTTGTCAAGCTGAGCAGGTCAACACTTGAAAGTCATTGAATATGAGGAGAAAACATTATATCTAACCAACAAATTGCTTTTGTAATATTACTATGTTATCTATACCAATTCAAAATCTTTTATATTAGAGATACTAATCACATTGATTACATGTGAAACCTGATCTATGCTTGTGCTTTGACATTCTGTTTGCAAAAAGAATAAAGGTGTAATCCATCTCATTCATGTTCATATATCATTCTGAGTGTAAAATTCAATTTGATTTTGCTATCAGTTTATTTGACACTTTGACCTTTTGTCAGAGTGACAGTGAATATATGGCAGGCCAGCTTTCATCATTTGGCTATGCAATATCTGACAACCCTGAGGAAGGAGACCTTTGGCTAATAAATACGTAAGGCTTCGATGCTTGATTTAATTTAATTTGTTATTATCTTTCTCTAGATTGCCATCACCTTGTTCTCTTTAATGTTCTTTCAGTATTAGAGATGAGTTCATACTTCATATATATCACGGTTTTAACAATTATGAAATCATCAAAACATCATGTTCTCATGACCTCAATATACGTACCTCTATGTATTACTTTATTATGGGAAAAATAATATGCCCAGATACCAGTGTTTTTAAATAAGGTCATATAATCCCAAATTTTCAACGGGTGTCTGTTGATCTTAGTTTTTTTTTCTTTTTTCTTTTTAAATTCTTCAGCTTGTATGGGTCATTTATGGTGAAGTGAAAGACTGATGAACATCTGGTCACTGTTTCTTTTGATGTCTGCCCATGAAGTTCAACTTCATTATAGACTTAACTTTTCTACACTGGTTTTTAACCATGGTAAATTATTGGAATATCAATATTATAGCAAAAGATGTCTTGGAGAATTTTCCAGTTTAAATTGAGTGCTTTTTCTTGTAGAGTATAAACCAATTTCATGTGAAGTTGCGTTTCTTAGAGAGTTGAATAAGAAATCTTATTGTGTATTTCACTTGTGCTCGGTGTGATGATTATAAGATGCCTGAACTAGTCTGACATTGAAAAACGAGCAGGCATCAATGAATGAGAAACACCTACCTCCTCCAGCCACAGGCCTTTGAAGTTTATTATCCTCTCTTGATCTGGTTGTTGATAAATAATGGTTTGATTAAAATATATTGCTTGTGCTGCTGTTCTTATGTTTATTATCCTCAGAGGCGTCAGAATGGATAAGGAATGACAGATATATAAGAACTACACATTTGTCTTAAAAGGAAATTTTGGTAACTTCTAACAGCTGTCTCACCCTTTTTTCCACTCCACTCCACTATATTCTCTTTCTTTTAGCCTTTTTCTAAACTCACCTCTAAACACTCTTTTCTTTGACACACTTCATCCATTTATTCCTTTCAAACACACTTTATGTTATCAATGCTTATAGGTTTCGATAATTTGATCTTTTTGGTTTGTTTTGCAGATGCACAGTGAAAAACCCAAGTCAGTCAGCAATGAACACCTTAATAACGAAAGGTAAAAGTGCAAAAAAGCCACTGGTGGTTGCTGGGTGTGTTCCTCAAGGAAGTCGAGATTTGAAAGAGCTTGAAGGGGTCAGTATAGTTGGAGTCCAGCAAATTGACCGTGTTGTTGAAGTTGTAGAGGAGACCCTGAAAGGGCATGAGGTGCGGCTTTTGAACCGCAAGACTTTGCCAGCGCTGGACCTTCCTAAGGTTTGGACTAATTGCTACTTAAGTTACTTAAATGTAGTTACTTTATGACTATTCTGTTATTGGACGTATTTCTTAATTACTGACTGGAGTCCAATACCTCCCACCTGGATAGGTGAAGCGAAGAAATCTATAAAGTTATTTATTAGAAAAATACAATTACAACAAGAAATTCAGTGTGGGAAAGATTGCAATGAGGAATATAGGTGAACAGAATAGGTGTTTTTGAAAGAAGCAACTGCAATAAGATGATTTCTTTTTTTCTTTTTGGTAATTAGTACCATTGTGTTCTTTAGCTTTGCCAATGTTCACATGGAAATGGTGTTTACTGGCTAATAGTTAGTTTCTTAAATGTTGGTACCAAATTAGCACAAAGATGATAACTTTTTACCCTTAAAGATTAATTTAACATGTATTTGTTTTATTTGATATCAGGTCAGAAAGAACAAGTTCGTTGAGATTCTTCCAATTAATGTCGGTTGTTTAGGTGCTTGCACTTATTGCAAGACAAAGCATGCTCGTGGTCACTTGGGGAGCTACACTGTTGACAGTCTTGTAAGTTATGCTGCTCTACTGCTACATGTTTTTCACTTTTTGGTTTTGTTTGTGATAACCTCTTCGGAATGCAGGTTGAGCGTGTCAAAACTGTTATAGCTGATGGGGTGAAGGAGATATGGTTGAGTAGTGAAGATACCGGAGCATATGGTATTCTAGTTTTGTGTCTGCCCATGATGCCTAAGACACTTTAGATTTAAGAGTTTTGTTCCTGCTGCGTCTATATTTGAAAATATTGTTAAAGTTCCCAAATGCATGTAAACATGCATATACTTATAAAGATTAACAGTTGCCTATATATATATATATATCTATGGAAATTGTTCTTATAGGTCATGCGATCTTGTAGGTCGTGACATTGGGGTTAACCTACCAATTTTGTTGAATGCCATTGTTGCGGAACTTCCTCCTGATGGGAGCACAATGCTACGAATTGGGATGACTAATCCTCCCTTTATCTTGGAGCATCTAAAAGAGATAGCAGCTGTTTTGCGCCATCCTTGTGTATATTCCTTCCTTCACGTTCCAGTTCAATCTGGCAGTGATGCTGTCTTGACTGTAAGTCCAAAATTTGGTCATATAACATGTCTTTATCTTGGTTATGAGCCTTATGGCTTTAAGTTGTTTATTTAGCGACTAAAACAAATAAATAAAAAAATGTGCACAATGCAGGTAAATGCCCTTACATATATGCTAAATGATAATTGTCTTGCTAAGTATTTTTTTATCGTTTTAGGCTATGAATCGGGAATATACTGTGAGCGAGTTTAGGACTGTGGTAGATACCTTGACTGAACTCGTGCCAGGAATGCAGATTGCAACTGATATAATATGTGGATTTCCAGGTTAGTATGCAGATTAAGTTGTCTCCTTTTCTCTATTATCGTTGATGCACACATATATATGGCTTTAAATAAGACACTTCTATTTTTGGAAAATGTTTTCCATTTTCTATATAAGGTAAAGGACTAAATACAGAAAGCAATATTAAAAACAATTGGATCGGAGGTCAAACCATAAATGCTTCCAGTTCACAATAAAATTGGTTCAACCAGCAGGACTTGTTGGTTTACTTTAAAGGAAAATTAACTATTTAAAATGATTTTAATGTTAAATAAATGTTAAATGTAGTGAATAATTAATAAAATTATGTATTTGGCTTAATAATATAGTCTTTGATATAAAGTTAAGAGCTTATAGGTTCAAATATCATCAATTACAAAAAAAAAAAAATCAAACCAGTTTGCAGTTTTATGTAGTATATTGACCGCACATTCTGCTGGTTCCTGGCTCAACTGGTCAGTTAGATCCGTTTTCTAGTTTATGGAACACTAAAATAAATTAAAATTAGGTATCCTCCTTTCCCCCCATAGAAAATTAGGAAATAAGGTTTACAACTGTAGTAATCTATTGGTACCTTATTTAATTTTCCATACCTAGAATAAAGGCGAAAGGAGAATATATAATATTTTTGAAAATTAATGGATTCTCAACATTTGTCATCAGTTTGGAACAAACAACAATTTTCTACTAGTTGGAATTCTTCAGGATACAGTTGTCCATGGGAATTGTCTGACTTCTCAGTTCAGAAACCCTGGCCTTCTTTGGGCTGGGCTGAGAAAGGATTTAAGCACAAGCTCAGAACCAAGCCAGCATAAGTTATTTGTTTCTTGAACAACTATTGTTATTTGCTTGGTTTCAGTTTTCAAATTGAAATATATGAATGTCAAAATAATTTATTTTACAAGAACTACAAGGTAGAGGTTCCCATGGGCCATGGCCTAGATTTCATTTGGTCACAAAACTTGGAGGGATAATCCTGGTAACTCATGAAAATGAAGTTTTATTGTTAAAATAGTACAAGATCATATTAATAGTTACGTTTAAATTAAACTAAATGAACTTGTCCATTTAATTAAATAATCACTTGAGCTCAGGCTTGCAATTTAAAATCTTACCTGAAAAAGGATGAAGCTTGCGGCACGGGCGGGCAGCTAGCCCATGAACTGATCTACTCCATTCCAATGGGCTTAGGGAAGTTTCAAGGCCCAGCCCAAATTGGCTACAAAGTCTCCCAAGTCAGGCCTATTGGAGAAAATTCTATTCCATCACAAATATTAAGTATCCTATAAGAACATTTACTCTTAATAATCTGCTTAATGACTTAGTTTAATGGTTTATGATTCATTTATAATCATTTTTGGGTCATTTCAGGTGAAACTGACGAAGATTTTTCTCAAACAGTAAACCTTATCAAGGAATACAAGTTCCCACAAGTTCATATATCGCAGTTCTATCCTAGGCCTGGTATGGCGTTTGTTATTGCTGCAATTTCTATGATATAATTTTCTACTTTTTTGTTTACCAATTATCAATTTGAGGCCACATGCAAGGGCAGCAAGGCATATTTTGTTATGTACAATGGAGCACGTGAATTCCTGGATATTCATACATATCTACTTAAGCATCCTTTTAAGGACTTATACTCTTGTAGCAATCATTAGGCTAATTTACGATGTCTTAGACAGCTTCTTTTGTTTACTAGCAGCGACAAGGATAGGAAAAGTTTATTTCAATGTTCTTCCCTCTAGCAGCAACATGGATAGAAGGTGAAAATTACAGATTACCAAGGATTGTTTAGTTTTGAAAATGTTAACCGATCTCCATGTCAGCTGTTTGAATATCTTGATTTCTGTTTAGTGGAGTTATCCCATCCATCATGTATTAGGTTTCCTTTGGTCTTATATTATTAAAGTTGTGCCTCTTCACCTATCTCCAATTGGTTTTAGGTTAAATGCTTAACATTGTATCAGCCATTGTTATGTTCTTCCTACCTAATCTCAATGGGTGGGATGATGGTGACCCCTGGTGAGGTTGTCCACGTGTAGGTTTGTGAGAAACATCTGTTAAGTATTAGGTTTTCTTTGGTCTTATATTAAAGTTGGGCCTCTCCACCTGCTACCGATTCTTTTCTACAATCATCATTACATTTTATTTCAATCTATGTTCTGTGAACATTGCAACGGAAAAACCTTAAGTCGAGGAGGCAGCATGCCTTTAGTAAGAAAAATGCAACATATGAAACTGAAAAGGTTAGATTTTTTGTAAAAATATTTAGCATTGTTATAAACAAGTACATCATCTGTAAGCATTTTCTTTTGTGAGATATTGATGATAAATCATCCAAATGCTAGGAATAAAGATAATGTGGTACAAACTGATTTAAGGTTAATAAATTGACCTTTTGGGTGCAAAAGCAATTGTAAGAGAATGTCAACTTCTGTAGAATAGAGCTAAACAGATTATTAGCCCTTATTTAGCTGTGCTAATAAGATTTTGCAGTATTTAGCTAAATTTGACTGATAAATCCATGTTAGAAAATGGTATATTTGTCGCTGTAATCTTAATGTATGAACTCCCCAAAAGTTGAGATATTTAGACATCACAAGACTTCTTTTTCTCAAATAAAATAAAATAAGACATCACTGGACTTCATAATTCAAAACCTCATCTGTTGAACAAACTATGCTTGATATTTTGCTTGGCCAATGTAAATCCTGTTCATTTATTTACTCCGAGCTGTGGTAAGCTGAGAAGTTATGGTCTTTCTAAAACTAGGAACTCCTGCTGCAAGGATGAAAAAGGTCCCAAGTACTATAGTGAAGAATCGGAGCCGTGAATTAACTTCTGTTTTTGAAGCCTTTACGCCATACAATGGAATGGAAGGCCGAGTTGAAAGAATTTGGATTACTGAAATTGCAACTGATGGTATTCATTTGGTAAGATGATTTGCTGCTGGTAAAATTAACTTTTGCACTACTTCTGCTTGCTTGCTTTTCATCCTGTGTTGTGGCCCTAGTTAGGAAACTAGATTTCAGCTTAAACTAGATTTATTCTCCGATGTTTGTGGACTAAAACCCTGCTGTTGGGCTGCTTCGCGATGGCTTATTTATGTGTTTACTGTCCTGGTGTCTTGCTCACTGATGAACTTGATTTCTTTCTTTTTTGTTAGAAACGAACTGCCCCTTGCAAGCCACTTCAGTGTTTAATTAATTTACTCTGCATTCAATTTTTCTTTCCTTATGTCTTCTTCGCGGTTTGATGGAATAAAATGTGGTGATTTCTTTTTTACTTTTTTGAAAGTCTGCAAGCCTTGTCAATCGACTCTGTTTGACTCACTTAAACAACAATTCGAAGCTAGTTGTTCAATTTCTTTGTTCAAAACCCATTCATTGTCTACCGATACGGGGTATATTTCAAATTGGTACTTGGCATTTCATGTGCCAGAATATCTAAATGCAATTTTCAGTGCCATCTATTGTCTAGCTTGTGTTTGCTATATGGTGTTGTTAGAAATCACTTTATGCTTCAACCTTTTATTGCACATTCTAGTTACAACTTGTGACTTTATTGAAAGGCTTTATCTAGTGTGTGCTAACGTCTTACTCATATTCTCTTCATTGTCCCAAGGTTGGCCATACGAAGGGATATGTGCAGGTTCTCATAATTGCTCCTGAAAGTATTTTGGGTACTTCAGCCATGGTGAAGATAACATCCGTGGGAAGATGGTCAGTGTTTGGGGAAGTGATTGAGGCTCTCACTCAAGTAAATGTGAAAATGGCTCTGGAGAATGTTACTAATCAGGAGAAACTGTCCCCTTGTTCCAACCAGTATGAGAGTTGTGCATGTTCTAAGGAGCCAGAACCATGCTCTTGTGGACCAGACTTTTGTGGAGGACAGATTAGATTGGAAGAATATGCGGTTTCCAAGAATGATAATTCGATGGAAAATCGAGGCAGCAAAAATCCGATTCACTGGTTATTAAGGAAGCGAAGGAACCATGAGCATAAAGAGGTGGAGAATGACATTGCCTCAGGACTAAAGAACAAGCATGATTGGGCCCCGGGCGGCTGGGGTATTGTTGATAGGGCTCTTGTTGTTGGAATCTTTGTCAGCTTTTTGATGATTGTTGCAGTCATAATGCATCTAGAATTTAGGACTTTACCATCAAAGTGAATTTTGTCCTCTTAGACTGGTATCCTGTTTTTGGTTTTGGAAGATTTCCAATGTCAGAATTACCTTTTTGTTGTGCCAATGATATTTGAGAGATTTGCAGAACCATTGTTAAACTTATTTTTATTATATAAACATTTTTATCCTATAAATATAAAGTAGTTGTCAAGCTTGCCGGCACTGGCCTACAATTATTTTACCCTTTTGAGCATACTTAGCTTACATTCATGAAGTGCACAAATGATAACTAAAGCAAAATCTTGAATAGCAGCTGAAAAATATTGTGGGGTTCCATAGATGAATCTGAAGAAAGCTGAGAAAGCGCATATCCAAAGCTAGAAAAGCTGAGATTCTACAATTCTTCTGGTATGCTATCCGTTGAAAGATATTTACTGAATCCCCTTTATTCACTTACTGATTAAACAAATAATAATGGTGGAACTTCCCTTAATTTCTCATATTAGCATGTCTGACTTGGATGGTAATCTTTTGAAGAAGTTGACAGGCACTGACGGCAGCTTGCTCCTGAAGCGGGGATGGCGTAGCCAGTAGAGACCGAACAGAACCGCCACCACTTGGAATGGGGTAACATAAATGAACACTGCCCAGATCAAGGACAAAATGATGAAGATTGCTGTTGCTCTTGGATCACGCCAGCTTAGTAATGCTTGAGCCCTTTCCCCTTGGCTTGCCAGATCTCCGACCACCGTCTGTACCCTACCGGCAACACTTCGCATCCTATCGTACCTCATTCGTACGATATCCGATGGTCTGGATGTCGGAAACGAGTCAAATTCTTCATCTAGCTCGTCAGGGTGTGCATTATCTGCTTGTGAAAGCCGCGCATCCATATGCGGGGGATGTCTCGGTCGGAACCGGTAGTTCCATATCCCGATCACAAACAGGTAGAGGAAAATTGTAGGCAATATTAGTTCTGGGTAGCAAACAAGTATCAAGAACAAAAAATGCACAAGACATGTTGTGATTGGATTTCTCCAGTAGCAGATATTGTTGAACCACTTGCAAACAGCAGTAACCCCTGAAAGAAGAGACATTATGCGGTGGAAATTTGCTTTGCTTCTCCTGAGACTCCACATATGGTAATCCACATCCAACATGTACTCGACCACCTCGCGCCTCAGTGGCGGCTCTGCTCTTTGCAATCTTGCTGCCACAATCTGCATTGCTTGGTGGCGCAGCAAGTCTATGTTCATAACTGGTATAGGATTGACATAGTGCATCTTGGGAAGTAATGGCCTTCCGTATTGAGCCACCATGTTAACCCAAGCAGTGCAAGTGAACCTTAATGCCAACTGAAGCTCCCCATGCTTCTTCAAGCCAGAAGGTGTAAGAACCAATAAAGGATAATAATGAGTATAAACACGATCGATTTCGAGAGTCGATAGCCGAACTCTCACCTTCCCGATTCTTTGATCCCTTGCATCATCTTTGCTTCCATTGGTGTGGGCGTTGTCAAACATTCCAATGGTGATCACAGTACACGGATCATGAACTTCCCAAGTATACTGCTCATTCCATCTAGGAGTCAGAGTATCAAGAAGTGTTCTAGTCCTCACCCATTTGTTCCCATACTTCGCCACACAATATGCATCAGTCAGCTTACCTTCCTTCATCTTCATAGGCAGCAAGTTCCTTGCACTCAAAATCCCAAGTTCGAGAATCCCGATGCTCGTCTTCCTAAGTTTCTTCGACGATGGTTGAAGATCACTGCTGAAATGTGTAGATTCATCAAGAACATGGTACCCTGCCTCGAGAAAATACCGCAACAAGATCTTGCTTGAGAATTTTTCTTTCTTCTTTTCACCCTCCTCTTCTGCCTTTGAAGGCTTGAGCAGATTAAGCCACCGCGGGTCTGGAGGCTTACCAGTTTCAAATCTTTGAGGCACTTCTCGAAGCGGAATCATTGCCCTCCCTAAGATCTCGTCTTTACCAGGTCCAATTCTATCCTCGACAGATATGATTATGTAATCTTCGAAAGGCTCAGAGGCAACAAACATAAGCTGATCATCCCAAACTGGATGAATGGTTCGCTGTTGTACCTTTGTCGGTCTGATCTGATTTCCAACCACTACCTTAACATACGGATCCGGAAACCGGCCTTTGTCATGCGGAACGAGGTCTTGAGCTTCCATGACATGAACTCGAAGGTAATACAGCTTGGGGGAGAAATAAACCTTCGACCGAGTATTCGCCAAGTTTGAGTGGCTGATGTTGTGAGCATCCGAGTGCCATGCCTCAGGAAACGACTCATCAGCTTGTGTTCCCATCCAAACTGCCAACATAATTTCCCCTTTAATTTTGTCACCTCTCTTGTCTGCCAATCTGTACCATTGAGGAGCCAATGGACTATCAGGTGGAACTCGAAGCGGGATTTCCATAACATCGAACACAACTTTCCCAACAAAATCATCCTTTCCGAAATCCTTATCTTTGACAACAACTTCAAGCAAGTTTGATTGCACCCTTTCCTTTGAGAAAGCATAGATTTGGTGCCATACAGGGTTTTGATTCTTCTCCAAGTGTTTTGTTTGCCCTTTGTAGTTCCCAAGCTTCACTTCCACATAAGGATCAAGGCTACCTGAAAGATCCATAACAGGGAGATCCTTTGCCTTAACCACATTTACATACAGGTAATGCATCTGCTCCACCAAATCGTAAGTAGTCGACGTCTTGTCACCGCCTCGGTACCGCATACGTGCCGCTACCGGTGGTCTAGTTTCCACTAACATGTAGTCCGGATTCTGCCTCGGCACCTGCATATGCATGACGCTAGCAGCCTGCGGTGTTGCTTTAGCAAAATCTGCTCTACTCTCCATCACTGGCGGTCTTTCCTTTACTGAAGGCGGTGCAGACTGAGCTGGAGCTGGAGGAGGACCGCCTGCCCCAGTCCCTATAGAGTGAAAAGTCCTCACTTCCGGTTCTTTCTTCTTCTTCTTCTTCTCCTTTTCTTCTACCTTGATATCTTCATCAAAACTGTTAGTGTTGATCTCTTCAAACGGACTCCTCTCGAATTGTGGTTCTTGAAAACGTCCGGTTTCTTCATTTTCAGCAGCAACACTCTCAGGAACTGCACGTTGTAGCTCCGGCTCTTGAGGAACTCCATCATTCACAGCATAAATTTTCAATGCTATCTCCCCTTTGATATTCGAAAAAAGGCCACGTTTATCAAGCGGATAGCGTTGCACACCGGAACCGGACTCCAACGACGGCAGCAAACCGCAGGAAATCTTGACTCGGCCGAGAAAATTCCGGTGGTGACCACGGTGGCCTTGTCTATCATTGTAAACAGTGACATCAAGGGTCTTGTAGTCAAACTCTCGGGGATCCTTTACATAAAAAACAAGCTTCTCGTTCCAAGAAGGGTTAAGATCTTTGTGCTTGGTTTGAGTCCTCTGTCTCTGTCCATCGAATTCAACTTCAACAAAGGGGCTGGAAGAACCGTGTTCATCTTTAGGCATCAAATCAATGGCCTCAACCACTTCAACAACAAGCTTACTCATGGTACAGAAACCGAGTTAAAAGTTGTAGGGGAAAGAGAAGAGTAGAGGCAAATAAGAAGATGAAAATGGAGATGGTGAGAAGTTCACATTGGAGGGTAAAGACAGAAACATGTGTTCAAGGGAGAGAAAAAGGAGGGAATGGGCGCTTGGTGGAGAGTGAGGTGGCCAGGCCTCCATTCACATAACATAGCAAGGAGATTTCTGGTGCCCACATTTGTTTTTCTTCTACAATTACATCATATGGGGTAAGGGTTCATGTTCAGATAATGTTTAGGTGGTACAGAAGAAACCTTTCTTTCTTTTTTCTTCTTCTTCTTCATACAATTATCAACTATATTAGTATATACCATGAATTGGCAAGGGTATTCAACCGTATAATCTTTTGTATTTTAGATTCGAATAATAGTACTCGGGACAAAGTACATATTTAGGCAATGTAAATCGGAATTGAAATCATTTACCTTATTTATGCAAAAATTAGATTTATGATTTAAGGTTATGGTTTAAGTTTAAGGTGTATTATTTAAAGTTTAGGATTTAGAGTTTAGAGTTTATAATAAAATTTTATAATTTTATGAAAATTGAAAACCGACACATAGATTATTGTTTTCATAAAAGCAAAGCAATGGTTAGGTTTAGTAGGGGAAATAGGATATGATGTGTACATTTGAAAGGGAAATAGGGGGATCCATTATTAATACCACCGTCTGTTGTCAACCATTTACCAATTCTGCTTTTGGATATTTTCATTCATCACCCCTCTCTTCTCTTTATCTATTTTTACTAGATTAAATTTTTACATTTTAATTTACTCAATTTAATTTCTTTAAATTTTAATTAAGATCGAAATATTATAAAAACAATACAAGGACTTAAAATAATTAAATTGATAAACATGAACTAAATTTATAATTTACACAGTATACGAATTAATAGTGTACTTTGATTTAATATATTTAACAGTTAATAGAAAGTTGAGATGTCGGTTTTCAAAATTTTATTTATTACTGAATTCTTAAGCAAAAATTCATTTGAGATATTATTTCATGTAAAGGTTTACTTAATTGTTTTTAACAATTAAGTAATTCAAGAGGTTAATTTGTTATATAAATCTAATTATTTTTAAAATAAATTTAAAACGATGGTCCCATCCTAATATTTCACAATCTACGAATAAAGTTGGCACCATAGCCCACAAATAATGTACTCTTTACACCCAAATTTATTACCCACTTTGACTATAATTTTTTAACAAAATTTAATTTATTTAGTACTAAAAATACCTTTTATATAAAATTCAAGTTTCACGTTTTTAACGCTAAAGTAAAAGTATATAAAATAAAATATAAAAATGCACATTTTCGATAAAAAAAATTTAACTTACAAATCTTAGATGCATTTTCAGTAATAAATTAATGTATTTGTTATTCAAACGTTGCTAAATAAGGTTAGAATATATCAAAATTTAATTTTTCAAGACATGTTTAGATGGTTATATTTTTAAAAATGCTAGTATCCATTAAAATTTCAAAGTTTTATAATTTTTTTTGAAAGATAGTATCTGTTAATAGATATTTTTAACCTAACAATGCACATACATTTTACAGACATTGTGATTGAACTCGAGTCTCCTACAATGAATAACGTCCGCTTTTCTTTCAATTATAACTATACGAGTGTATTCTTTTTTATTTTTTGGATAAATAACTATACGAGTGTATTCATTATAACTATAATTTTGTTTTGCACACTAATGTACTAATCAATTTTAAACATATTAATTGTGGTTATAAAAGTGCACATTATTATATTTTTTCTTTCAATCCTATGATTGAGGTGGGTGGAAAGAGTTGTCAAACCTATATGGTTCAATCATGTATTAGCAAATAATAATAATAATAATAATAATAATAATAATAATAATAATAAAAAGGCTTAGGAGGCATGTGTTTGCTTCGTCATATATTCTGTATATTTTGTTTGTTTCATCAAACCCACATGGAATGGAAAGGCACATGCTACCTTTCTTATTCTCTTTCTTCCATTACATTATTTCATGCATTGCTTCATATTTGTTTGCTTTCTTTCTTAATTAAATCTCACCTTACATATAGATTTTAGTTTCAAAGAAAACTATAACCTAAAATTTAAAATAAATGAATTAGTATATTATTTTTTCATTTTTTAAATGTCACCTCTTAAAAGATATAATCTTAAGGATGAGTCTACCATGTGCGACGAACACTGTTGAACATCACTAACGCTGAACACCGTTGAACACCATTAAATTAATTAATAAAGATTAAAAATTTTAAGAACTCAACATATAATTAATTTATTATTTAAAATAAAATTGATATTAAATTATTTTTCATATATAATTTTATTTATTTTTAAATAATTGGATCAAATATCAATTTAAAAAATAAAAAACGCTAACTATTTTTCTTTGCCATTGTGGCCACTGTCGTCGTTAGTTATCGTCTGTCAACAAGATTGTCGCCTCCGTTCCTGTGTGAACGCCGTTCTCTGTTGCTCGTGCAGCCAATACAGCGGGGAACAAGAAACCATACTTAAGCTATATAGTTCATACTTGAATCGAGTTAGATTTACCGGATATTGTTTTATCCTCAGATTTCTATTGAATTCTCAGCAAAATTTATTGTTTTTAGCGTGTTTTGATCTAAGGTTTTGGTGTGTTTTTTGTCTTTAATTATCGATGAGATCGAGAGAATTGAAGAATTGTTTAACAATTGTTTAATTCGCCCAGATTTTTTAAAATTTCAATTTTTTGTTTTGTTTTTTCTTCTGATCTGAGTTTTTGTTTTTAAATTTTTTTGTCAATGGAAGTATGGCAAGAATTCAAGCATGTCTGTAAATTTTTCCCGTAAAACTTCTCTTGTGGTAGATCTCTAGGTGGTCATATGAGGTCTCATATGAATAATTCAACTGAAACAGATAAAAAAATTAAGTTCAACAAGAAAAAATTTAAACCCGACATTAATGACGATTATATTCTCAGACAGAAACATAAGAAGACATAAATAAAAGTATCATTATTTAATGACAAAATTTGCAAAGCTAAAGAAGATTCATGGAGTTCTAGTTTTATATCCAAAACCTAAAGAAGAATAACAAGGTACAAGGTTGTCCTTGCAATTCCATCTCCTATGTATGAGTTGGAACAAGAATAACAAGAAGAGTTCCTTTGAAGCTTGATTATGCTTTTTAGAGATACCATGAATTCTATCATTACTGAATCTTGTGATTCAGTTATTTTAAAAAATATTTTATATATATATATAGAAAATAATATATTAATAATTTTATTTTAAATAATAAATCAATAATATGTTAAGTTTTTGAAAATTTTAATATTTATTAATTAATTTAATAATGTCCAACGATATTCAATATTAGTGGTGTTCAGCGATATTCGCTGCACATTCTAAAATTTTTCTAATCTTAAATTCATAATTGTTATTTCGCATTTTGTAAAAGTGATGAATTTAAATACCAATATATATAATACACTTAAATCTAAATTATCGCAAAAAATTAACATTATCCAAACGATTATTATTATTATTATTATTAATAAAATAACATGAGAATAGTTTATTAGTCCCGATCGAAATAAGAAAATGCCAATACTAAAATTGAATAAATATCTGAGAATTGCAATCACTTTATTTTTAAAATTGTTAGAAAAATATTTCATTTGGATGGTATTCGATCTGAGAATAGTATTTAGGGCTTTTGTCTTGAGTATCGACCTGCGCCGCACACTTGATATTGATAAATGAATCTTTAACGAAAATTTTATACATACACAAAGTATCGAATTTAAAACTTGTTTAAACGATATTAAATTACTTAGTATTTGAACCAATTCTATCAGTAAATATTAGGATTATTGAACAAAATCAAGTACGACGGCCATGAGTGGAGGGGACAGGTGGTGGAATATTCATCGTTGATGTTCTCAAAAGGTAAAAGTAAGCAACCATTTCAGCTTTCTTTTGTTTTCTTCCATATGGAAATTTGTCAAAAATATTTACTCGGTGCATGTGAATGAAATTATCCGACTCTTGTATTAAATACTTTTAATATTGCATTTATTAATTAATTAATCTTAAAGAATGTTTTGAACACGTTCATTAAGCAATTTCTATTAAAGGACAATGATTTATTCACACCGATAAAATTCAACAAATTTATTTTAATATAATCTTTATTTTTTTGTAAGAATAAAAGTTAGAAAAGCAAAGTACATACCATGGTTTTATGAAAAAAAATGTATTATTCAAATTCAGAGTCAAATTCCATTAGGCTCTCCAAATTTGAAATGGGTGGCTCCACATTTAAAAATAACAACTTTTTGCATGTCCCACTCCAAATAATCAATTCAAAGTAACTTTTGGAAAGCGAATGAGTTAATTAATTCCAATTGTATACAGAATTCGTTGGATTGGAATCATTCTATATATAAATTTATAGTTTATTTCCGGATAATTGCTCAAATTGTATTGCTAAGAAATTTTATTTATTAAAGTAACGTGTTATATAAATTATTTGTTCATCTAAGGGCAAAGTTTCAACAATCAACAGAGTTTCACTTGAGCATACAATCAAACACAAATTTTATACTAAAACCGTCATATATTCTTAGCGACTTTTTTCTGAAGTTATCGTAATATTGACGACTTCTTTTTAGTAATGTAGTAATGTTTCTAGTTCAGCAAATAATTTGATACTCCCTATTTCACCAAAAAAAATTAACATCATTATCCAATCAAAGATGTCGTTTATTTCAGATAATCATTCAAATATCAATAATGTTTTATTTTATAAACGACTTTAATTAATTATTATGTGCTTTTTTTTCTTCTTAAAAATAATATCTCGTTAAAATTTTTCTCTATAAACAAGTTACACTAAAGCACAATTCATTCATCGGAAGAAAAATAAAGTACACTGAAAAATTATTATCATCATAAAATAATAAAATCACAATTCACACATAAACACATAACACACAAATTACACAATCAACACCACAAATCCTAAAAATACAGTTGAACTTGAATGGAAGACCCAAAAAAACAGTTTAATACATATCATAGTGGATTAAAAGTTAAAAGTGTTTACGGAGAAAACATTTCACCGTCAAATGAGAAATTATATTATGGGCATGACTTACACATCAGTTATAATATTATCTAATAAAAATTATTTTACGGATACTTTTTTTACTTTTTTTCCGTGTCTTTTTTATGCCCAACACAAAAAATACTAAAATAAATTAAATTCCAAGTTCTAACTCTAAATTCTAAATTTTAAAACCTACACACTATACCCTAAAAATACACCATACCCTAAATTTCAAAACTCTAACCACAAACCCTAAACCTAAAACTTAAATCATAAACATAAATTTTAGTGTGGGACATAAATAAGTTTAAATGTGTGTGTCAGTTTATCAAAATTTAAAATCGGACAAATATGTTACCTAGTACTCGAATAGAATGATATAAAAATAATATTCAATAAAAAGTAAATATGATTGGATGGCGTTGTATTTAGAAAAATAAAAATTCAATTTCATCGAATTTTTAAAAATAGTATATAAATTATTTTACTAATTTCTTCTATTTCTTAATATTAATTTAATATCCATTAAATTAATCTTAAATTTCTTTTTTTGAATATAATTAATCTTAAATTTCTTAAACTCCGTAGAATGGAACAAGTCTACAAATTTGTTTGTGCTCATTCGACCGAAATTGGTGAGAGTAAATCCTTTGCATTAACAAACCGAATTTGTAGAAGAATACATATCCTTTCCAATGTACGAACCGACAACAGCCACCGACCAAACACATGCAATGTACTTTTCAGTTCCCCTATTTTTTTAAACAATATGCAAATTGAATTTTATTATAGATTAAAATAGAAAACTAGTCTAACAAAATAAAGTAGAAAAAAATGAAAACACAATATATTTAAATTAAAAAATTAAAAAAAAATTAAACAAGCAAAACACATTTAGTGAGCTACAAAATAATGATAAAGATAAAACACCGAAAAAATAAAAATATAGAGTAAGATTCTTTGTCTCCATCCACCTACACGCTTCGGGATTGAAGTGAGAGTAGTGAGCAAAATCAACAATCTTATAGGCTATTACGAATTGATTAACCGAACAAGGATTGAAGAATTTGAAATTTGGGAATTTAGGGTTAACAGAAAGAAAAGGGAATCGGGAGGATTTGGGAAGAGAGAGAGAGAAAATAAACGTGTAAAAAGAAAGGGTAAACTTTATTATTTTGTATATCTGTTTATTCACATATATATAATATTATAATATAAGCTAACTATCTTATATAACAAATATAACTAATCTTGAATCTTGCCAACTAACCCTTAACTAACTTATACATAATATCTTCTAATAGCCCCCCTCAAGGTGGAGCATACAAATTTTGTATGCCCAACTTGCTAATAGACTTGAGAAAGTCTGTAGTTGGTAGAGCCTTTGTGAAGCAATCTGCTAGTTGTTGATGTGAAGAGACCGGCAGAAGCTTGATGATGCCTTTCTGAATTTTCTCCCTAATTAAATGGCAATCAATTTCAATGTGCTTTGTCCGCTCGTGTTGCACCGAATTTTCAGCAAGACGGATGGCAGAATGATTATCACAGTACAAATTAGCAGAAGGAATATCAATCTGCAAATAAGAAAAGAGATAGTTAAACCACTGTATTTCACAAGTAATAGCAGCTAAAGCTCTATATTCAGCCTCAGTGGATGATCTAGAAACAGTTTGCTGTTTCTTTGATTTCCAAGAAATCAATGCATCCCCTAAGAAAACACAAAAACCAGTTATAGATCTCCTAGAATCTGGACAAGAAGCCCAGTCAGAATCTGAAAAAGCACTTAGATTAAGCTTATTGGATGCTGGAAAGAAAAGACCTTGACCTGGACTACCCTTAAGATACCTAAGAACTCTATGAGCTGCTGTCAAGTGAATATCAGTAGGGCATGCTAAAAATTGTGACAACTGTTGTACAGGATATGCAATATCAGGTCTAGTGTTAGTTAAATACACTAATCTCCCAATTAACCTCCTATATTCAGTAATGTCAACAAGAGGATTACCCTCAGTTTTACTCAACTTAACAGTTTTAACAATAGGAGTTTTTGCAGGTTTGGACCCTAAAAAACCTGTGTCCTGAAGAAGATCTAAAGTGTATTTACGCTGACATAGATTGATCCCTGCAGCAGATCTAGCAACCTCTAATCCAAGAAAGAACTTTAAGTTTCCCAGATCCTTTATCTTAAAGGTATCATGCAAAATGTTTTTAATAGCAGAGATTTCACTTAAACTAGGGCTTGCAACTATAATATCATCTACATACACAGCTAGAGCAATAAAAGTAGAACCAGTGCCTTTAACAAATAAAGAAGTATCAGATGAAGCTTGCTTAAAATTAAGAGATAAAAGAGTAGCAGTTAACCTCTCATTCCATTTTCTACTAGCCTGCTTCAACCCATACAAACTCTTCTTTAGTTTACAAACCAGATTAGGATTAGAAGTTTGAAAACCTTGTGGCAAGTCCATATAAACTTCCTCTTGTAAAAAACCATGCAAAAAGGCATTATTTATGTCTAACTGATGTAAATTCCAGTTTTTAGCTGCTGAAACAGCCATAAGAGCCCTAATTGTATTAATCTTTGCTACAGGACTAAAGATCTCTAAAAAATCAATTCCAGACTGCTGTGTGTAACCCTTAGCTACTAATCTTGCCTTATATCTTTCTAATGTGCCATCTGACTTTAACTTTGTTTTAAAGACCCATTTACAACCAATTGTACTTTTACCAGGAGGAAGTGGGACTAGTTCCCATGTTTCATTCAATTCTAAAGCTTTAATCTCTTCTTCCATAGCTTTAGTCCAACAAGCATGTTTAATAGCTTGATTGTAAGTTTTAGGTTCAGATAGGATAACAACATTATTAATATAAGAATCATGAGCAGAAGAGATATTATGATAAGAAATAACTTGACTAATAGAGTGAGGTGTAGATCTTACTTGAGGAAGATCAACATTATAGTCCTTGAACCTTTGTGGCATCTGTCTGTTCCTTGAAGGCCTTGAAGAAATGACTGAAGACTGTGGAAAATCAACACTGATAGGATGTGCTGAAGTGTGACAAGGATTACCATTTGAAATAGACTTTGAAGGTTGAGTAGGATTTGTATCTTGAACTTGTACAGGTTCAGAATCTTGAACATGTACAGGTTCAGAATTATTACACTCAGAAGCTAAAGAAGTTGTTGTTTTAATTATTTCAGAATTAGTTTTAGCAGAATCTTTTTGAATTTCTTCAAGAAAGACATCATTTTCATAAATTGGAAAAATAATGTCATTATTGACTTTTGAAGTTTTAATAAAAGGAAAGACAGATTCTGAAAATACAACATCCCTAGATATAAAAATAGCTTTACTTTCCAAGTCATACATTTTAAAACCTTTAATGTTTCTAGGGTAGCCAATGAAAATACATTTAATGGATCTAGGATGTAGCTTAGTCTTTGGTTTTGGTAAAACTGATGCAAAACTTAAACAACCAAACACTCTTAGATTTGAAAAATCAGGCTTAAAATTATATAACAGTTCATGAGGAGTTTTATTACTCAAAACAGGTGTTGGTGTAAGATTTATCAAATAAACAGCATGCAGTATACAGTCAATCCAAAAACTAAGAGGCAAACCAGCATTAAACCTTAAAGCTCTAGCAACAGCTAAAATGTGTTGGTGTTTTCTTTCCACAGTACTGTTTTGTTGAGGTGTATAAGTACATGAAGTTTGATGTAAAATTCCTTTATCTTTAAAAAACTGATTCATTTCAAACTCCTTTCCATTATCAGTTCTTAAAATTTTAATTCTTTTACCAAACTGAACTTCAACAAGAGTATAGAAATACACAATTAGATTTCTTACTTCACTTTTGTCTTTCATAGGAAAAACCCAAAGATATCTACTTTTATCATCAATAACAGACAAAAAATAAGAATGATCATACAGACTTTTAACAGGAAATGAACCCCAAATGTCCATATGAATAAGATCAAAAACATTGTCAACAGAAGTAGTACTAATAGGAAAAGGTAATCTCTTTTGCTTTGCTAGATGACAAACCTCACAGTCATACAAAGATCCTGAAGGAATGGTACTGTCTAAAGCAGCAAAAAATTTCATCCTCTGAGAAGAGGGATGACCTAATCTAGCATGCCAAAGTTCTAAAGAAACAACACAAGTAACAGAATTTAAAAAAGAAGAACACACTGACATATCAAGCTGATATAAACCATGAGACTGCTTAGCTATACCAATCGTCCTCCAGCTCTTGACATCCTGTATAAAACAAGCATCAAAAGAAAAAAACAAAGAATATAAGTTTCCTTGTACAAGTTGAGAAACAGAGATAAGATTGAAATGAAAATTAGGAATGTGAAGCACATTATGTAAAACTAAAGAATCATTCAATTCCACTGTCCCAACATGAGAAACCTTTACAATTTCATTATTAGGAAGCCTAACAAACTTATTATTAACAATTTCATAGTTTTTGAAAAAACTAATGTTGTTAATGATATGATCTATGGCTCCAGAGTCCACAATCCAAGAAATGACAGAACCATTACTAACAACATTAAAATTAACATCAGAAAAAGAAGAAAGAATTGTACCTGAACCCTCAGAGACAGTTATAGAATCAGGATGAAAAACAGAAGTCAAGGCATTCACTTGAGATGGTTGTTGAGACTCAACACTGGAGTGTAAAGAAGTAGAACCAGAGGCTCTTTCTTGAAGCAAATTCACAAGACCATCATATTGTTCTTTGGTAAAACCCAAGAACTGATTATCAGCACTAGACAAAGACTCAGAATGGACTTGGTTGACCTTATTAGATTGATTCCTAGTTTTATAGCCAGGGGGAAACCCATGTTTCCTATAACACTTATCTACCGTATGGCCAACTATCCCACAATGAGAACAGACAGGTTTTTTATTGAAATTAGATGGTGGTTTTCTCCCATTATTATCCATCCTATAAGAAGCATTTTTCCCAGAAGCAGAACCACTAAAACGACCAGCCATAAGAATATTTGAATCACAAAGAGGAATAACAGATCCTAGGGTTCTTTCATGCTGAATAATAAAAGCAAAGATCTGATTTATAGTAGGCATGGGTTTCATCATCAATATTTGAGATTTCTGAACCGAAAAAGACTCATTCAGACCACGCAAGAACCTCAGGATAAAATCCTGTTTCCTATACTTCACAGCATTACAATCACAAAGACCTAACGGACGCAAATTAGAGATTTCATCCCACAAAACTTTTAACTGCGTATGGTAGGTAGTAACGGATATACTACCCTGTTGAAGAGAATAAAATTCTTGCAAAAGGTCAGAGATTCGAACAACATCACCTTGGTTAAATCTGTCGAACAAATCGACCCAAAGCTCAGAGGCGTTGTCAATCCAGATGACACTCTGGGCAATTTCAGGACTGAGGGCGCGCTGAAGCCAAGACAAAACAAGATTATTGCACTTGACCCACGCCCGATAATTGTTTGCATCCTTCTGTGGCTCTTTAATCGAACCATCCACGAACGAAAGCTTGTTCTTCGAGATGAGAGACATCTTCATGGACCTTGCCCATCCATGATAATTGCTGCCAGTAAGCAACGAAGAGGTTAAGACAAGAGCGGGATTCTCATTCGGATGAATGTAAAATTCACTGGACGGATCATCGGTGCTAACAGAACGGCTGTCCGATGACGGAGAATACGAAGCGGAATTAACTGATACCATATTACGAATTGATTAACCGAACAAGGATTGAAGAATTTGGAATTTGGGAATTTAGGGTTAACAGAAAGAAAAGGGAATCGGGAGAATTTGGGAAGAGAGAGAGAGAGAAAATAAACGTGTAAAAAGAAAGGGTAAACTTTATTATTTTGTATATCTGTTTATTCACATATATATAATATTATAATATAAGCTAACTATCTTATATAACAAATATAACTAATCTTGAATCTTGCCAACTAACCCTTAACTAACTTATACATAATATCTTCTAATATAGGCTGCTTTGTAAAACATATTTGATTGCATCGGCAAACGAATCACAAAAAGTGATTAAAATATTGAAGACCACAGACAATTCGCAAATCAGAACGAAACATCGTGAAAAATATATCTACGAACGCAAATCTACCACAACAGTAGACGATAATGTACCATAAGACAGAAGCGAGCCACAGGGCAGTGAAAAACGTGCCACAAGGCAGAATAAAAATGACAAATAAAAATTAAAAAAACATCAAAATATAAAAAGAAAACAAAAATTTAATATAAAAAAAATTACAGACAATAATCGCCAATAAATCAAGAATAAAAGAAAAGGCGCTAGTTTCCCTATTTTATTCTACCCGTGGATCATATAAATATAAACGTAATTATACAATACAAACTATATAATATTAAAACAGTTTATGTATGAACATCACACGAAAAAAAACGTTTTTATTGAGTTTTAATTCGGTTGTTAGTATGGTATATAATAGAATGTAAATTTGAACATGCATAAAATATAAATCATCCTTCTATTTATAATCAATAAGGGCATTGCTGAAATTTGATGAAAGAATTTAAAGTGAACTTAATTTTTTTTAAAATAGAAGTTTAAATTATAATTTTAAGAAAATTGAAAGGTATGTTATCACAATAATTATTTATGTTTGTATTTATTTAATATATTGATTTTATTGTTACTATATATATTTTTAAATATTTTGATGTTTTTTTAACTAAATATTTTGATGTTAGTATAGGTAATATCTAACCATTAATTTTAGTCCTCTGATAACATACACATTATAGACAAATTATTTATCTCGAATATTTAAATATAATAATATTTTTTCCAATAAGACTACGTGATGAAAAACAAAGGCTGAACCAATGAAAACGCTTTTTGTTGAAATTGAATGGCACTAACACTAACACGATGGATGGATGTTGAAACTTCAACCATCCATATCAATTAATCAAACTCATTTTCTTTTCTTTTTATTTTGATTACAACACAATATTATATTAAAAATTCTATAAGGCCTGTTAAAAAAAATCTATAAGGTACACCGACACAGAGTGAAAAATAACGAAAATAAAATGATGAAAAATATTTTATTTTTTAAAATTCTTAAATTACTACAATATATATAAATATAATGATTCTATTTTGTTTTTGAAAAAACTATATAAATATATTTAAGGATAAAAACGTTTATCACTTTAACTATAATCATTCATTGAATAATTTTTTATTTATATATATTTTAAAATGAAATACTAATATTACGAAGAATGTTTCGATCATATCTTTATGAAAGCTATTAATTTTTTTTTGAATTGTGAAAGCTATTAAATTAACTTATTATATTATAGCTTGACAGTATTACAAACGTTGCATTTATCTTTAAAGCTAATATATATATATATTATAAATTTTCTGATTGAGTTTATGTTACAAGTTTTTTTAATATATTAGTGTGATATAAATGTAGTATATGTTCAATTTTCTTAGTCTTTTTAATAAGATGCACACACCGTATAAAACTGGTGCTCGAACCCGGATCACCTGGATGAATTACATCATCTATTACTACTGAGACAACTAGGTATGATACAAGTATAGTATTTGTTCAACTTTCTTAATTTTTTTCTGATTGAGTTTACGTTACAAGTTAATCAGCTATCAACTCAATTAATAAATAAGTAGAATACTCTTATTTTAAATGATTACTCGTATCGTTATAATAGTGTTTTGTTATTGTTTGTATAATTTTTAAATAAAATAACTAAAAACATCTATGATTCTGTGTTAACTAACTTTTTATAAACATTTTTTTATACAAAAGACTGGTGTGAAAAATTTAATAAATGCAATTGTATAACATATATACTAATATAAAAAAGATAATTGAATTGAATGGTACAAATTAACCGAATATGAATATAAGACATTTAAATTTAAAAAGTAGAAAAATATGGAGTGAGTGTACCGATTCTAGTATAAACGTTAGATACATGTTTTACATTGGAACCGAAAGACTTAAAGGGCCAAACCGAGCCATTAGGAAGGGATGGAAATACTTTGTCCTTGTTGATGTGATTACTTATGTTTCACGCTCAAAATTAAATTTAAAGTTTAAAGTTTTAAGTTAAGATTTATAGTTAGGGTTTATAAAATTTAGAGTAAGGTGTGCTTTTAGAATATATGATATAAAATTTAAAATTTAGAATAAAAGGTTTAAAATTTAATTTTGTAATATTTTTTAATCTTAAACACGGTAAGTATCTACACGTTAAGATAAAAGAAAGGGCTGCTCTCGAAATTTCTGTCGTTTAGGCGATGAGTATTCTAAAAAAGCCCATGAAGGCCCTGAAATGCAGCCACGTGGAAAACAACGTGGCCAAGTCAGTGCAAACGTGTCGGTTCAGTGATCGCTTGCTACATGCAACGTGGATTATATCTTTCAATTCTTAGAGAATCTCCATTAATTTTCAGACAAAAGCAACGCAAAGATTACAAGTGAGAGAGAGATGATGAACATTTTGGCCTTGAGTCTTGTTGTGACTTCATTGGCAGCTGCTGGAATATGGTCGCCAACCCCACAAACCCAATATGTTGGAGCCGGAGAAGGGCATCGAGTTATAGTCGTTGAGTATGATGGAGATGACCAACGTGGCACCAAAACCTATATCTCGCCGCCGCAACTGAAACTGGAGAATTACTTTAGCAAGGAGGGTCTCAAAGAAGCTGCCTCAGTGTTTCCTAACCTCGGCCAAGGCATTTCGCCGGGGGGAAAAGCCGGCCCTGGAACTGGAACTCACATCCCCGGGGAGCTTATCTGTGATGCTTTTGGAAAATGTACACAAACGTTCGCCTCTGTCTTTGATAAAGCCAAGGACAAGGTTTCAGAGACCGCCGATGAAGCTAAACATAAGGTCGGAGAAATAGCAAGTAAAGCCAAAGGGGCAGTAGCACAAAAGGGTCAAGTTCTTAAAGAAAGCGCTAACGAGTGCATTGATAGGGCCAAAGATGCCGTGGGAACGGTGAAAGAAACGGCCGAGGCGGTGCGGTGTCATCTAGTGAATAATAGTACAGAGAAAGCGGGAAAGGCGAGGGAAATAAGCAGTGCAAACAAGTTATTTTTGAATCCGGTCATGGGAATTGCTCATTTGGTGGGATTAGCCTCAGCTTATGGGATGAGCGTGTGGGTTACGTTCATTTCGAGCACCGTGTTGGCTGAAGCGCTGCCGAGACAGCAATTCGGGGTGGTGCAAAGCAAGATATATCCTGTTTACTTCAAAGCTATGGGTTTTAGCGTCGGGTTGGCTTTGTTGGGGCATCTTTTGGGGCAGAGAACAACATTATTGTCTAGCAAGACCGCAATGTTTCAAGCGTTTATTCTTTTGTGTTCCTTTTTATTGGTTTTAGTCAATGCACTGTATTTGGGGCCTAAAGCCACAAAGGTAAAACATTTGCATCCTAATTCATTACGAGCATCCATTACATGTACAATCATGATTAAAATTGAAACTTTTATGATGTAGGTTATGTTGGAGCGGATGAGAGTGGAGAAGGAAGAGCGAAGAGGAAGAGATGGAGTTGTTGCGGAAGAGACAGCGATGAAAAGCAGGGAATCCCCGTCGTCGGCAGCCACCATTGGTCGGCTGAATGAGAGGCTGAAGAAGCTAAACGCAAAATCATCACTTGTTAATGTTGTTACCCTGGCGGCTCTCACTTTGCATCTTCTTTACCTTGCCCACCGCATAAGCTCCAACCGATGTTGATGATGATATACTTTCTCCGGTGTAACATAGTATAATATTTACTTACTTGTAATTGAGTTCTGTTCTTCATATAGCCTATACGACCTAAAGATTTTCTCTGTGATACTTGGATTTTGTAACACATGTTCATTCTGGGTTTTCTAACATTTCTTCAATGTCAAGTTAAAGGTTTTCATGAATGAATTTGGAACTGATATGTTTCAAGACGACATTTAAATTACAGCAATCTTTTCTTTTATAGGCAGATTATTGATTTTAAAGGTTTTTTAATAGGAGGAGTTCAATTATTTGTGTGTATATATAACTACTGGCATTCGTACAAGGTTCAATTATTTGTATTTTTCGGATCGGATCCTGCTCCTTAAATAGTCAACTGCAATAGTAACAGCATGCAATGGCGAGCTCCAATCTCTCCGCTGCTCAAACTCCACTATTGGATGACAATGTTGACGCCTGCCTTGACTATAAAGGTCGCCCCGTCCGCCACTCAAACTCCGGCGGTTGGCGCTCATCTTCTTTCATCCTCGCCGTGGAAATTGCCGAGAGGTTTGCTTATTATGGGATCTCCTCAAACCTCATAATTTACTTGACGGGGCCTCTGGGCGAGTCCACTGCCAGCGCCGCCGCACAACTCAACGCCTGGTCTGGGGCGGTGTCGCTTCTGCCACTCTTGGGGGCATTCATCGCTGATTCATTTCTTGGCCGATACCGCACCATCATTCTTTCTTCCTTAATTTACATTTTGGTAAAATTAATTTCCAATTCTTTCCCGTTTTTCTCTGTTCCAATTGAAACTAGAAGAAAAAAAGCACTAATTTGTCATTATAGAAGAGTTCATAATGCCTGGAATTTGGGTGAAACATAATGTTTAGCATATTAAAATGCAAAATCTTTATACGCTCATGGAATTCATTTCTGAAAATCTTTTTAATTGTTCTAGCAATTGATTAGAGTAGTTGCTGAATTGATTTGGAATGATTTACAGGGTCTAGGGTTGTTGACTCTGTCAGCCACTCTTACTTCTGGTGACCAAAACTCAGATAATGTCACATTAAGTTCCTCTGTTCGGTTTCAAGTGACATTGTTCTTCTTCTCACTTTATCTAGTAGCATTTGGACAAGGCGGGTTCAAGCCTTGTGTTCAAGCTTTTGGTGCAGATCAGTTTGATAGACAAGATCCAGAGGAGTGCAAAGCCCGGCGTTCATTCTTTAATTGGTGGTTCTTTGGTACATGTGCCGGTGCAACTGTAACCATTTGGATATCACCCTACATCCAAGACAACCTTAGTTGGGTTCTTGGATTTGGGTTATCTGCTATTGTAATGGTTGTTGTACTGGTTGTTTTTGTGTTTGGAACACCCACTTACAGGTTTTGTATCAAAGGGAATGAAGAAAGTCCATTTGTGAGAATTGGTCGAGTGTTCATTTTAGCTGCCAGGAATCGGAAAAATGCATCTTCAGCAATGGCTGCAGACGAAGACGCCCAAGGAACTATTCCAACTGAAAGTTTCAAGCAACTCAAGTGAGTTTTACTCAAGATCAATATCTAAAGCCTTATACACAAGCTGAAAATTCACTTTTCTACTTTAATGGCATCTGATATAAGTTCCTGTATTATCTAAACACGGCTGCAAGCCGGCATATGTGCATGTTAGTATCCTGTAAAATTTACTGCCTCCATAATATCTGTTTCACGAAAGATGTATGAAAATACTATGACAAAATCTCTTAAATGGCAATATGGGTTTTCTAATGTGTAGGTTCCTCAATAAAGCCTTGCTTGCTTCAGATGGTTCAAAGGAACAAGGAAAGGTGTGTAGCATCGGTGAAGTTGAAGAAGCGAAGACAGTTATAAGGCTTGTACCAATATGGGCTACAAGCTTATTTTATGCAGTCGCCTATGCACAATCATCGACTTTCTTTACCAAGCAAGGGGCTACCATGGACAGATCACTTACACCAGGGTTTCAAATACCTGCTGCTTCACTTGAGTCATTTATTAGCCTTGCGATTGTTCTCTTCATTCCGATATATGACCGCATTTTTGTTCCTTTAGCAAGGACCGTGACTGGGAAACCATCTGGAATTTCAATGCTTCAAAGAATTGGACCCGGAATGCTTCTCTCTGTCACATCAATGTTAACTGCTGCTTTAGTAGAGAAGAGGAGGCTTAAAACTGCTCAAGAATACGGGTTGCTCGACAAGCCAAATGTCACGGTTCCGATGAGTGTGTGGTGGTTGGCCCCTCAATACATACTGTTTGGATTGTCGGAAGTGTTCACGCTTGTTGGCCTTCAAGAACTATTTTATGACCAGGTGCCAAAGGAATTAAGAAGTGTCGGCCTTGCACTCTACAGTAGCATCTTTGGTGTTGGAAGCTTTTTAAGTAGCTTTCTCATCTCAGCCATTGAGAATATAACCGGTGGGGATGGCCGAGATAGCTGGTTTGCGAATAATCTTAACCGGGCACATCTTGATTACTATTATTGGCTACTTGCTGCACTTAGTGCCATTGGATTGGCTCTCTTTTTATGTTCAACAAAATCTTACATTTATGCCCGGGGTAGTGCCTTATAGATTGAAGAATTCTGAGCATTCAACAAATCTTCGGGTGGAGCGACCGCCCCCCTTCCTCGGTCCATTCTTGCAGCTCACGATGATATCGATTGTTGTTAAATGAATTACTTGATGTTGATTGTTGTAAAATGCTTTCCATTTGAGATTGTTTCTCCAATAAGTTTAGAAAACCATAGTGGTGACTGGTGCTCATCTTCGTTCGTAACCATTAAATAGTTAATGATCATTTTGTAACCATTAAATAGTTAATGATCATTTTGTAACCATTAAATAGTTAATGATCATTTTGTAACCATTAAATAGTTAATGATCATTTTGTAACAATTAAATAGTTTAATGATCATTTTGTAACAATTAAATAGTTTAAGAATCATTTTATAATTTTTATGAAGTTCAATGATCATTTCATAATACAAATATATTACGTAGTTGCTTAGTACTAGTAGTCCGGTTTAGTGCCCATTTTGTATTAAGATTCAAAGTTTAATGTTTATTTTGTAATATTTAAAAATTCAGCGATCAAAATGAATATTCTAAGATAATTTAGTGACTTTTATGAACTTTACCCAAAATCAAAATTAAGTTATCAAATCAAATGATTGTAAGACACGATATTATTTGGTCGATTTGTTTTCTCAAAAGTGTTCCGAGTCCGAACGGTCAACGGACATGGCAATCTCCGATGACTCCTCCGGCGTTGAAACCCCACTCTTAGAGGAAGACAGCGTCGACAGTTGCCTTGACTACAAAGGCCGCCCTGTCGACAGAACCAACCACGGCGGCTGGAAATCCGCTACTTTCATAATAGGTGACACCTTGCTTTTTTACTTTACTCAAATCATCCCATTTGATAAATCACCAAGTATATGAAAATGAATCCAAGTGCAGGCGTAGAAATTGCTGAGAGGTTTGCTTACTGTGGAATCGACTCCAACCTTGTAACTTACTTAACCGGACCTCTGGGTCAGTCCACCGCCACCGCCGCCGTGAATGTCAACACCTGGTCTGGTACGGCGGCGCTCCTGCCACTCTTGGGGGCATTCATTGCTGATTCGTTTCTTGGCCGATACCGCACCATTATTGCTGCTTCTCTTATTTACATTTTGGTAAACATAAAATAAATTTCATTTCTTTACACAGTTTTACGTTCCCAACCAATTATGATAGAAAGAAAAGATACTGGGTAGTTCCTAAACTTGTTTGTATTTGCTTTCTTAATTTAAACTTGTTTTCTTTTGTTGGCTTGCAAACGAGAACGCAGTGTAGAAATTGAAAACCTTCTTTCATATGTATGGCCTGCGAATTGCGATGGATATAAATTCTTTAACAACGGTAAAGGAGTGTTCAAGTGAATTATTATTAATGTTTTCTCGGAATGCTGATCATTACAGCCTCTGGTTGAAACTTGAAAATAAATAGGCAATTTTTTGACAGAATAGCTAAAACTAAAAAATAGCCTTGATAGTATTCTAGTAGATATTAGAATATGATAGCATCTTGTGTTCTGATGATCAGCAAGGTGCTATCATATTCTGATATCTACTAGAATACCATCAAGGTTTGATTTAGTGCCCGCAGCTTTTTTGTACTTTTTTCTTGCTGCAAGCACTCATTTTTGAATTTTAGTTCAGACTTCAGCAAGTATATATAGTATATGGAACTTATACTTGAGCTTGTGGATGGTCCTACATAGGGTAGATAGTTCTAGACAAGTGCAAACTCTTTAAAGGAAGATCTATAGAAGTACTTGAGCTTCATTTATTAATTTTGTTAAGTTTTTTGAGTACTTGTTTAGTTGTTTTCTTTTACCCTTTTAACTTGATTGTGAAATAATTTACAGGGACTTGGATTGCTAACTCTGTCAGCCGCTCTTCCTTCTCTGAACACTTCTTGGTGCGAAAAGGCAGATACCAGCATACTGTGTTCTCCTCAGTCACAAGTAATAATTTTCTTCTTCTCACTCTATCTAGTAGCATTTGGACAAGGTGGACATAAACCATGTGTCCAAGCTTTTGGTGCGGATCAGTTTGATGCACAAGACCCGGAGGAGTTCAAAGCCAAAAGTTCCTTCTTTAATTGGTGGTATTTTGGTTTATGTTCTGGCACCTTAATAGCATTTTTGGTTTTAAACTATATCCAAGACAACCTTAGCTGGGTTCTCGGATTCGGGATCCCCTGTATTATCATGGTTGTTGCACTGGTTGTTTTCTTGTGCGGAACAACTACTTACCGGTATAGTGTCAAAAGGAATGAGAAAAGTCCATTTGTAAGAATCGGTCAGGTGTTTGTTTTAGCAGTTCGGAATTGGAGAACATCATCAATAGCTGCCGAAAACGAAGCTCACGGGACTCTGCCATCAGCAGGTTCCAAGCAATACAAGTAAGTTAAATGTTTTCCCCACTTTTTTCCACATATAGAAAGAGAATTAGGGACCATAAATGGTAGAACTTAAATATGATAAATTGCACAGTTTCCTATTAGCTTAAGCCTTTGAGATGATTGATCATATATACATACATGCATGCATACATATACATATAATATATATGTATAAATAAATTGTGGAAGGCCATTTGTGCTGCTTGCTGTTTGTTACACATGAAAGTTTGATTCATGGTTCTAGTGTAATCCAATCAATGCAGATTTTCTTGGCACTTCTGGATGTGGATGTTAGAACTTGTAAATTGATATTTTGTGCTGTTCTGTTCGACATTCCCTGTTCTTGTTCAGTTTAAGGAAGCTTGTATAAGCTCCTGGTTATAAATATACAGACAGATTGTTTTCTTACTGTGCCAATGTGCTGGTGTGGTGTTTGAATAATTTTTAATGGCCTTGTATTGCCATAAGGGAGCTCTTGCACTACCCTATTCTTTTTCTCTACTGTTTGTGATTTTCTCAGTTTTAACTTGGCTGAAATATGTGAATTTTCTCCTTTTTTTGATGGATTATGAAAAGTCTTCATTGTTTTGTTTATATCCAACATATCTGCATTTCTAATGGGGCAGATTCCTTAACAAAGCCTTGCTTGCTCCAGACGGTTCAAAGGAACAAGGAAAGGTCTGCAGCATCAGAGAGGTTGAAGAAGCAAAGGCTGTTCTAAGGCTAGTTCCGATATGGGCTACAAGCTTGGTTTATGCTGTTGTCCTTGCACAATCATCGACATTTTTCACAAAACAAGGTGCTACCATGGACAGATCAATTACAACAAGTGTTAAAATACCAGCGGCTTCACTTCAGTCATTCATCAGCCTTACCATTGTTCTATCCATTCCTATATATGACCGTATTTTTGTTCCTTTAGCAAGAGTCTGGAGCAGAAAACCTGCCGGAATAACAATGCTTCAGAGGATCGGATCCGGGATGTTTTTATCTGCCATATCAATGGTAATCGCAGCTTTAACCGAAATGAAGAGGCTTAAAACCGCTCAAGAATATGAGTTGGTGGATGAGCCGGAAGCCACGGTTCCGATGAGCGTGTGGTGGCTGGTTCCTCAATATGTTGTGATTGGGTTGTCTGAGATGCTCACCATGGTTGGCCTTCAAGAATTTTTCTACGATCAGGTCCCAAATGAATTGAAAAGCATTGGTCTTGCGCTGTACCTTAGCATCTTCGGTGTTGGAAACTTTTTGAGTGGTTTTCTCGTATCTGCCATTGATAAAGCGACAGGCGGGAACGGCGGAGAGAGTTGGTTTCCAAATAATTTAAACAAGGCACATCTTCATTACTTTTATTGGCTGCTCGTTGCACTTAGTGCCATAGAATTGGCTATGTATTTCTATTTTGCCAAAAGTTACATTTATAACAGAGCAAGTAGACCAATGCAGTCATAAAATGTTGAGAAAAAAAAAAAGATTTGCTGAAATTAAATTGTAAATGAGATCTTTGTATTTGTATATTATACAGATTTTATCGAAAATAAAGGGTAAAGTTCACAAATGGTCACTGAATTTGATAAAGTATTCAATAGCTTCAATGCTGTCATTAATTTTTTAATTTTGATTCAAATTGGTCACTGAATTCTTAACAGTAGTTAAAAGGATTCTCCATCCGGGTAAGGAAACAAGCTACGTTCAGCTCAAAACCAGTCCAATGAGCACAGTAAAGCAAGCATTTTGCAGTTTGGTTCCCTGTAAGGACCGCTCCTTGCAAGTGGTTCAGCTAAAGATATGTCGAGTACCGGAGGCGACAACATGGGCACCGAAAATGAAAAATCTAATGGAGATTGTTGGAGAAGTGGGGTTCAAAAGCCCGGGGAGATCAGTGTATAGCCAGATAACTTATATTCCCATGAATTTTGCAGAAACATGGGTGGAAAACATGACGACTTAATGAGAATAATTTAGTAAAACAAAAAGAATTTGAAACTACGAAGATTTATTTTTCTTCACTCATATGGTAACATGTGTCACCATATGGTTGGAAGAAAAAATATTAAATTATTTCTATTGAAAATATAGAATCAAATTGAAAAAATATGTAAATAATGAGGGTTAAATTAAAAATATAGGAGTAAAAGTCTAATGCTCATATCGAAGTAATTGAAAGTTTGGTTACCAAATTGAACAGTTTATCAAAGTTTAGTGACCACTTGTGAAATTTATCAAAAATAAAATTGAATTAGAATTCTCGTGAAAATTGAAGGTGTTCTCCTACAACTAGAAATCTTAATTAGTCTACACCAAACTGGATTAGGATTCTAAATCTAACAAGTTCTGGAAATAACAATCCTCTTCGGAATTGATATATTTTTCTGTTATATATATATCCTCTCTTTGCCTTTGCATATTGTATATCTCAAAGCTTTTTCTTTCTCCGGTTTTAGCTTTCCTGTTGATTTTTTAAATTTTTATCAGGTTCAGTGTTCATCCATGGCTGACGCAGAGGTTAGTTTCCCTTTAAAACCACAAGAAGTGGCTGCTGTGTTTGTGGAACAATACTATTTGGTGCTCCGCGATTTTCCACAACAGATTTACAGGTTTTATGAAGATTCAAGCATTGTTAGCCGGTCGGGACCGGATAATGACGTGATCACCTTTACAACTGTTGAAGAAATTGAAAAACATCTCCTTTCGTCTTTCCATTGCAAACAATATCATATCGTTTCTTGTGATTCGCAATGGACGTTTAGTCAAAATCTCTTTGTTGTGGTCACCGGTTCTTTCACTACAGAGAACAATCAGATTGTAAAATTTAATCAGTCCTTCGTCCTGGCACCCATAGAAACGATCCATGGTTATTTTATATCCAATGATATTTTGAAATTTATCGATCAAGAAGAAAGGATTTCGACTGCTGTTTCGAGATCGATACAATGCGATGTCTCAACTCTTCACATTGAAGATGTTTCAATTGTTGTTTCAAATTTGACGGAAGATGATGTGTCAACTGTTTTTATCGAGCTTGATGTGTTTGAAAAAAATGTTCTGATCGCTCTTCCAAGTTTAACTTTTTGTACCGAAGATGTTTTGAGTGCTGTTTCGAATTTAACAGAGGACGATGTGTCAAATGTATGCATTGAACTTGATGTGCCAAGTCTTGAAGAAAATGTTCCGATCGCTCTTTCAAGTTCAACTCTTTGTACCGAAAATGTTTCAAATGATGTTTTCAGTCTCACACAACATGATGTGCCTGCTCTTCATATTGAAGATATGTCTATTGCTGTTCCGGCAATTACTCAAACTCCGACTATTGTTTCGAGCTCAACCGAACATGATGGGCCAACTTTTTGTATGGAAGATTTTTCAGCTATTACTTCAAGTTCTGCACAGCATGTTCTAACCAAGTCCAAGCACCTTCTTAAGAAGAGTTTTTTGTCGATGGTGCAAAATTTGAATGAAAACAATGCTTCATTTAAACCTCTGCCGGCAAAAAAACCTATGCAAGTATCATCGGAGTCGAAGAGAAGTGGACGTGAAGAGAAGAATCAAACTATGAAAGTGGAGAATGTTAAAAGCGATGGAACATCTATATTTGTTGGGAATTTAGCCGTGGGTTCGAAACCTGAACAATTTTACCACGCTTTCAAGATTTTTGGACGAATTAAACCTAATGGCGTTCAAATCAAAATGGATAGGTTATGCAGAAACTATGCTTTCATTCAATTCGAGTCTTCAAGTTCTGCAAAAGCTGCAATCCAAGCTTCGTTTATCAAAATTGGAGACCGAAAATTAAATATCAAAGAGAAGAAACAAAATTATTAAAATCTCAAGGTATTTATTACAAGAGATATATTTTAGATTTCTTTTTATTAATGTCTTATTTGTTTTTGCTATCATACAATATTTTTTGATTTTAGGAAAGATGCACAATACTTTATGATAAAGAAATATTAAATTTAAATTACTTTGTTTTTAGAGAATTATGAGAAACAGATCTTAAATGTTATTTGTTCATTGATTTTAGGTTATTTACGTCTGATGTTATAATCAAATAATTGTATATAATCTTTAGAATTTAAAATTTTAGTTTAAGCATTTAAATACTAAAAGTGAGAATTGAAAGAACAGTTAAAACAAGAACTGAAAGAAATAATAATAATAATAATAATAATAATAATAATAATAATAATAATAATAATAATAATAATAATATTTTTAAGAGAAAATAATAATCTGCAACTAATTAACTTATTGTTCTATTTGTTTCGATAATTAACTAATTATTAATTAATTACGTGATAAATTTTCTTTTCAGTGTCATTCTTTTATTAAGCAACCATGTTGTTACAATATTAGAATTAAGTTTGACGACAAATCATAAAAAACAATAGACAAAAAAAAAAAACAACCATAAGAAAATAGAAAATAAGTATAAACAATATACAATATCATCGTCGCTGTAACTGTTACGCTATATTTTTTAACAATTAAATAAAAAATTTCAACTCTAAGACTTTAAATCATAAACTTTGATTTTTAAAATTTTAAATTTAAATTTTAACCATAAACCATAAACCATATAAATCTAAAGTTTTAACTCTTGAACAAAATATCTAAACTTTAAAATGGACCCTTTCATGGAAAAACAAATCTTCCATCACCAATACATTAAATATCTTTTTATACAAACAATCAGTTGATCTAGCGGAATGAGGCGCTAGGTCTATAAGTGGACATTCAATCGAGTCGAATTTAGTTCAAAAAAATCGAGTTAGTCGAGTTTAAGAGTCATATTTTATAACTCAAATTTTATTTTAAAAAATTAAGTTAAATTTATAGAATTAATAGTCAAATATCTTCGCATCGAGTCAAGTCGAATAATATATTTTTTCAATCAAGTCGAGTTTTTCTCATTCTTAACTAGGTCCCTTAAGCAAGGTCTGATGGTTCAAGACATTGCAAACGAAGAAAATTGAGTTAGAAGAGTCACCTCGTATAAAACAAATGCAAAACTTCATCTAAATTAATTCACCAATAAATTATATATACATAGTTAAAAAATATATTAATTGACCACCCTAAATATATTATCTCATATATTATCTTAATTCTACAGAAATTAAAACGCACAATAAAAATATTAAATTCATTTGATAGTTAATATATGATTATATGTACTGTATTGAAAAAACAATGACTAACAAAATAAGTAAGTTTATGGTAAAATATAAATTCAGATACCATCAGATATTAAGCAAAAGTTTAAAAGAAAAACAGATATTAAATAGGAGTAAAAGATGTATTTGTCATTTATTGATGATTAGAAAAGTGCATCCAAGTCCAAGCTGCAACTTCGATAAAAAAAAGAAGAAGAAAATGTCCAAGCTGCAACTTCGATAAAAAGAAGAAGAAAAAGTCGAAGCTGCAACGCTTTTGCTAAAGCAATGGCAACCTCAAATCTCTATGCTGCTCAAACTCCACTGTTAGATGACACCGTTGATGCCTGTCTGGACTACAAAGGCCGCCCCGTCCGCCGCTCCAACTCCGGCGGTTGGCGATCCGCTTCTTTCATCATTGCCGTCGAAATTGCTGAGAGGTTTGCTTATTATGGGATCTCCTCAAACCTCATAACTTACTTGACGGGGCCTCTCGGAGAGTCCACTGCCGCCGCCGCCGCACAAGTAAACGCATGGTCTGGGGCGGCATCGCTTCTGCCACTCTTGGGTGCATTCGTTGCTGACTCCTTTCTTGGCCGATTCCGAACCATCATTATTGCTTCCCTTCTTTACGTTTTGGTAAAACGGGTTTCTTTTCTTCTTTCCTTTTTCAATTGTTACTAGGGAAATTCACTACTTTTTCACCTTAAAAGGTTCAACTTGATTTCTTCCTAGAATGTTTATTAACAGAGTTCGTCAAGCCTGGGATTTTGGTGAAAAATCCTTCAGTATAATTTTAATTAAAATGTAAATCTTTCTTCATTCTGGGAATTCATTTTTCTGAATATTATTCACATTTGAAATGGAGGATGCTCTCTTTTTTTGTAACAATTGACTGGTTTTGAACCTTTGGTTTACAGTGTGGGTATTGAATTCCAGTTAAGTTGGCTTTGGCTCTCATTGTGAGTGAAGTTAGAAGAAATGGAGTGTAGTTTTAGAGAGCTCCTGGATTAGAAAACTTTAGTGCTGGTTCAGTCATTTTTATATGATAAAGTAGCCTGGTGCTTTGTATGTTGGGAAAGTTTGGTGTTTGTTCAACCATTGCTTCATAGATCTTAAGTTTGAATGTTTTTCTGCCAATTTCATGCAGTATAGGGGTGATAATTGTTGTAGTAACTGATTAGAGTGCTTGCTAGATGTTCTCTGTGCTGACTTGATTTGGAATGATTTGCAGGGTCTTGGTTTGTTGACTCTGTCAGCCGCTCTTCCTTCTCTTCGGTTTCAAGTGATACTATTCTTCATCTCATTGTATCTAGTAGCATTTGGACAAGGTGGGCACAAGCCGTGTGTTCAAGCTTTTGGTGCAGATCAGTTTGATGGACAAAACGAAGAGGAGTGCAAAGCCCAGAGTTCATTCTTTAATTGGTGGTACTTTGGTATATGTGTTGGTACCTTCATAACCCTTTGGGTTTTAACCTACATCCAAGATAATCTTAGTTGGGTTCTTGGATTTGGGATACCCGCTATCGTGATGGTTGTTGGACTGTTTGTTTTTCTGCTTGGAACGACGACTTACAGATATAGTATCAGAGGGGATGAAGAAAATCCATTTGTGAGAATTGGGAAAGTGTTTATTTTGGCAGTTAAAAATCGGAAAATAGCGTCTTCCGCAATCGCCGCAGAGGAAGAGGCCCGAGGAACTCTTCCTACTGAAAGTTCCAAGCAATTCAAGTGAGTTATTTTTCCATAATGAAAATTAGGACCATAAAAAAGGATAACAAGACCTTTAGTGAAGATTTTGCAAAATGATTCACGCTGATCACTTTTTTGCTTTATTGGCATCTAATATAAGTTCATGTTATCATCTAAATGAGGCTATAAGCTGGCACATGTGCATGTCTGGATCTCGTAAATTATAGTTTCTTCATAATCTCTCTATTTTACAAAACATGTGGTAAACTCGTCCTCATAATGTCCTCGACATATAGTTTCTTTAGCCATTCTTTTCTATCTCCAACTATTATAATGTTTAGAACTTCAACTTTTCTGAGTCATTTGAGTTGTTACCCTGTTTTGGTTTATGAAATAACTATTCCTATTTACATTTTCTATAACGAACATCTCTTAAATGGCACTATGGTTTTTCTAATGTGTAGATTCCTCAATAAAGCCTTGCTTGCTCCTGATGGTTTGAAGGAACAAGGAAAGGTGTGCAGCGTCGGAGAGGTTGAAGAAGCAAAGACGGTTATTAGGCTTGTGCCAATATGGGCTGCAAGCTTGTTTTATGCCATTGTCTATGCGCAAACAACGACTTTCTTTACCAAGCAAGGGGCTACCATGGACAGATCAATTACAACAGGGTTTCAAATACCTGCTGCTTCACTTCTTTCATTTATTAGCCTTACAATTATGATCTTCATTCCTATATATGACCGCATTTTTGTTCCTTTAGCAAGAACGCTGACCGGGAAACCTGCCGGAATTACAATGCTACAAAGAATTGGAACCGGAATGCTTCTATCTGCCTTATCAATGTTAACTGCTGCTTTAGTAGAGATGAGGAGGCTTAAAACTGCTCAAGAATGCGGGTTGGTAGACAAGCCAAATGTCACGGTTCCAATGAGTGTGTGGTGGTTGGTCCCTCAATACATACTGTCCGGATTGTCTGACGTGTTTGCGATGGTTGGTCTTCAAGAATTTTTTTATCATCAGGTGCCAAAGGAATTAAGGAGCGTCGGCCTTGCCCTCTACCTTAGTATCTTTGGTGTTGGAAGCTATTTGAGTAGCTTTCTCATCTCAGCCATTGAGAATATAACCGGTGGGGATGGCCGAGATAGCTGGTTTGCGAATAATCTTAACCGGGCACATATTGATTACTTTTATTGGCTGCTTGCTGCACTTAGTGCCATTGGATTGGCTCTCTTTTTAAGTTGTACAAAATCTTACATTTATGCCCGGGGAGCCAGCTCATAGATTGAAGAATTCGGGATTAGCTCAGTTGCCTCGAGCAATCATCATTTAGTGCCATCGGAATTAGCTCAGTTCCCTCAATGGCATGTTTAAATTGTAAAAAATGCAAATCTGCATTGGTAGTAATATAGAAAGTGCACTTAGTTTTCTCTAGTTCTTTGTTTTTTTTTCCTTTCAAAAAACATTTTAAGTTGTATTCTCTCATGTCGATATGCATGCAATATATTCGAATATATGTGTTATATAAACTTTGATACATTTTTTATATTTACATTTTGTATACATATATTTTAAATAATCTGTCATATTTAAATTATTTTTTTCGTATGGTTTTTTTAAAATATTTGTGATAGAATAAAGGGAAATAGAAGATGCATTCCTCGTACCGATGTGGATGTAACAAATGAAAAAAACAGCGGATGCCAATAGAATTGTAGCTAAGAATATGCAAGAAATGAAGCTGGAATTCCTCATACCGATGAATAACGATCAAAGCTGTACTTTGTTGAGCTATATTATGATATTTCAAGCTTCAACCAATGCGTGCTACTTGCAACAACCCACCTTTTTTTTTTTCTAAAATCCAAACTGGGGTTCTCATCACTCTTTAGGCACTTTTGAGCCAAGCAAGCACTAAAGAAGGCACTATAAAGGCCTAGGACGGCCATGAAGCCTCTAAAGACATATCACAACGTTCTAGAAAGGTCTGGACATTCTATCCAAGTCTAGACATACCCGGGAGGACCCAGAAGACTCGGGACAACTCCGGAAGACCCTGGAACTCTCTAGAACCTTTTGGATATATGTAGATATGTATACACATATGTAGAATACTCTAGAATAGTGTAGTCCCTTAGAAGATATTTTGGGAGGCAACATATAGACCGTTGGATCAAATTAATCTCAATTGTCTATTGAGGAGGTGGGAGCCTATAAATAGGGTCACCCCCTTCATTTTGTACTCACTCAAGAAATTAGTCACTTAAGCATACTTGTAAAGCTCTCTTGTAAGCTTCATTCTTTAGTTTAATACAAGTTCTTTACTTGTAAACTCTCTTGCATTCTCTTGTGTTCCTTGTTTAGCCATCGCGTTGCGTAAGAGATTAAGGCTGGTTAGCATCATCGAGGCTTGCTAACGCCGCACGGATCAGTTTGTGAGAATAAGTCCGTGACATACTTCTAGGTTTTATATGCAACTTGAGATTTGTTAACAGCAAAGCAAGTGTTTTTAGAGGTCGTGCATGGCAGCAAAGAGAGCACATGTTGGGGGTCGAGTTCCCCCATTAGCTACCGTCTCCCACTATCAAAAAACGGACGTAAAATTTTAAGTTATAGGCTACGAATTTTTATACTTATAAGAATTATATAAAAATATAAAAATCCTAAAGATGCAAAATTAAATTATTAATATAAAACACTAAAATCCAAAACAACTCTCTATTTCTATTTTGCCAAAAGTTACCTTTATAATAGAGCAAGTAGACGAACCCAACGAGTGGTCCCACTGAAAAATAAGATGTTATTTATCCTAAGAGACTCGAGCTCAATCTGCGCTTTGTCTGCAAGGTATGTAGCACATCAAAAAGTTAAGAAAAATATAAACTCTGGATATCACAATCCTACTTTGAGTTGATATATTTTTATGCTATATATATTTACACTATCTGGCTTTTCACAATGTGATGTGTCAACTCTTCATATCAAAGATATTTTTAGTGTTGTTTTGAATGTGACAGAAGACGATGTGTCAAGTGTTTATATTGAGCCTAATGTGACAAGTCTTGAAGAAGATGTTCTAATCGCTCTTCCTAGTTCAACTATTTGTACCGAAGATGTTTCGAGTGTTGTTTTGAATGTGACAGAAGACGATGTGTCAACTATTTATATTGAACCTGTTGTACAAGTCTTGAAGAAGATGTTCCGGTCGTTCTTTCAAGTTCAATTATTTGTCCTGAAGAAGATGTTCGAGCGTTGTTTCGAATTTGACAGAAGACAATGTGTCAATTGTTTACATTGAATCTGATGTGCCAAGTTTTGAACAAGATGTTCCGGTCATTCTTTTAAGTCCAACTCTTTGTACTGAAGATATTTCGGTTGATGTTTTTCGTCTCACACAACATGATGTGCCAGCTCTTTATATCGAAGATATATCAACTGCTGCTACGAAAACTACTCAAACCCCGACTATTGTTTCGAGCTCAACCAAGCATAATGAGCCAATTTTCTGTATGAAAGATATTCCGGCTATTGCTTCAAGTTCTGTGCAACATGTTCCAACCAAGTCCAACCATTTAAGAAGAGTTTCTTGTGGATGGTGCAAGTTTTCAATGAAAACAAAACTCCATTCAAACCGCCGCTGGCGAGAAAGCCTATCAAAACATCACCCGAGTTGAAGAGAAGTGGACCTGAAGGGAACAATAAGTCTGTGAAAGTGGAGAATGTTAAAGGCGATTAAACATCTATATTTGTTGGAAACTTAGCCGTGGATTCAAAACCTGAAAAACTTTACCTAGGTTTCAAGATTTTTGGGCGAATTAAACTTAATTAGATTCAAATCAAACTGGATAGATTATGCAGAAACTATGCTTTCACTCAATTCGAGTGTTTAAGTTCTGCAAAAGCTGCAATCCAAGCTTCGTTTATCAAAATTAGTGACCAAAAGTTAAATATAAAAAAATACAATTATTAAAATCTCAAGTTTTCTCCGCACTCTGGTGGCAATTGTTAGGGAAATTCCATGAAAGCTGTACAATAGTTTTTTTGTTACAAGAAACATATTTTGGATTTTCTTATTGATTTCAGGTTATTCATGTATGAATCCATTACCGAAATGGATGTTTACTATTATTTGATAATAATGTCTTATTTGTTTTTGTTACCATATACTAGTAATATTTTTATTTTAGAAAAGATGCTCAATACTTCTTTATAATTGTAAAATCTATGTTTGATTTTGATATAATTAGATCTTTAAGGATCAATTTGTAAAACTTAAAATTGTTTTTATAAGTCCCTTAATAAGTTTTTAAAACACCAACACTTTAAAAACTGATTTGTAAAACTCAAACTCAAAATATTTTCTAAGTGTTCCAAGGCAAAACCATTGAAAATCGTCCAGGAGTATTGATACACTACTAAGCGTATCGATACCTTTTTGCCAAACTTGGTTACTGTCGGAACCCGTATCGATACACTAAACCCTCGTATCGATACGCCCCTGTGTTAAAATTCAAAGAGTTTGAATAGCGTACCGATACGGCTAACCCTCGTATCGATACGGGCTTTATAATTTTTAAATATTAAGTCAGTTTAAAAATATGACCGTTGGTGTCAGTTGGTTGGTAACCAAACTTTAAAAGGTCGTTGACCCGTATCGATACGCCTAACCCCCGTACCGATACGGATTTGGACAGTGAGCTAAGTTCAGAAAAAGGTATCGATACGGCTCTTACCGTTTCGATACCACGTACCGATACGCTTACGTGCGTATCGATACCCCTCATTTATTGCACACAACGACTCTTTCTTTTCTAAGACAGGTACCGATACTCCTTCCCGCGTACCGATATTGGTAGCTGTAGAAGTACATTTATAGTGGTAAGAGAGGGTTCCAACGGCTCCATTTATGTTCCCAACCACCCAAACGGCTAGAAATCAATGAGGAGGTATAAAAGACACATCTAAAAGCATCAGCAACAACTATTGATCTTCAAGAAAACACCTATTCATCAAATCCAAGCAATTGTGCCAAAATTCCTATTTGTCTAGAAATCCCAATTGTAATCTTCATTCATATATTGTTCAATTGGGTTGAGTGCTTGTAATTGGGCTATCATTTGCATTGAGAGATACCTTATTAGCCAACAAATTTCTTTGTTCACTTGTGTGAGGATTGGGTTGAATTTTGGGTAGAAAATTCAACCGAAATTGTAAGGGTTGCCTCCTTAGCCTAGAAAAGGGGAAGAACAATTAGTGGAATTGTTGCAAATCCTTAGTGAAGCTAAGGTAGTGGATGTAGAGTTCATTTGGAACTTGAACCACTCTAAATCCCTTGTCTATTATTTTTAATTTGCAATTTCCACCACAAAACCTTTAAATTTCCAATTCACCCCTTCTTGGTTTATATCGATCTTGCGATCCACTCAATAATTGGTATCAGAGCCTACCTCTTTGAGGATTAACAACCACGAGAGGAGTTCTTTGGAAGAGTGTGATCATCAAAATATCAAGAGATGACTTCAACCTCCGATTCGAGCATATACGAGTCACAATCCACTACAAAGTCTTCTTTCTTCAACGGTGATAACTATTCTTTTTGGAAGAATAGAATGCGTCTATTCATTAAGTCAAATGACTATCTAGTATGGGATGTCATTGAAGATGGGCCATATATTCCATTGAAGCAAGATGGTGAAGGCAAGATGGTTTTGAAGAAGAAAGTGGAGATGAGTGAAGAGGAGAGGAAAAAGATTCAAGTCAATGATAAAGCTCTCCACATGTTATTTTGTTCTTTCGGTCCGGACATCTTTTCAAATGTCTCATCAATTGAAAGTGCCAAAGAAGTGTGGGACACTCTTGAGACTACTTATGAAGGCACCAATGATGTTAAAGAAACTAAGATTGGAATTCTCAATCTTAGTTATGAAAATTTCAAGATGGAGCCCGATGAGACGATGTCGAAGATGTTTGATCGTTTCTCCACGATTTTCAATGGTCTAAAGGGCTTTGGAGAGATCATACCGGAAGACAAGCTTGTCCGGAAGCTACTCTATTCACTTCCCGAGTCTTGGGATGGGAAGAGAACCGCTATCATCGAAGCAAAGAATTTGAAAACTTTGAAGCTTGATGAGCTTGTGGGTTCTCTCCTTACTCATGAGATCATGAAGCAAGGAAGGGAAGATGAGAAGAAGAAAGAAGAGAAAAGGGTAGAGAAGCTTGAGGTTGAGAAGAAGAAGAAAATGAGAATAGCTCTCAAGGCTAAAGCTTCACAACTTGATGAGAGCTCATCTAGTGAGGAGGATGAACTTGAAGAATTGGCTATGATAGCCAAATGATTCTCACGTTTCATGAGGTCCAATCGGGGAAGAAAAATCCAAAGGAATATGGACTTCAAAATCAAGAACAAAGAGGAAGGAAAGGATCCTATCATTTGCTTTGAGTGCAAACAACCCGGCCACATACGTTCGGAGTGCCCTCAACTCAAGAAGAAGGGCTTTGAGAAGAAGAAGAAGCTCAAAGCCAAGCTTGCTACTTGGAGTGATGAGGAGTCATCGGAGGATGACGAACAAGAAGTGGCTAACCTTTGCCTCATGGCACTTGAGGAAGATTCCTCCATGGTAACCTCTAACTCATCTACTTTAGATTTTGAAGAATTAAATGATGCATATGATGAGTTACAAGAGGTATATGATGAATTAGTTGAGAAATATAAGGAGTCGGTCATTAGGAATAAAAAGATTATTCTAGAACTAAATGAGAAAAATGACTCACTTACTCAAGCTAATTCAAAATTTGAGAAAAAGATATTAGGATTAAAAGATGAACTAAAATTCTTTCAAGATTCCTCCATGGTAACCTCTATCTCAATGTAATAGTGAACACCAAAAGGTGTTGGGTGAGCTAAATGAGCTCAAAAAGTCTTTGAAAAATGTTGGTAGTGTCAAGCATGAAATAGGTGAATCCTATAAAACACACCAACCTAAGAAAAAGACTAAGTACTACAAACAAGGTAGCTACCCTAGACATAGTAGAGCTAAAAGAATTAGAAGTGTATGGGTTCCTAAGGAACTTGTAAAATCTAATAATATTATTGCTATGTCATCTTGGATTCCTAAGGGAACCAAGGTTTTGGGAGCTAACACTCATGGACCCAAAATGATTTGGGTACCAAAAACCAAAGTTTAATATCTTTGTTTGTAGGGGGAGCATTGCTACAAGGCCAAAGCACAAAGTCAAAACTCATGGTACCTTGATAGTGGATGCTCGAGGCACATGACCAGAGACAAGAGTAGATTCATGGATCTAAAGCCAAAAAGTGGAGGAGTAGTAACATTCGGTGACAACTCCAAAGGCCACATTAAAGGTATTGGCTCCATAGGTAATCACTTTACTATTCTTATTGAAAATGTATTATATGTCGATGGTCTTAAACACAATTTATTGAGCATAAGTCAATTGTGTGATAAAGGATTTAATGTTTTATTTGATAAAAATGGATGCAAAATTGTGGACATTAAATCTAATAATATTATGATCATTGGTCATCGCATAGGGAATATATACATGGTGCATCTAGATGACATTCATACATCTCATGCATGCTTAGTTGCTCAAAATGAAAATGATGCATGGTTGTGGCATAGGAAGCTAGGAAATGCTAGCATAAGTGTTTTAGAAAAACTAGTCTCCCTAAATCTAGTTAGAGGTTTACCCAAGATAAAATTTTCAAATGATAAAATTTGTGATGCATGCTCAAAGGGTAAACAACATAGGTGTTCCTTTAAATCCATTAATGATGTTTCTACTAGTAGATGCTTACAACTAATCCACATGGATTTATTTGGGCCAATTCGGACTATGAGCTTGGGTGGCAAGTCTTATGCTTTTGTGCTTGTTGATGATTTTTCTAGATTTACTTGGGTTCTATTTTTAAGTACTAAAGATGATGCTTTGGAAAAATTCATCACATTTTCAAAATTAACCCAAAATGATCTTGAACTTAAAATTTCACATATTAGAAGTGATCATGGAACCGAGTTTCAAAATTTAGGGTTTGAAGAATTTTTAAATGAAAATGGCATTAGCCATAATTTTTCGGCTCCTCGAACTCCTCAACAAAATGGGGTAGTTGAGAGGAAAAATAGAACTTTACAAGAAATGGCTAGAACTATGCTTTGTGAAAACAATTTACCTAAATATTTTTGGGCGGAAGCCACAAACACCGCTTGCTATATTGTAAATCGAGTAATGATTAGGCCAATTTTAAAGAAAACACCTTATGAGATTTTAAAATCTAAAAAGCCTAACATTAGCTATTTTCACCCTTTTGGTTGCAAGTGTTTTGTTTTAAATAATGGAAAAGACAACTTAGGTAAATTTGATGCAAAAAGTGATGAAGCCATTTTTATAGGTTACTCTTTAACCTCTAAAGCCTATCGAGTATTTAACAAAAAAACTTTAGTAGTAGAAGAATCTATTCATGTTGTATTCGATGATAACCTCCTTCCTAGGAAGGATTCTTGTGATGATGATGATGTAGGAATCATAAATGCCTTTGATGGAGGTCAAACTTCAAAGGAGGATGAGATTCCAACAAAATAAGAGGACTCAGAAGATCCACCTCTTGAAGCCTTGAAGGACTTGGCTATTGAGGAAAAGGAGGTGAGCTACCCAAGGGAGTTGAACTATGTCAAAGATGGTGAAATCTTGGGTGATCCATCCAAGGGGGTAACCACTCGTTCTTCTCTTAGATTAATGAACCATGTTGCATTTATCTCATGCATAGAGCCTAAAAATATTAAAGAAGCATTGAAAGATGACTTTTGGATTATGGCCATGCAAGAAGAGTTAAATCAATTTGAGAGAAGTAATGTTTGGACATTAGTTGATAGACCTAGTAATCAATCTACAATAGGAACTAAATGGGTCTTTAGGAACAAGCTAGATGAGAGTGGTAACATTGTAAGAAATAAAGCTAGACTTATAGCACAAGGTTACACTCAAGAAGAGGGAATAGATTTTGATGAAACCTATGCACCCGTAGCTAGAATGAAAGCCATTAGGATGTTGCTTGCATATACATGTTATCATAATTTCAAGCTTTTTCAAATGGATGTTAAAAGCGCATTTTTAAATGGTTTTATAAATGAAGAAGTGTATGTGGAACAACCACCGGGTTTTGAAGATTCAAAATTTCCAAATCATGTTTTCAAACTTACCAAAGTTCTTTATGATTTAAAACAAGCTCCTAGAGCTTGGTATGAAAGACTTTCAAATTTTTTGATTGAAAAAGGATTTGAAAAAGGTAAGGTGGACACTACACTTTTTATAAAAATGTATAAAAATGACATCTTAGTAGTTCAAATTTATGTTGATGATATTATTTTTGGTTCTACTAATGAATGTCATTGTCAAGAGTTTGTTAAGTTAATGCAAGGTGAATTTGAGATGAGCATGATGGGGGAGCTCTCATTCTTTTTGGGACTCCAAATCAAGCAAAAGAAGGATGGCACCTTCATCAACCAAGCAAAATACATAAAGGATATGCTCAAGAAGTTTGGCTTGGAGAATGCAAAGCCTCAAGCCACTCCTATGAGCTTATCTACAAAGCTTGACAAAGATGAATGAGGTAAGTTTGTTGACTCTAATCTTTATCGCTCAATGATTGGATCTTTGCTTTACCTTACCGCAAGTAGACCGGATATCTTGTTTAGTGTTTGCTTGTGTGCTAGGTTTCAAGTTAGTCCTAGAGAGTCTCACCTTATAGCCGTTAAGAGAATCTTTAGGTACCTTAGAGATACTCCTTGTTTAGGTCTTTGGTATCCTAGAGACTCTACCTTCAACCTTCATGCTTACTCGGATGCGGATTATGGGGGTTGCAAAATTGATAAGAAAAGTACTTCAGGAACTTGTCAATTCTTAGGTAGTATGCTCATATCGTGGTTCTCTAAGAAACAAAATAGTGTAGCTTTATCTACCACCGAAGCCGAGTACATATCCTTAGGGAGTTGTTGTGCTCAAGTCCTTTGGATGAAGCAACAACTCTTAGATTATGGAATTAAAGTTGAAACCATACCCCTAAAATGTGACAACACTAGTGCAATATGTTTAACTAAAAATCCCATCCAACACTCTAGAACCAAACACATAGAAATAAGGCATCATTTCATTAGAGATCATGTCCTTAAGGAAGATGTGGTTGTAGAGTATGTAGACACCTTGAATATGCTTGATTTTGTGAAATGCCATGTTTGTATGCTTAGACTCCTAATTTCATCCATGCCTATAGTTAGGGGGAGTATGATTCTGTTAAAATATGCTTAGAACTGTTCATACATCATTTGCATACCTTTAGGAGATGTTAAGTTTGAGCCTTTGGTTGTTCTTTGAACTAAATATGCATTTCTGGGCATCCAGTATTGATACAGCTCTACGCGTATCGATACTTGTTCTTCATTCTGTTTCCTAGATTTTTTCTTCGCTTCACGGGTATCGATACGATTAATCTCGTATCGATACAGGTCATTTCGATACGGACCCCTCCGTTTCGATACGACTTTCTAACGGGCATTTTTGCGGAAAAGACAATTCTATCCCCGTATCGATACTCCCTCAGGTGTATCGATACTCGACTGCGCTGATGGCATTAAATTAGCTTTTAATGAGTTCAACTTTTACCTAATTTCAAACTCTTCAAAACCTAATTAACCCTAGCCGTTTTTGCCTATAAAAGGCCCTTCCTCCTTCATATTTTCACACCTCAACTCAAATCTAAAAGAGTTTTTGAATCAAGCAAGGCTTTGTGCTCTCTCTCTCATCTTTGTGCTAGTTTTTCTTCAATCTTCCAAGTTTCTATCAAGGTAATCTTTTTTTTCTTTTTCAATTTTTTTATTTTGTTTCATCTTTTTATCAAAACTTTTGTTTTCTTCAAAAAATTTCTTGAAAATTTCTTGAATTTTTTTCTCAAAATTTTTTTTACCTTGATTTTTACTCAAATTGAAGAAATCCTTTTTTGCTTAATCTCTTTTAGATCATGGCACCAAAAGAACCTTCGAGGAAGCGTTCAAGGGTTTCCCAAGCCGGTGAATCTTCCACCATTGGAGAAATTGCTCGTCCAAACTACTCCATCATCTATGAGCAATGCTTTAATGGCAATTCGGGTCTAACTCACTTTTGTCAATATGAGAATTATAAGATCCGTGTCGAAAGGGTAATCTTCGTTCCTTTTCTCGACTCCGAGCGCTTTAAGTTTGAATATCTACCTTTATTTCGTCGATGGAACTTCATGGATTTCATCTCTATTCCCGATTTTTTCTATCGTCTTTTGGTTTTGATTTTCTATGCAAATGCCAAATGTATTAGTCGTGATGGGGAAGTTGTTGCTATTAGCTCTTACCTCATGGGGGAAGAAAATTATTCTTGATGTTCAATCCATTTGTGAGGTTTTCAAATTAGAGGATGAAGGCCTTGACAATGAGCATGCTTTGGGGCATGTCCTTCATGGATCCGTCACCGCCCTAAATGCTCAAGACCGGATCTTACATTTGATGGTGTCTTGGTGGTTCCGTCCCTCTGGAGGAAAATATTCCACCATCCGTCAAGTGGATGAATTTTGGATTCGGTGCTTCTGTGAGAGAAAGCGACCAAATCTTGCTCGACTCATGTTCGTGGAGATCGTCTACCTCGTGCAAAATCGTAACACATCTCAAGTCACCTCCTTCACATACGGTACGACTTTGAGTTATTTCTTTCTTAAAAAAGATATTGATTGCTCTTATGACTACCCAACTCCTCTCACTGATCCCATTGATGAGGGTCTCTTGCTCAGGCAAAATTTCATTATCTTAATGGTGAATGGGTACGTCTTGTCGAGTTACCACTGGAAGCCGCCGCCGTTTTCGAAGAACCTCAAGCTCCTCAAGCTCCTTAAGTCCAACAACCCAACATGGATGCTCTCATGACCTATCTCAATGAGAAATTTACCGGGTTGCGCACGGACATGAATACTCGTCTTACTTCAATGGAAACTACCTTTGATACAAGGATGACGAGTATGGAGAATCGCCTCACATCTCTTGAAAGCGGGCACAATTCCTTGAATATTTCCATTGCCGCTTTCCATGATGAGTGGCGTAATAGTATGCGAGCTAATGAGCCTATGGGAGATGATGATGAAGATGATGAAGACGAAGAAGACAATGCTTAGACGTTTCTTCTTGTTTGTCATGCATATCACTTAGGATTTTCTATTTTATGCACCTATGCTTTATGTTCTTAGGATTAAGGTTGCTTTAGGATTAAAACCTATGCTTTGATTTCTCTTTTGCTTTTGTTTGGATTTCAAGTATGATGCTATGATGAATAAAATCTATGTTGCTTATTATACCTTTGATTTCTTTATGCACATAATTGTCTCAAAGATTTTTTGATCTAACAAAAAGGGGGAGAAGAAACTAGCTCACACTTCAAAATATTTTGATTTTAATTCAAAGATTACCAAGCTTATATTAAGGGGGAGTTAACTTTGTAAAGGTTTTTCAAAATGTCAAAAATTTTAAGTTTTGGTTTTGTTATATCAAAAAGGGGGAGATTGTAAAACCTATGTTTGATTTAGATATAATTAGATCTTTAAGGATCAATTTGTAAAACTTAAAATTGTTTTTATAAGTCCCTTAATAAGTTTTTAAAACACCAACACTTTAAAAACTGATTTGTAAAACTCAAACTCAAAATATTTTCTAAGTGTTCCAAGGCAAAACCATTGAAAATCGTCCAGGAGTATCGATACACTACCAAGCGTATCGATACCTTTTTGCCAAACTTGGTTACTATCGGAACCCGTATCGATACCCTAAACCCTCGTATCGATACTCCCTTGTGTTAAAATTCAAAGAGTTTGAATAGCGTACCGATACGGCTAACCCTCATATCGATACGAGCTTTATAATTTTTAAATATTAAGTTAGTTTAAAAATATGACTGTTGGTGTCAGTTGGTTGGTAACCAAACTTTAAAAGGTCGTTGACCCGTATCGATACGCCTAACCCCCGTACCGATACGAATTTGGACAGTGAGCTAAGTTCAGAAAAAGGTATCGATACGGCCCTTACCGTTTTGATACCCCGTACTGATACGCTTACGTGCGTATCGATACCCCTCATTTATTGCACACAACGGCTCTTTCTTTTTTGAGACAGGTACCGATACTCCTTCCCGCGTACCGATATTGGTAGCTGTAGAAGTGCATTTATGGTGGTAAGAGAGGGTTCCAACGGCTACATTTATGTTCCTAACCACCCAAACGGCTAGAAATCAATGAGGAGGTATAAAAGACACATCTAAAAGCATCAGCAACAACTATTGATCTTCAAGAAAACACCTATTCATCAAATCCAAGCAATTGTGCCAAAATTCCTATTTGTCTAGAAATCCCAATTGTAATCTTCATTCATATATTGTTCAATTGGGTTGAGTGCTTGTAATTGGGCTATCATTTGTATTGAGAGATACTTTATTAGCCAACAAATTTCTTTGTTCACTTGTGTTAGGATTGTGTTGAATTTTGGGTAGAAAATTCAACCGAAATTGTAAGGGTTGTCTCCTTAGCCTAGAAAAAGGGGAAGAGCAATTAGTGGAATTGTTGCAAATCCTTAGTGAAGCTAAGGTAGTGGATGTAGAGTTCATTTGGAACTTGAACCACTCTAAATCCCTTGTCTATTATTTTTAATTTGCAATTTCCACCACAGAACCTTTAAATTTCCAATTCACCCCCTCTTGGTTTATATCGATCTTGCGATCCACTCAACAATAATAATAAAATATTTATTTTAGAAACAAACAAGTTGGTCCAAGTGGTAAGCAATTTGGTATCATTTAAGTAAGTCTCGAGTTTGAGGCTTTGTGTATACAAAAAATTCTCGTTGGGAGACACACCCACCAAAGTTGTGTGTGCGATGTGAGTCGATTCGGATTAGTCAGTGCCTAAATTGTAAAGTTTAAATTCTAAACCTAAACTCAAAACTCTAAATCTAACAAGCTTGTGTTTACACAACTTGTGTGTCAAAGATTTTTCCTTTAAAAAATAAATTTTAAACTTATGACTCTAGAGTTTTGAATCTTAACCCTTAAATTCTAATTATAAAATTTAATTTTTAATAAACCCTTAAAATACATTCTACCCATAATTTCTTAAACTTTAATAATAAACTCTAATTTTTAAAATGTAAACATAGTTTAGTGTGAGGCTAAATAACGGCACCAGAAGATACAAAAGCTTTTTTATTCGTGCATATTCCACTTCGGAGATGGAATTGTTTGGAATATTTATTGTGTTATCGTGTGTATGGGATATTGGTGTAAGACGAATGATAATCGAAATGAACAACCTTGAATTAATTTGATTGTTGCGGGATAATAAAGTCAGTTCCCATCGATTGTATTGCATATAGTGTGAGAAAGGAGGCATGCTGGCCGGATATAATAATCGACGGTGGAGTGTTGATGGAGGTGTTGAACGACAGAGTATACAAGAGAGAGATTAAAGAGAAAATGATATACTAGAAATTGAATTATTTAGTGTGTTGAACTCATAACAAAAGGTGGGCTTATATAACCTCAAAACTATAAAAAAAAACTTAACAAAAGTATCGGGCTGAAACAGCTGGCCCAACTAACTCCAAAATGCTAAGAAATTAATAACGAATTATATTTATTCCCTAACATTCACCCTGCTTTCTTCTTCTTCTTCAAACCGTTGAGATGCTAGAACAACAATGAATCGGCCTTTGAACAAATGCTTTCTTCCTTCAATCAATATTCTTCAGAAACAAAATTCGTATTTCTTACTTGGTGGTTTACTGAGAATCGAATGTGTTTTTCATCCTTTCGTTCTTCCTTACTCGCCTTTCTGTCATACTTTTTTTTTCATTCGAAATCCCTCAAAAAATCAATTGATCATAGGAACCAGCAATATGAAGACTTCAAACTCAACACTTGCAGCAGCAAAGAAAATAAGAATGGACAAGTAAAGCACCACAAAGCAGAGAGTGAAGGGTTTTAACAAAAGTTTGTCTATATCTCAATCGAATGAACACATATACCAAATGAAGCAACAAATAATCTAGAAAATATTGAACTATAAACTGAAACGAATATAATAGTACTTTAAGAAAGGGGAAATAATCAACAACTCAACACAATAGACCGTTTTACCAGCTACAGTAACAATAAGATGACATTCTCCAATTCTAATAGTAAATAACCGCTAAAATTAAACATCAATTACACATATCCTTTTATTTTGCAATTCATCCACACACAATCAGTTCCCATAAAATTTAACTTTACATTTAGAGCACATCCACCACCAACAACAACCAACAGTATCCAGATTAAATCAAAGTTAGATCGGGAGATCAACAATATAGATGCTCAAACACAAACCCATTGTTCAGCAGTAATTTCAAGATTTCGATCACATAAGCTTCTTGATATACACAGTAGATGCATCAAAACGAAAATAACTAGCCATATTGTAGAGTGTCCACAAGTTCTGTATTTTGTACATATTACTACCCTTATTATTGTTGTTCTTAAGCTCATTTAGGCATATTTGGGTGCATTACAGGCATAATAACAGTATTTGCTCTTTTATCATGCTTATATTGAATATTCTATGTTTGGTTAAGAAAAGATATTGTTTTAGCTTAGTTTTCATTTTCAAGGGATGTACCTGTGTAAAGGAGGAGAGGACGGGAAAGCAGGGAGCAAAAGGAGTTGTACTGAAGCAGTTCCAAAGTGCCGCCAAGAACGCTGCCACCGTAGCATTGCCGCTGACTGCCGCCTAGGCAGAAGTTAAACCGACTTAGTCAATATGGGTTGCGATTGAAAGAGGACAATTTCTTGAGTCTAATAAGCCTAGTCTTGCAATTTTCTAAAGCATGTAGCGACCTGAAAAGCTGATTGAAGAGGGAAAAGTAAAGTGGCTTATATTTACTTGCTGGAGAAGGCAACGTCCAAAGAGTCCACATTCAAGTCAAAAAGGAGTCGACATTTAATATAAAGTTACTTTAAGAACTTATACTCCAAGGAGAACTCAAACTTAGGCCAAGCCCTATATATACTCATGCTTGTAAAGGTATAGAGGCATAGATGAAGTGGGGGAGATAATCCTAGTCTAACTCTCCCTAGGGTTTAGGTTTTTGTATGTAAAGTAGTTGTGAGAAACGGTTGTAATAGTTTAAGTTGTGTTTGCAATAAAATACTCTCAAGTTTGCTTAGTTCATATGCTTCACTTCTTCAATTAGTTCCAAAAGTCCAGTTGAAGAAATCCATTTGTTGGGCACGAGAGTGTCAAACTCACGAAAGAATTAAGCACGGTCTTATCATGACGAGGTGTTGACTAATTCGGCTTAGACATAAGTTAAAATTTCAGCGGCTAAAAGGAGCAACCAACCATCGATTGCCTATGTTAGGTTTACGCTGAGATTGCTAAGTATTGCCTACATCACGTGGTGACAAAATCCTTGCCTAGACATAGGAAGGATCACTTCAGAATTGCTTCGCCAAACTTGGAGTATCTGTCAGACCTGCCCCTGAGACTTCTCTCCATCTCACCTACCGAGACAGCGAAATTTACAAGCGCAGAGTTCCGTCGTGGCATCGAAAGTTGCCGATGCCTCAATCTGCCATTACCCGCCAAGGCAACAGATCGTGGCAGCGCAAAACACACTTAATCTTTACAACGCAATCTACACACTACTGAGCTACAACTACCTGGCCCAATCTATCAAATCTATCACCCTGATCTCTCTATCTATCTTAAATTACATGTGTTTTTATTTTTATGTTTTTCTTATTCAGAAATTTAATTGTGCAAATTACTATTTCTTTGTGTAGGAAAACACACATAGTATCCGTTCCAATCCATGTGGGAGACGATATCTTTTATATTGTAACTTGACAAGAGTGTGCACTTGCGTTCATAAATAGAGAACACCTAAAACGCTCTACACATATGCGATCAAAACAGAAAATAACAAATTACATGTGAGACCAAACCAAATTGAATCAATCACAAGAACTCATTGTTTCCAGTCAACAAAAAATGCACAAATCAGATTGCACAAATGAAAGGTTTAGATCTCACCAGTAGAACAAATTCAAATGTGACTATAGAGCAATCCAGCGACAGAATATCCAACAAGAAGCACAAACCATGGTGAGGCAAAGACTGAAACCATTCAAGCAATTAAATCTAGAAGATTAGACCGAATCAGGTGCCATACTGACTAAGAAATTTGAAAAAAATGGCTCACCAATCATTGTATTAAATGACGACTCGGAAGGCTTTTGACCATGAACAGATGATTAGAAGAATCAAGTAGATTTCTTGAACCCGGTCTAAACCAGACTTGAGATCTAAAACGGTAGTAGATGCTGGTGAAGTAATCATCGGCGCAAATGAAACTCAGATTAAGAAAACCGATCGCCGATTGAGGAAGTAACGTCAAGATCATCGGTAAGGAGGCAAAACGGCTTTGAAACGAAACAAGAAGCAATGATAGATTCGAATGGCAGTAGTGGAGCGGATCAAATGACGTCAGGACCGTTGGAGGCGAATGATACCATGTGAGAAAGAAGGCATGGTGGCTGAAGATAATAACCGACGGTGGAGTGTTGATGAAGGTGGTGAACGACAAAGTATACAAGAGAGAGATTAAGGGAAAGTGATATACTAGAAATTGAATTATTTAGTGTGTTGAACTCATAACAAAAGGTGGACTTATATAACCTCTAAATTATAACAAACTTAACAAAACTAACGGGATGAAATAGCTGGCCCAACTCCAAAATGCTAAGAAATTAATAACGAATTATATTTATTCTCTAACATGTAGCTACATTAAGGTTGCGTGCAATGTGCATGGTCAATCCAAGTCCAACATTTCGAACGTGAGGGTAATCAATAGGAATGTGAAATCAGGTAATCGTTTAGGTTTCAGGTCAGATTAAATTAGATATGAGTTATGTTAAGTTAATTTAATGGTTCGATTCGAATCAAGTCGGGTTCGTGTCGATTTAGATTCATGTCATTATCAGATTCATTTCAAACCAGATTGAGTTCGAGTTTGGAGGTTACTTTTAGGTCGGGTAAGTTTCAATTCATGCCAAAATAGTTCGAGTCTGAATCAATTAATTAACAGGGTAATTTAGGTTCGGATGGACTTTAGGTTGGGTTACGTCGTTGACGGATAAAACTCATATCGATTTCGGTTGAAGTACAAGTTCGGTCTAACCGTGTACAAATAGGCTTTGGTGTGGTAATTATTGGTAAATTCCAGATAAAAATAAAATTTTAGAGATTAATATGAACCAATATATCCCTTAGGATGCTAAAATATTTTACAATTCAAAATATATATATAATTATAACTAAATTGAATTAAACTAAAAATTAAAAGTGAATGTTTGGACTAAATGAAAATTTTAAAGAAATGAGGACCTAAAAGGTAATTAATCACTAAGCAAAAAAGTAGGAGGCAAATGCCAAATGGGCAATTAATTATTGAATCAAATTTAAAAAGATTTCATTTGGATTTTAGAGGGAAAGAACCTAAAAATTACTAAATTAGGGGGCTTAATTTCCTCTAAATTTTTGTCCCTCCCACTGGCCCCTATCAATTATTTTTCATGATTTTAATTAAAGTGAAACGGTGGGAGTAAAAATTTCTCACCCGCGTGGGTTTTTAGGTTAGGGTAAATTATTTTTTAGCCCTTCCAACTTTAAATGTTCATTTAAGTCTCAAATTTTCACTTTTAGGTTTTAATTTAATTCAATTGAGTCCTAATTTAAACTAATTTAATTGAAATTCAACATTTAGTTTTAGAATTCTTTTAATTATGTCCGTGACTTATGCTTCTAAGTTTTAATTTAGCTCAATTAGATCCTAAGTTTAATAAGTTAATTCAATTTGAACGTTATTATTATATCATATAAATTTTGATTTAATATAATTATACACAAATTTTTGTAGAACTAATGTTTTGATATAATATTTGAAAAATGTTTTGGACAAAGTTAAAAAGAATTCAAAACCATTTCTAAAGTCCAAACAACATGAAACTATGTTTAGTGGATGTTTTAAGAGGTTTTTACATGTTTTCAAAGCCAATTTAAACAAAACCATCCAGGTGTTTCGAAACACCCTTAGGTGTTCTGATAAGGGGTCTTACAGTGTCAAAGTGTTTCCAAACGGGTTTCCAAACAACCTTAAATTTGGATGAGAATTTTGCCAAGCATTTCGATACGGCCTATGTCGTTTCGATACGCCTACATGGCATCAACCTCAACAGTCATAAACCCCCAACGGCTATTTCCCAACTAACATTTAAATGCAGATCGTTTTGATACGGTGATAAGAGTTTCGATACAGGCGTTCTGATATGGCCAAGAGCGTTTCGATACGGGTACTGTATCAGACTACAACGGCTCTTTCTACTTAAAGAGAGTTTCGAAACGGGTTCGAGTGTTTCGAAACGAAGAGCTGCATAACTGCATTTATGATGGGAAATTAAGTCTCCAACTGCTCCAATTCAACCCCAACGGCTAGTAACGGCCGCAAACCCATTAAGGAGTATAAAAGGGACCTCCAAGCATCTAGTAATGGTTAATGCTTCAATTTTCAACAACAAATGATCAAGAACTTGTCTTAGTGCTTAATTGTCATTTCTTTGTATAGACAAACACTAGTGAGCCAAAATTGTTAGATTTGCTCAACTGTTTTAGGTTTTGGGTGAGAGCTAAATTATGCAAACAAATACCTATTAGAGGGATTTGAGTTTGCTTATATTTTCTCTTTGTAAAGAGGGTTTGATCAAGGCTTTGGGTAGAAAGCTTGATCAGTGTATAAAGGTTTCCTCCTAAGCCTAGAAAAGGGGACGAATCAATAGTGGATTGATTGGAAATCCTTAGTGGGAAGTTAAGGTAGTGGATGTAGACCTTGGTTAGAAGGTTAAACCACTATAAATCATTGTGTTCTTAATCTTTTTAGCTTCTACACCACTTACACCCAAAATTCCACTTCTCCACCACTTGGCGAGCAAGAACGGTTGAAGGAATCGAGCACTGTAAAACCCAACAATTGGTATCAGAACTTGGCTCAATTGAAGATGATTAACATCCTATTGAGAAGATCTGGCAAGCTCGATCATCATTTCAATCAACCGGCTCAATGTCGCAATCTATCGACAAACCGTCCTTCTTCGACGAAACTCACTATGCCCATTAGAAGACAAAGATGAAGTTCTTCATAAAGTCAATGGACTACAAGCTATGGGACATAGTAGAAGATGGTACGTTCGTGCCTCAATGAAGCAAAGCGGAATGCAATGCCGAAGATTGCAAGAAGAAGGAGCTTAATTGCAAAGCCTTACACATCCTCTTTTGTGCTTTTGGCCCAACCATCTATGAGAAGATGTCTTCTTGTGAGAGTGCCAAGGAGGTATGGGACAAGCTTGAAGTCACATACGAAAGAACCGATGAAGTAAAGGAGACCAAGATCAGCCTCCTCAACCTAGCGTATGAGAACTTCAAGATGGACCCGGAAGAGAACATTGAGAAGATGTTTGATAGGTTCTCCACTATCACCAATGGTCTCAAAGGCTATGGAGAAGCTATCCCTAAAGAGAAGCTTGTCCGAAAGCTCATCTATTCACTTCCCGAGTCATGTGACTCAAAGAGGACTACCATCATCGAAGCTAAGAATTTGAAGACCTTGAAGCTTGATGAACTCATGGGGTCACCTCTCACTCATCAAATAATGAAGAAAAACAAAGAATATGAGAAGAAGAGGGAAGATTTTAGAGCTATGGGGAAGAAGAAGCTCAAAGGGCTTGGCATCAACACAAATGACATTGCTCTCAAATCCTCTGCATGTCATCATGTTGATTCAAGTGAAGATGAGGATGAAGAAGAAGAGATAGTTCATCTCTTCAAGAAATGTGTCTCGTTCATGAAGAAAGCCTTGAGAGGGCTTGAACGAGAATCCATGAAAAAGAAGAGGGCAAGCTCTTCAAGCCTAAGAAGAATGCATATGTGGCTACATGGAGTGATGAGGACTCCACCGACGATGAACAACCCAACCTTTACCTTATGGCCATAGAAGAAGATTCAAGGGTAACTTCTAATTCATCTACTTCATGTTCATACTCTTTTGATGAATTACATTATGCCTATGATAATTTGGTTTTAGAGTTTAAAAATCATATTTTGAAAAATAATAAAATGATTTCAAGGTTGAAAATTCAAAATGATTTGATTTCTAAAACCAAACTTGAACTTGAAGCAAAACTCGAGGAGTTTGAACAAAAAATTTTTGATTTACAAAATTTGCTTCATAAAGTTCAAAAAGAAAAAGATTTGATTTCCAAAGAGCTTGAAAATAAAAATAATTTTTGAAAATCAAACTTTTATGTAAGACAATCTAGTGCCCCTAGATTTGTAAATGGTAAATGTTTTAGAAGTATTTGGGTCCCAAAAGGACTAAGTACTTCAACTAAAAATGATGAAATTGAAAAATGAATTCCTAAGGGGACTAAATTTTGTGCTACTAACGTCTATGGATCCAAAGCAATTTGGATACTAAAAATTATTTGATTGTCTTTTGCTAGGTGTGATGTAGAGTGATTAACAAGTCAAACATTGAGGGGGAGCTCCATGCACACAAGAGAGACACTTGAAGAAGGAAGATTTCACATCCTCCCTTGTTTTCAAGTGTGGTAAAATCTAGTTGCTTTTGCTTTTATTTGATTTATTTTTTAATTTCAACTAGATGATCATATATGTTGGACTAACATTTTAATGATGCTTTGAGTAAGGGGAAGCCATTTTAAAACCAAAAGTCTTATTTTTGTCATCTTTTCAAACCTCCTAAGTTATTTTAAACTTAATGTCTTTTGAATTCTTTTTTATATAACAAAAAAGGGGAAAATGGTTTGAAAAATTGAATTTTCAAATGAATAAGGGAGAGCTTTAATTGATTTCAAAATTTTCAACTCTTATTCACATTTTTAAACTTAAAGAGGGAGAATCCCAAACAAATTTTCAATTTGGTTTTATTATATCAAAAATGGGGAGATTGTAGAACTAATGTTTTGATATAATATTTGAAAAATGTTTTGGACAAAGTTAAAAAGAATTCAAAACCATTTCTAAAGTACAAACAACTTGAAACTCTGTTTAGGGGATATTTTAAGAGGTTTTTACATGTTTTTAAAGCCAATTTAAACAAAACCATCTAGGTGTTTCGAAACACCCCTAGGTGTTTCGATACGAGGTCTTATAGTGTCAAAGTGTTTCGAAACGGGTTTCAAAACAGCCTTAAATCTGGATGAGAATTTTGCCAAGCGTTTCGATACGGCCTCTGCCGTTTCGATACGCCTACATGGCATCAACCTCAACAGTCATAAACCCCCAACGGCTATTTCCTAACTAACATTTAAATGCAGATCGTTTCGATACGGTCATAAACACCCTTGAGGCGTTTCGAAACACCTTGACCAGGTCAACTGCCCTAGAGCCTATACAAGGGGCCGTATCGAAACGGTGGTCAACCATTTCGAAACGCCCACAACGGTCAACTTCTCGTGGTCAACGAGATTTTGACCGTTTCGAAACCTTCAGGCTCGTTTCGAAACACCTTTATCTCGTGAATTTCTCAAAATTCCAGTAGCCAAAACGTTCCGATACGCATTTCAGAAAGGAGGTTTCAAAGGCCATATCGTATCGAAACGCGTTTCGATACGGGGTCCCTGAAGCCTACCCGTTTCGAAACGACCCTTCCCGTTTCGAAACGCTGGCAGTCTGTAACCTTGGAAATTCTGATTTAAGTGAGTCTTGACAAGTCTAAAGGTCCCCTAAGAACCCCTAAAGGCACACAACCCCATCAAACCAAATCTAAAGGTATACATCCTAGATTGAACCCACTCCAACACTCACAAACATGGTCTTGAACAATTATACATACTTGACAAAAGTACAAAGGCCTTTCATACAAGTCATACTTGGAAACATTGATAATTAAAAGCACCATTCATCCCCTAAGGGTTTACATACCATATAGCAAGGTTAACATTCAAAAGATATACACTAAAAGCATTTAGCAAGGTAAACATGGTTACAAATCAAGTCAAGCATAAACATCAAAATCACAAATGAGTCATACAAGCTCATACAGACACACTCTTGCCACATTGCTTAACTACTACAAAATTAACAACCGTACTTGAGCCACAAACTTGGAAAGCCCTTCTTGCCTTGCTCTGAGCTAACACCACGCTAATGATCTGCATTGTGGAAAATGGGAGCGTAAGCTATAAGCTTAGTGAGGGTGCTCTAAAACCGAAAACATCAACAATGCAGGGTCCAAGCATGTATCCCCTAAACCTCATATCTAGCATGCATAGATAAAGTCACAAGTAGACCTAGCTAGTCTTTCAAGAGTCATGTATGGCATCTCACATCATATCAAGCTTGAATATAAGTAACATCATCATATATCAACATCGTATATCACAATCATATGAACAAGATTAATTGGCCACTATTAGTTACCCGGATGTGCGGATTTAACTCTCAACATTCACATTACCTCGGTGGGATTTCACTCATCACCGAACCATGCATGTGCGGGATTCCACTCATCACTGCATGCCCTACGAATGGGATTCCACTCATCATCTCGTAGAATATATAAAAGCTTCCGGTGGAATGTTACATCACCGTACTCCTCCTTGATGACTTAACGCCATCAAGGCCACGTACGTTTTGACTCAATTTGTGTGCACACTAATCCTAATGATTGATCATTTACACCCGGTAATTTAATTAGTGCCAATTTTCATTTACACATTACATATCCATCAACCACTTCTCATGCTTATCACATATACACATCATGGCACACAGGTACAATTAAACCATCATAGCACAAGAGCATAATTAGGCAATACACAAAGCATCACATGGTATTCAATAGCTAACATTAACAACTTGAATTAAATAGAAATGGCATACCAAGCACATTTCACTCACACCCTACACACACTCGAACCAAACTTTAAACCATGATTAAAACCACTCACCGCCCTTCCTTAGCAACCAAAGCAAATCTCCTACAAGCCCGGATTCGGTCTCAATGCTCCTTCGACGACTCCTCTTGTTTCTAGCCAACCAAAAACAAAACCAATAATCTCAATCAATGCTAGCATTCAAACAACACTCAACCTTTGAGTTCAAACCAACTTCACCCAAATTTCCAAATCAAACTAATCCCCAAATATTTCAATTTTCGTGCTCCCTACAACACTAGCTGAAAACTCCACTTCCAACCCTCCAAATGACACCCAAAATATCCCAAATCACCTTCCTAACATACCTAAACCATCAGCCCTTTGATTTCAACCTAAAACCCACCAAAAATCAAGTTTTTGACACCTTTAAAAATGCCTCAAAACCCCATTTCGAGTTTTTACTCAAACCCAACCAAATTGACATATGTTGTACCTTTTAATATGAATAAACAAAAACCCAACTTCATTTTTCAAAACAAGGTGAAAATCACCATAAAAACCCAAAACTTTAGCAAAATCCTAACATTTCAAAAGTTCATATTTTTGAAATCTAAGACTATGTATGGATAGGGAATGAAGAGGAGAGTTGGAAAATACTTTTACCTCTCAAAATGGTCTTGAAATGAGGTTGAAAATCAATGGAATAGTAACCTTAAGCTTGTGAGGGTTTTAAATATGGTTTTAACGTTGGTGGGGGAGATGGGGGAAAGAGAAGACAACTTTTTCTTTAAAAGTTGTCTTGCTTTTAAATCTTTTTGGTCAAATTACTACATTGGTCCCTCCCCTCTTTATTTAAACTCAATTAGGTCTTAATTAAGGTTGAATCGATTTTATTTAATTTTATTGACTCGGACTACAAACTCGACTAACTCCTAACCCCAAAACACGGTCGTTACACCAACGACTAGTAACGGCCACAAACTCATTAAGGAGTATAAAAGGGACCTCAAACATCTAGTAATGGTTAATGCTTCAATTGTCAACAACAAATGATCAAGAAATTGTCTTAGTGCTTAATTGCCATTTCTTTGTATAGACAAACACTAGTGAGCCAATATTGTTAGGTTTGGGGTGAGAGCTAAATTGTGAAAACAAATACCTATTAGAGGGATTTGAGTTTGTTTATCTTTTCTCTTTGTAAAGAGAGTTTGATCAAGGCTTTGGGTAGAAAGCTTGATCAGTGTATAAGAGTTTCCTCCTAAGTCTAGAAAAGGAGATGAATCAATAGTGGATTGATTGGAAATCCTTAGTGGAAAGCTAAGGTAGTGGATGTAGACCTTGGTTAGAAGGTTGAACCACTATGAATCATTGTGTCCTTAATTTTTTAGCTTCCACACCACTTACACCCAAAATTCCACTTCTCCACCACTTGGCGAGCAAGAACGGTTGAAGGAATCGAGCACCGTAAAACCCAACAATTTTTTATTTGGAAGTAAATATGCAATGTACACATGAAAGTTGAAACTTTAATTTAGTTCAATTGTACACATGAAACTTTGATTTAAATATTTAGTCAAATTCAAATGCATAGATTAGCAAGTTGAATCGAAATTAATCTCGTAAATCAATGATGATATACTAAACCATAAGCCATTAATACTAAACCCAAAACCATAAACCTTATGGAATTAAAATTAATCTCATAAACCAATAACCATAAGCTAAATCATAAACCATTAATGTTAAACCCTAAACTTTAAGGAATCCAAATTAATCACATAAACCAATAACCCTAAACTAAACACTAAACTAAACCATAAATCTTAAAGAATCAGAGTTAATCTCATAAGCCAATAACACTAAACTAAATCATAAACTGTTAATATTAAATCATAAATTATAAAGCTTAATAATTATGTTGACAACGTTTAGATATTTCATAAAAATTTTAAATATTTTTATATACTATAATTTATAAATATAAAAAATAAATATATTAATTTTATGATCATAGTTAATCATGCACCTTAAATTGTGAAGATGCATTTTGTCACACTATAATGTAATACATTTATAATCTCACAAATTCATCAATTGTAACTTATTAGTTATTACAAGTGAGATAAATATAAAGTTGGATAAATATCATATCAGTTTAATAACAAATCAGGTCATTTATAGGTTGAGTCAATTACAGATCAAATTTATAACAGGTCAGGTTGATAATAGGTCCGGTAATATCAGTTATTTACCATGTTAATCTTGGTTCAAGTTCATATCAGGTCGGATGCAGGTCGGGTTCGGTTATCATATTATCAGGTTGAATTCTGGATCATGTCGTTTTCAGGTCGGGTTCAGATCCAAAAGTTCCAGGTCTAATTCGGGTTCAGGTCAACACCAATTCAAGCTCGAATCGATTTCGGATCACCATCACCTCAAGTCACAAGCAATTCTAACTCAAGTCGATTTCAGTTAGTTTTACAAGTCGAATTAACTTTTTACATTCCTAATAATCAAGTAGCGGATGCAATGGCGAAGTAGACTATAGCATCTTCCAACAACAATATTTCCGCTCTTACATGCTTCAAGTTCTATTACTATTATGTAATTACAGTTAGCTTTCCCTTATATACCAAAAATAAAATAAAAAACTTAATTTTATGGAAATAAATTAATCGATCGTTAAGATATGATGATATGTACTATGTTAATAACAATGATGAAGGCCATGCGTTTGGTGTAGGGGACGACTAGGGCACTGTTGGGCGGGAGAGCTGTGTTGCACAACAGTGCTGGGAGAGCTTCGATGGTGGATACGCGTCAGCTTTTGTTGTGGCCTCCACCGCCTGCGAATGTGTGGAAGATTAACGTGGATGGGGCATGTGATCTATCTGAGGGTTGTGCTTCATGTGGGGGTGTGATTCGTGACTCCGCGGGTACTTGGATTCGTGACTTCTCGAAATTCATTGGTCGTTTGTAGTGCCCTTGAGGCGGAAATATGGGCGATCCATGAGGGTCTGCTTTGTGCGCTCGAATGTAATGTTGGGGCATTGATCGTTGAGTCGGATTGTCTTGAGGTGTTTCGTTTGCTACAGAAGGAGAGAGATGATGTTGGTTCGTTGCCTCTGTTAGGATCGGTTCGTCGTTTATTTACAAATGTTAGTTTGCTTGAGATTCGTCATATTTCTCGGAATGCTAATCGCATTGCTGATGTTCTTGCTAAATTGGGTCTTTGGAGTGGTTATGAGGCAAGCTATTTTTGTGCCCCGCCGGATGCGGTGATCGCGCTCTTACATGAGGAGGTACCTAGTCCTATAGTTTGATTTATGTGTACTTATCGGGTTAATCTCGAGTTTCTGTAATACTATGGTGGGTACTCTTTTCCTCCATTTAAGTTAGAGAAATTTTTAATGAGGCCTGCCATAGTATCCCTATATTAATAAAAAAAAAAAATCATCAACAAATGAAATAATTTTATGAAAAAAACATAAATCCATATGCCATCGATCTTAAATTAAGTTTATAAGGAAACCAATCCAACATAAATCAGATATTAAGCAAAAAAATATAAAAGGAAAAAAATAATGACATAAACGTATTTGTCATTTACTGATCAGTATATAAGTGCGTCCAAGCTACAAGGCTTTTGCTAAAGCAATGGCAAACTCAAATCTCTATGCTGCTCAAACTCCACTGTTAGATGACACCGTTGATGCCTGTCTGGACTACAAAGGCCGCCCCGTCCGCCGTTCCAACTCCGGCGGTTGGCGATCCGCTTCTTTCATCATTGCCGTCGAAATTGCCGAGAGGTTTGCTTATTATGGGATATACTCAAACCTCATAACTTACTTGACGGGGCCTCTCGGCCAGTCCACTGCCGCCGCCGCCGCACAAGTAAACGCATGGTCTGGCGCGGCGTCGCTTCTGCCACTCTTGGGTGCATTCGTTGCTGATTCCTTTCTTGGCCGATTCCGCACCATCATTATTGCTTCCCTTCTTTACGTTTTGGTAAAAGCTTCTTTTCTTTCCTTTTTTCAATTGTTACTAGGAAAATTCACTACCTTTTCACCTTAAAAAGGTTAAGCTTGATTTTTTCCTAGAATGTTATTAACAGAGTTCGCCATGCCTGGGATTTTGGTGAAAAATAGTACTTCAGTATAATTTTAATTAAAATGCAAATCTTTCTTCATTTTGGGAACTCATTTTTCTGAATATGATTGACATTGGAAATGAAGGATACTTTATTTTTTGTAACAATTGACTGATTTTGAACCTTTGGTATAAAGTGTGGGTATTGAATTCCAGTTAAGTTGGCTTTGGCTCTCATTGCGAGTGAAGTTAAAAGAAGCTGCTGGATTAGAAAACTTTGGTGCTGGTTCAATCATTTTTATATGATAAAGTAGCCTGGTGCTTTGTATGTTGGGAAAGTTTGGTGTTTGTTCAACCATTGCTTCATAGATCTTAAGTTTGAATGTTTTTCTGCCAAATTGGTGCAGTATAGGGGTGATAATTGGTGTAGTAACTGATTAGAGTGCTTGCTAGATGTTCTCTGTGCTGACTTGATTTGGAATGATTTACAGGGTCTTGGTTTGTTGACTCTGTCAGCCGCTCTTCCTTCTCATCGGTTTCAACCGATACTATTCTTCTTCTCACTGTATCTAGTAGCATTTGGACAAGGTGGGCACAAGCCGTGTGTTCAAGCTTTTGGTGCAGATCAGTTTGATGGACAAGCCAAAGAGGAGTGCAAAGCCCAGAGTTCGTTCTTTAATTGGTGGTACTTTGGTATATCTGCTGGCACCTTTGTAACCTTTTGGGTTTTAACCTACATCCAAGATAATCTTAGTTGGGTTCTTGGATTTGGGATACCCGCTTTCTTAATGGTTGTTGGACTGCTTGTTTTTCTGCTCGGAACGACGACTTACAGATATAGTATCAGAGGGGATGAAGAAAGTCCATTTGTGAGAATTGGGCGAGTGTTTGTTTTGGCAGTTAATAATCGAACAACAGTGTCTTCCGCAATTGCCGCAGATGAAGAAGCCCGAGGAACTCTTCCTACTGAAAGTTCCAAGCACTTCAAGTGAGATTTTTTTTTTTTTGCATAATGAAAATTAGGCATCTAGCATACAGTGAGAAGAAGAATAGCATCTATTATAATAGTCTTGGTTGAGGCATCTATTATGAATTTATGATTTCTAATTGATTTGGAGCTCTTGCTCATTTCTTTTCTATCTCCAACTATTATAATGTTTAGAACTTCAACATTTTCTATAACGAACATCTCTTAAATGGCACTATGGTTTTTGTAATGTGTAGATTCCTCATTAAACCCTTGCTTGCGCCTGATGGTTTGAAGGAACAAGGAAAGGTGTGTAGCATCGGAGAGGTTGAAGAAGCGAAGACAGTTATAAGGCTTGCGCCAATATGGGCTGCAAGCTTGTTTTATGCCATTTTCTGTGCGCAAACAACGACTTTCTTTACCAAGCAAGGGGCTACCATGGACAGATCAATTACAACAGGGTTTCAAATACCTGCTGCTTCACTTCTTTCATTTATTAGCCTTACAATTATGATCTTCATTCCTATATATGACCGCATTTTTGTTCCTTTAGCAAGATCGTTGACCGGGAAACCGGCCGGAATTACAATGCTACAAAGAATTGGAACCGGAATGCTTCTATCTGCCTTGTCGATGTTGACTGCTGCTTTAGTAGAGATGAGGAGGCTTAAAACTGCTCAAGAATGCGGGTTGGTAGACAAGCCAAATGTCACGGTTCCAATGAGTGTGTGGTGGTTGGTCCCTCAATACATACTGTCCGGATTGTCTGACGTGTTTGCGATGGTTGGTCTTCAAGAATTTTTTTATCATCAGGTGCCAAAGGAATTAAGGAGTGTCGGCCTTGCACTCTACCTTAGCATCTTTGGTGTTGGAAGCTATTTGAGTAGCTTTCTCATCTCAGCCATTGAGAATATAACCGGCGGGGATGGCCGAGATAGCTGGTTTGCGAATAATCTTAACCGGGCACATCTTGATTACTTTTATTGGCTGCTTGCTGCACTTAGTGCCAATGGATTGATTATCTTTTTATGTTGTACAAGGTCTTACATTTATGCCCGGGGAAGCACCTCATAGATTGATGAACTCGGGCACATCTTCGTATCGTTTTAAGAATTATTTACTGGAATCCAGATCCAGATACCAATTTATGTAAAATAAAAATACCAATAGAATTGTAACTAAGAATATGCAGGAAATGAAGCTGGAATTCCCCATACCAATGACTAGCAATCAAAGCTGTATTTTGTTGAGCTATATTATGATATTTCATGTTTCAACCAATGCGTGCTACTGCTAGGTTTTATATGCTTCGAGAGAAAGAAATGATAAGAAATAGCTTGCACTTCAAAATTACATCAATTCATTTTCTTTTACCTAACCATAACCGTTAAATCTAACAGTTCTTTTAAATTATATGATGCAACATGTCGTCTTATAAAATTGTAGTGTGTAATGTGACAATAATATTTTAAAAAATGTCAAAAATTAATGACTAAAATTAATTAAATAATTGAATTGATTCAATTTATTTGAAGGAAGACCTAATCTAAAATTTATAAATGAAGTTGTGAATAGAGGAGAGCTGTAGAGAAAAGAAGAATGAGATAATTGAGATGAAGAAATGTGTTCCATATTTAGTTGAACTAATTTAGCTGTCACTTGAATATGTGCATCTATTCTGATTACTTCTCATAGACATAGATAGCTGTATTCTTCCAACTCTAACATGCAAAAGATTGCATATAGATTCTAATGATCATAACTTATTAACTTTATACCATCAAAATACCTAAAATGATTAAAACTATTATTGTTTTCTTCTCAAATTATGTTTTTATTCAACCACTAGTATTAAGTTTATTGATCGATTAATTTCAATCAAATTTTGTAGAGGTTCAATATAAAGACGACTCTCTCAATTTATTTTTTTCTATTCACAACGTCAAGATTCGAACCTCTAACTTTGCTTAATAAAGCTAGCATCTTATCCCACTATACCAACTAGTTGATAGTTATTTTTCTTAATTTCTTGTATTCAATAGATTATAATGATTTTATGATACGTATTTGACCAATTTTATAATGGTTGTCTGTTGGATCCTACCTGCCAACCCCCATGCCCCAACTAGTATATATATTATATATAGGGTTTTATTTTGATGCACAAGCTGTGTAAATTTTTTTTACACAATCCTTTTATAAAATTTAAAATCTAAATCACAAACCCTAGCAACCTAAACCATAAACCCTAAGCCCTAAACTCTAAACTCTAAATTCTAACCATAAACCTTAAATTATATACCCTACATACTAAACCCCTAAACCCTAACATAAAACCCTAAACCCTAAACCCTAAAATTGAAGGGCTTGTGTAAACTAAAATTTACACAGCTTGTGCATCAAAGTATTTTCCTTATATATAACCCTATATAGAAGTAGTCGTATCCATAGTCAATCGAGTTTAAGTCTTTTATAATCATTGAGTTATTGATAATTTAATTTAAATCCAGTATAGGGCACGTTAATTTTAGGTTTCAACTTAATTTTTTTATTTACAATGTTAAAATTTAATCTTTAACTTTACTTAAAAAATCTAATTATCGACGTGGCGAACGTGATAGCATTTTTTCGTGTCCACGACAAACCGAGATAGATTTATAATTTGGATTAATATCCTATACACTGGCGGTGGAAAGTTTTTATTTCCACAAGCGCCTCCATTATAGGGTTTAGGTTAGTGTTTAGGGTTTAGAGTTTAGGGGTTTTAAGGTAAAGGTTTAGAATTTAGAATTCATGTTTAGAATTTAGGAATTAGGGTTAGAATTTAAGGTTTAGAGTTAGGGTTTAGTTTTATGGTAATATGGGTGGGGATTTAGGTTTTAACCTATAAACCCTAAATTTTAACCCTAAACCCAAAATTCTATCAACAATCCCTAAATTCAAAATTACTACACTTATACCCCTAAATTTTAAACCCTAAACAAAGTCCCTAACCCCTAAAACTAAGGCGCTTGTGTAAAAAAAAATTCCACAAGCGCTTGTGTATAGAACAATTACCCTTATAATTTATTGTTGGCTCTCGACATTAAATATTTGTAGAATTAACGCAAACATAAAGTAAAACTAGAGAGTTGAGACAAATAACAAAGTAACACATTTAATCTAAGATGAGGCCCAAGATATAAACAAAGTTTTGAAATCTTTAAGCTATCAAATTTAAATTTAAAATTCGGAGGTTATATCCTAATTTGTTTAATTTTAAAAGTAAAGGGAACTTATGAAATAGTGTTAATTATATCAGATGTCTCTAAATTATGACATTCTTTTTAAATTAGTCTCCAAATTTTTAAACATTTCAATCACATTCTCAAGCTATGCCTTTCATTGTAAATTGGTCTCTAAACTTTTGAGTGTTTCAATTTCATCCTCAAACAATGACTCATTCTAAACCGATCCTCAAACTTTTTGAACATTCTAATTTCATCCTCAGATTATTAGTATGTGTTAATCTTATCTTATGTTAATAAAACCGTTATAAAAACTGTTATTTGTCTTGAAACAATTATGTGTATAAATTTGTTTGGATTCAATGATTGTTGGTTGCTTTGTTGATGTCTTTATGTTATATTTGTGTGTTGTACTCTTTTCCTCCATTTAGATGTAGGGAGGTTTTTAACGAGGCACACATGAATGTTTTATATGATTTTCTTATCAATGGTATCATACTTGATCAATAATAATAATATGATGTGGTGTAAATGATAAATTGAGGATGGAATTGAAACATTCAAAAAGTTTGGGGGACCAATTCAGACTGAAGGTCATAGTTTAGGGGTTGAGGATGAAATTAAAATATTTAAAAATTAATTTAAAATGGGAATTATAATTTGAAAGCGTGTGATGCAATTAACTCTATGAAATGTTTAAATTCAAAAAAGTTATAATAATAATAATAATAATAATAATAATAATAATAATAATAATAATAATAATAATAATAATGACGATGATGATGATAGATATTTAGAATAGTTGGAATTTTGGTTAAGAAAACAAAGTTTGGAGAAACCGAAACAACCAACGAAGTTCATTTATAAATAAATACTTTAAACATAATCTTTCAATATACCAGAATGATGTGCCTTTCTTTTTTTTAATTAAGTGTGGAGATATTTATGTAATTATATTCTTAATGTTGTGCTTTTTATTGAGTCGAATGAACTTCAAAGACATTAATTAAAATATGTACTAGCTATTTTTTTTTTTACCCAGCGATGGGGCGATGAATGTCAACTGAATTTTATTTTTTTTATTAGTTCAATTACAATTAATTTAAAATTCAATAAAAACAATATAATAATGAATAAAGATTAAACAAACCTTGTAATGATCTAAATCAAAGCAAAGGCAATGGGAAAACGAAACCCATGTGTTGTGGGTCACGACACAACAATTAGCCTGGCACGTTTGTATGTTTTCTACTCAATTTCGCTGTCTTTTGTCTCTTCTTTAATTCAAAACGGTCCATTTATTTTATTTTTATATATTTTTTAAAGTACCAAAAAACGGTTTTGAATTTTTAAATTCAAAAAACAAAAGAAAGGGACAGTGAGTGACAGCCATTACAAACCGACAGCCTCGGGTTTGCTTTAAGGAGCAGAGAAAAACACTTGGCCATTTGTGGTGGGCCAATCTCTTCCTCTTCTTACGGGCCGGTTCATTTTTACAAAGATTTCAAAGAATTTTCAAATTTTAAATACTATAAATACAAAGAATAATGGTTTGATCAAACGACAGCCTGTTCATAGGGCTTAAACACGTGGCAGAACCAGAGACATTGCTATACTCGGGTTGGAAATCGATACAGAATTTGTAAATTTAAAATGATATTATTTCTTAACATATAAATATTGTATAGAAAATAATTCGAAAAACAAAATAGTATAAAAATAAACATACTTAAAATTTAAATTATTAATATTAGAATATGCTAACTCTCTAGGTGAAAGAAAATAAATAGCAAATGATAGCTTTCTAAAAGGAAAGAAATAGATGAGCATTATTTTTAAAAAAATTAAAATATTATTTAATTTTATATATGTTTAAATTTCGGTATGAGAATGTTATATCTCTTTAATTAATAAAAAGTAAAATATTTTAAATTATTTATTAGGTATATTATTTTTAATTAACTGAGATGTTAATAATTTAATAAGTAATATAAACAAGAAATTTAAGATAAATAATTATTAATAACATAACATAAATCGACTAAAAACGATAAAAATGTATAATGATTTTATAATAATAAAATATTAACATAAACATGGAAGTTTACGTGTAATCTGGATTTTTTTTTTGAATATTTGATTTGAGGTTATTAGTGCCGCCCATTGGTTTGAACGAGAAATTATTAGATAGATCTGGTTCATTATGTCATTTGTGGTCCCAGTTAATAAAGTTATAGTAGTTTTGGAAAAAAATTTGGGTCCTGAGCAAAAATAAAAATTAGACCTTTATATAACGAAAGCATATCTCATTACAAATATATAAATCTCATGTCGCTATTTATGCTACAACAGTTAAAAAAATGTTTAGAGTTTATGTTATAGTTTAAGGTTATAATTTAGGATATTGTTTAAAGTATTGTGTAGAGTTTAGAATTTAGTATTTAAAAATTAGGGTTATAGTTTAGAATATTTTTTTAACGTTGGGCATCGAAAAAGGGCAAAGAATTTTTATTAATCTCGTTACTTTAAACAATCAATTTAATATTTTAAACACATTGTTTTCATTGTTAAACTTATTTATTTATTTAGGAAAGATAATTATTTTTACTAATAAATTAATTTATTTGATAATTAAAAATAAGTGTTAAAAAATATGGATAATTAAATTTTAGAGATCTTAGACTGATTGAGACCCTAGGCTGGTTGGGGTCTGAGCTACCCTTATAGGCGGCCTTGAATAAGGTTCATCCAGTTCAAAATAAATACTTAATAACTATCATCTCTCTATTAACATGCAAGAAAGAGGTGATATTCACTTTAAACAAAAAATAAATAAATAGATAAATCTTATTGACGTGGATTCTACAACTGACGTTCGTTGAAATTTTCCAATTACAATCAAAACCATTTTGAATTATTATTTTCAAATCAGATCGAGTGATATTCATCAGAATTTTATGAAGTGTTTCTCAATGAAAAAACAATCTAAAAATATTTTTTATAATACCAATGTAGAAACATTATTTTGATTTTTAAAAAACAGATGACTAAGATTTTATTTTGCATTGCTTTTCAAACTGTTTTTAATTTTAAAAACACTATTTGGACAAACAAAAAAAACAATTAAGAAGTTAATTTTGTCGTAATCTATAATACCAATCTTTTATATTTTTTAAATTAACGTTTAGAATATAACGTTTTCTATTTTAAACCGTTTTTAACAGTAATGCAAAAAAAATCAAACCATCTGAAAATATTTTTTATTAATTAGGGAAATATTTATCTTATTAAGATAAGTGTCAAGAATTAAACTTATACAAAATACAAGATGAAGATATCATAAACATTATTAACTACTTGATCAATTAGTCATCTCTATCCAAAAAATACTTTTCAAAAACAATTGTACACCATATTATTTAAAAACAATACCAAACTAAGCTTTAATATAATATTCATAGCGAATCCAAAGAGAGTTGCTAGGAACCATGTCCCCTAGAATGATTAAAATTCGATTAAAAGTTTAAAGGTTTTAAGTTTAGATAATAATAGTACGAACTAACTTGTTTTAGTGATTATAATATAAAATATATAAAAATATATTTTAACTCTCTAAATTTTTATAACTTACTTTTCACCCTAAATAAAACCTCGCTTCTACCTGACAATATTAAAACATGTTTTACGAAACTTTAGCAATCGGCTGATGATGTGCTTAACGAAGATTTGCAAGCTGTAGAGGTATCAATGACCTGTATTATTTTGATTTTTTTCATAAACAAAGAAGGGAAACACTTTTATCTTTTTAAAAATTAAATTATTTAATTTTTTTTGTTGCCCTTCTAGTTTCTTATAGCTTTGTTCTGACTAATTCAAACTGGTATATAAAGTCTCATAGCGAGAAATTTTTACATACACAAAGTCACGAACTCAAAACATATTTAAGCAATACTAAATTACTTACTACTTACAAATCCCAGTTGGTTTTTGTGGGTTCATTTTGAATCTTAATTAATATAATTTCAATCTTAATTATTTTTAAATTGTAACTGATAGAAAACGGTAATGAGAGAATTGAAATTCAAATTTTAAACTAAACGTTGGTAAAAGAAGTGATAATAATTTCTCTTTTTTTGAAAAATAAGTGATAATAATTTATAAATTAGAATATGTATAATGAAACAAACATTATATAGCTATTAAACAAAGAAGAATAGTTAATAGTTTAGACTTTAGAGGTATGTTCTCCATTATTGGACACAACTATGCTGACAGAGTGCAAGTGGAGATATTTTAAGTGATATTAAAACAAAAGTGTCATACAAATATAATGTACACCTCATTGAATTTGATTGAAGGAATGAAATTATAATTTTAAAGAAAATCGAAGGGCTTAAAATTAATATATTTTGGATAGTAAGATGAGCATCTGAATCCTTAGGGATAATAAGGTCAGGTCAAAGATTAATGTGTCAGGTGACTTTGACGTCCCTACATTCCTGTTTCTTTTATGTTATACTTTTTTATCTGTAAATAGATATTTTTGTTTGTTTTGAATTTTATTCTAAGAAAAAATTGAGTGGCCTAAAGATTGTATCAACATATAAGTATTAGTGTATAACAGAAAAATGTAAAGTAAATATAATGCGTACATTGTATATATAGTTTTATTTAATTTAATTTCAAGGACTAAATTTATAATTATACCAAATGAATGGCTGCAATGATTAAAATAATAAATATATAAATTTCCAAACCTTAAATGACAGGTTGAAATGGGAATTAGGAAAGACAGGAGTGGCAATCGGCAAAGACAGCGGTTTGGAATAACAAAGGCATATAAACTCGGGGCCCACTCGTTAACTCAACTCAGCTTTGTTACAGTTACCAAATAGCTAGGCTGTCATTCGACTCTGACACTCTGTTTCTCTCTATTTCTTCCGTTTTAAACCCCCCTTCCGCTTCAATCTTAATCCCACTCTAAATCCTCTCTTTTCTTACATTATCATCGTCATAATTATCTCATATCCATGGCGGAGGAGACCCAAAAGCCAGAATCTGCGGCCGCTGAGGAAGTGACTGTTGTGGTGGAGAAGCCTGAAGTTACCGAGAAGGAGCCTCAACCGTCGCCTCCCGAGTCCGAGGTGCCGGAGAAGCCTGCGGCTGCTGTTGTAGTTGAAGAAGAAAAGGAAGAAGCTGTTGTTGAAGTTGATGAGAAGGCTAAGGTTGAAGAAAGTAAGATTACTGAATCGGTTTCTTTCAAAGAAGAAACCAACGTTGTTGGTGAACTTCCCGAGGCTCAAAAGAAGGCTCTTGATGAGCTTAAACACCTCATCCAAGAAGCACTAAACAAGCACGAATTCACTGCCAAAGAAGAAGAAAAACCAGTAGCTGACAAAAAAATTGAAGAAGAAGAAGAAAAGAAAGAAGAGAAAGAGGAAGAGGAAGAGAAACCTGCTGCTGTTGAGATTTCAGAAGAGCCCAAGGTGGAAACGGAAGCACCCCCCGCAGCTGTTGAAGCCAAGGAAGAAGAGAAAACCCCTCCTCCACCACCACCTGCCGAGGAGCCGACTGTCGAGACGGCGACCGTTGAAACAGAAGTGACTGAGAAGGTGACAGCCGTAGACGATGATGGCGCCAAGACGGTGGAGGCAATAGAGGAGTCTGTAGTGGCAGTTGCCACTCCTCCCGCAGAAACAGAGAAGGAGGAAGCCACCGGCACCGCTGAAGTGGCTCCTCAAACTGAAGAGACAAAAGAAGCCGAAGTTCCACCGCAACCGGCCGAGGAGGTGTCTATATGGGGAATTCCACTCTTGGCAGACGAGAAAACCGATGTGATCCTGCTGAAATTCTTAAGGGCGAGAGATTTCAAGGTAAACGACGCATTCACCATGATAAAAAACACTGTCGGGTGGCGAAAAGAATTCGGGATCGATTCCTTGCTGGATGAAGATTTAGGAAACGAATTAGAGAAAGTAGTTTTCATGCACGGATTCGACAAAAAGGGTCACCCTGTCTGTTACAACGTGTATGGAGAATTCCAGAACAAGGAGCTGTACCAAAACACTTTTGCCGATGAAGAAAAACGAACCAAGTTCTTAAGATGGAGGATTCAGTTCTTGGAAAAGAGCATTCGTAAACTGGATTTCACTCCTAATGGTATCAACACAATTGTTCAAGTCAACGATCTCAAGAATTCACCTGGACCAGCCAAAAAAGAGCTCAGACAAGCTACTAATCAAGCCCTAAACTTGCTTCAGGACAACTATCCTGAATTTGTGGCCAAACAAGTATGATTTAACTTCTCAGACAGATTTGATCTTTGTTTTTTTAAATTTCTTGCTAAAATTTGAACTAACATTGATGATGGGTTTTGGATTTTGAAGGTGTTTATCAATGTTCCATGGTGGTACTTGGCTTTCAATAGGATGATCAGCCCTTTTCTGACTCAGAGAACCAAGAGCAAGTTTGTCTGTGCAGGTCCATCCAAATCTGCTGAAACCCTCTTCAGGCAAGTGGATTTCCTTTTAGTTTGCTTGTTTAATGTTTGATCAATTGGTCATAAATGGAATTATTATGTAACTTATTTATTTCGTTAAAAAAAATAGATATATTGCTCCTGAACAAGTACCGGTTCAATACGGTGGACTGAGTAGAGAAGGTGAACAAGAGTTTACCGTGGCCGATGCCGCAACAGAGGTTACGATCAAGCCGGCAACCAAGCATACCATTGAATTCCCTATAACTGAGGTATATATGATGAAGATATTTGTGCAATCAGTGTATATCAATTCAATGTGCCATTTATATGTAACTATATTTGCTTCTTGAATTAGCAGAAGTGTAATCTGGTTTGGGAGCTCCGAGTTGTGGGATGGAATGTCGCTTACGGAGCCGAATTCGTGCCGACTGCTGAAGATGGGTATACCGTGATCGTATCGAAAACGAGAAAGGTATCCTCCGCCGACGAAACCGTGATTTCTGATGGCTTCAAGACCAGTGAGACTGGGAAGGTTGTTCTCACCATTGATAATCAAACATCGAAGAAGAAGAAACTTGTTTATCGATCCAAGACCAAGGCTTATTCTGATTGAAGACTTCAAATGACAATGGGTTTGGATTTTGTTTTTATTGGAATTTTAATTTATAAATTTAGAACCTTTGGGATTCATTTTTATATTTTTTATTAGTTGATTGGTTTTATATATTGATAAAGATGGGATGACAATGTGTGCAATGTGAAAAAGGAACTGTTTTGTTATTGTGAAAGCTCATTTTGTTTCTAAAGCTTGTGTAAATTTTTTGATATATTATATTTCTATTTTGTTGATTGATCATTTCTTATAGTTTTTTTTTTAATTTGCTTCGAATTTGCTCCTAGAACATGTAATCAGGCAGCCAAGTTTGCGAAAAATCAGCAGGGCCATATGATGTGGACCCCTGATATTTTTTCACCAGAACTCTTGTTCACGTAATCTTCTGATAATATAAGTCCCCTTTGGTCAAAAATTATAGTTTTTTTTTAATTTGTAATATTCAAAGTAGCTTTATTTTGGGTATTAATTCTAATTTTATGAATTAAATAAATTAAATTGATAGAGTCGTCCTCGTAATAAATTTTTACAACATTCCATCGTTATTCGATATAATGAATGAGTATAAATAATGATTGAAAGCGTGATTGAAGGAGGTGGGGGGATCTTTGCATGTGGAAATGCAAGAAATAGGTATGAATGGTGGCATCTTTCCATGTATCTCTGTTGTAGGCGTTGGAAGTAATCATCATCCAACTCCACAATTTAAGGCTTTGGATGGAATAAAAATAATAATCCCTTTTATGTTATGAGAATGAATTTATAAATTTTTTAGTATAAACTTATAAAATTTTAAAGAGCGAAAATAAATTTAAAAAATATATAAAAATTAAATTATATAAAATTTTTAAATTTTTAGGAGGACTACCCGCCTTATCTAATCTCTTTCTAAGTCCATCCCTGAAAACTTTGAAAATCTTTACAAATTAATTTCATCTAACAATTCATGTAGTGTCTAGATTTAAGTACCAGGAATATAAATTATTTGTATTTTTTTGTGTTTTTATTTATGTTTTATATAAAAAATATATAATATATTTTGTATGATTTAAAGTTAAAATTTAAAATTTAACTTTTTTTAGTGATGAGACATAAAAAAACACCGAAAAATAGAAATTTTTTGTTCACGAGTATATACTAATATAAATTATATTTATTTAATAAATTAGTGTCTTTATATAATTTAAACATCAGCTTGTATATTATAATTAAAAAGTATTTTAAATATACAGCATCCGAAATGATTTTCAATTTTTGGGCATGGGTTTCTCTGCGCGGGGCCAACCCCAAGTGTGAATTGATTCTTTTTTTTTTTGAAAGGATACTGAGAATATTAAGGGGTGGGTTTGTAATGATTTCATATTCCCCACAACCTTATCATAATTCATAATTGAGATGTTGCGGTTAATTATCTATAAAAATATTCAAAATTTGAGTCACAATAATTAATTGACATAGGGACAATGTCATTTACCAAATTTTCATTTTCATAATTTTGAAGCTTACTTTGCTGAAATTATAGTTTTGGTCTTTATAGTGTGCTCAAATTTAAGAAGCTGGGTCAGTTTTTTATGATCGTATACATGACTTTTTTGGTGAGTAGCGCAATATTCACATTTCGTTTTTAATTTTTTTTTATATTTCGAGTTGTTTTCGGTTTAGCTTCAAATGGTGTTGTTTTTTTATCCCATAACTGCTAATTGAGCTTCAAGTTTCCATGACAACCGTTGCTAGATTCCTTACCTAAAAGGTTGAACTCAAGTAATGGGAAATGATAATGAGTGCATTTGAGGGGGGGCTGGGAAATGAAATGATAAATCAAAACAATCTTTTAAGACCTTCTCCGCTGTACACCTCACAATCACGTGGGTTGTATCGCATTCAAAGTTATAAACAATAACACTAATAATTATTATAATAAAAATTTAACTTTTTTAAATATATTTGTGTGATAATAAGTTAATATCTGTTTAATTATTTTTAATTATTTAATAATGTGCACACATGATGTTTGAATCTGAGTCACTTGAATAAAATACATATTCTTTACTACTAAGACCATTACACGGGTTCAAAATTTTAAATATTTAAATATATTTAATTTTACATTTTCATAGGCTTAATAGACAAATAGATGTCTAAACCATGCACTTTTTTAGTTAGGTGCCCAAACTATTTTTCGGGCCAAATAGGTGCCTAATGTTTCATTATGTGACCCATTAAAGGTTTACTGTTAAAGGACACGTGTCATTTCCTAAAAAAATCTAAAATTATATTAAAAATAAATAAAACAAAATAAAAAAAAATATCTTACAAATTTCAAATATTCTCAAAATAGTCCACAAATCTCTAAACTCTCAAATTCGACCACTCCTGTTGGTGTTTGTCACGTTGCCGGCGATGGAATGAAGCGCTCTTCCTCGCCGAACAACCCATACGCCGTTCGTCGCCTCTCTTGTCATTCGTCGTTCAAAATAATCCTTCGACAACTTCGACGATTTGCATGGTGTCAGTCAATTTTCGACGATGAGGTGGTGAGAAAAATGATCGTGATAGTCCGACGACTTATGCAGTGGGCTGTTTTAGGCTTTGGAAAATTAAGGATTTTGGAATTTGAAGTTGTTTTGTGAAATTTATAAAATTGAGAGAATTTCTAAAAATTAAGTAATTTTATTTATTGTTAATATAATTTTGAAATTTTTAGGAGATAACATATACTCTTTAATGGCGGGAATTAATGAAAAACCTTAAATGAATCACATAATGAAACTTTAAGCACGATTGAAAAATAGTTTAAACACTTAACTGAAAAAAGTATAATTTAAACACATATTTAACGATTAAGTTTTTTCATATCTTATATCAACAATGATGTTTAAATCTAAACTCAACAAGTATGGAGTAAGAAAATTTATTCTTATGGTTGACAGAAGTCCAACCGAAATGAGTCCGTTGCCTAATGTCTAGTATAATGGGATAGAGTTTTTGTACCTCACCTTTCATGTAATTTTAATAAACTTATAAAAACTATGAAATCAATCAATAGCAAAGGCCATAATTAATTAACCAAAAATAATTCAATGTGGCAAAATTCTCATCATCATGTAAATTAAGCTATTGAATTGTGTTGGGAAAAAAAAGTTTCAATATTATTGAAGAAATTCTAAGATTGCAGACTGGATCCAATGCATTGTGACAAATTCCAGCAGAGAATCTTAAGCCACCCACCCAATAAAACATGCGAAAATGGAAAGCACTTCAGATTTAATTATTCTTTTTCGCTTTAAAAACCGACTAATTATCATAATTAGTGTCAAGGAAATTATTGTAACACAAAACCAGGCAGGCCCCTCACTCAAAGGACTCTACAAAAGCTACATTCTTTTTCTCCTTTTGTGCTTTTGAAAAATTAACTAAAGAAGCTTAATTTCTACCCTTCGAAATTGTTTGTAAAGTGAAAAGTTTAATAAGGGTTATAAATCAAATTTAGTTTATAAATTATAAAGTCTAATTAGCCACAAATTTGAATTACTTATAAGAAAGAATTTACTTTCAACACTTTAAACGTGGAAAAATAATCTCAAGTCCAACATAGTTCGAGCATTTCTTCATTTAAATTTTAAATGTATAAGCGAGATTTACTCGCCAAAATCAAATGTATAATGCATGTCGGTCTGAATTATTCAGGACAAAACCTGAGTAACCGAAGAGTCTCAACAAAGAGCTACCGAGTCCCACCCAACCAAATCTACCTAAAAAATTGAAAGCTCAACAAATCCATTCCTTTCATTCAATCAATACAGGGTGGCTCTTGGCTTGCATTACACCTAATTAAGCACCAGTAATCATTATGAGTTCAGGCCCGTTTGAAAAAGTATTGTCCGTTTTCATTTATTTTTTAAACCCCCTCTTAATTATGAATTTAAATATCTCTATATATAGTAATCGGTCTTAAGAATTTCATAAGTGAGACTTTATTGTATTAAGGACTAAGGACTGTTATGCTTAAAAAGTAAAAACCACCATGTCTAATTGTGGCACCGAAATTCTTGACCTAATTGTCACCTTTCTAGATGAATTTTACGACTAATGCATCGGTTTCCAGCTTTTGTATTATGATTAACAGTGCAATTCACCTAATGTATTATACAACTATGTGATTTAATTCTTGTATGCTTGATATTGGTGCATTGATAGATATTAACTAAATCTTACTCGACCTGATAAAATTAATCCGTGTTTAGATTGTTAAACAGATAAACGAAGAACACACACATATATATAATCAAATTAAGATGAAAATATGAACCTTGGAACATATTCATATTAGGAAGATCAAAATATGTAGACACAATTTCCCAGCTATTGCAGAAACTTATGTTCCATGATCATGTTCCTGCATGTCTCATAAAAGTCTAGCATGATATGGTTTCCATAAAAAAAGTTGGAAACCATGATTGAGCCGAATAGTCAAAGATGAAGCATGCATTAATCATGGCCAATGATGCTCATATTTTCTATCTTGTATGAGTTCGAATTAAAATGTCTTTAAACGCTCAACTCAAGGGTGAATGATTCTATAGGTCCAGAAATTAAATATCAAATAGAAAATATGGAATCTAAAAGATAACATAAACCAAACAATCCTTGTGTTCTTACAAATCTATAAAAAGTGTAAAAGGTTCCATAATATAGACATGACACACGAGAAAAATATACAGTGCATAACACCAGGGTAACCCAACATGACAAAGAACAAATTTTAAAACCATGAGCAACTTGCTGTCAGCCATGCTCCTTGCAAAGATGCAAAACAGAGTGAAATGAACAAGTGAATTGCCCAAATCTAGACAAGAATAAATTAAATCATAGTTCGAATAGTACCCCTCAGTCGCACAAGGGTTTAACCTTAAACCTGTAGAGAAGCTTCTTCTTTTTCGAAGTCGGGTTGTCGACCATAAGCAATACTTTGCCCAGCTCACTGACTTTGAAGCTTTGAGACACAACTGGTTCATCTTTTGGAGTCATTTTCGTCGGTTTTTGAATAATGACTGCATAGCTATCTTTGGGGTTAGGCACAAATTCAGCTCCATAGCTAACCTCCCAACCGACTACCCTGATTTCCCAGACAAGAACACATTTCTGCAGTGCAAAATTTTTCACATTTATATAATTGGACCTTACATTCGTAATTGGCACAAGCGCCGAAACACATAGTAGCCGGATATGAAATATGTTTTGTTAAAATTAGTAAATAAGATAAGTACTAAGTAGCATGAAGAAACAATGAAATCAGAACCTCAAATATTGTTATTTCAACAGTTTGCTTTGTCCCCGGTTTCACAGTCATTTCAGTGGCAGGATCGTCATCGCTGAACTCCGGATTGCAATCACAATAATCCACACTCAAACCACCATATTGAATTGGCACTTGTTCAGCTGGTATGTATCTGTTGTACGCATCATATAATTCAGGATATTAACCACTAACAAGAACTATAGGTACTTAGAATACACACTTAGATCACTCGAAAGTCGAATCACTCACTTAAAAAGGGTTTCAGCAGATTTTGCTGGCAGTGCAATGACGAACTTGCTCTTGGTTCTTTGTGTCATAAATGGACTAATCATTGTATAGAATGCAAGATACCACCAAGGAACATTAATAAATACCTAAACCGAATACGAAACCCGAATCAATGCATCTCCCAAAGAGTCTAATGGACAACAAAAATTGCACATTAAGGATATTCAGATAGATAGATAGATAGATACAGAACAAACCTGTTTAGCAACAAACTCTGGATAATTATCTTGGAGAACCTGAAGAGCCTGTTTTGTTGCCAATCTAAGCTCCTTTTTCCCAGGTCCAGGCGAATTTTTGAGGTCACTAACCTGGAAAATGGTGTTAACACCACCAGGACTAAAATCAAGCTTTCTTATACTCCTCTCCAATAGCTGAATCCGCCATCGCAGGAACTTCATTCGCTTTTCCTCATCGGAAAACGCTTTCTGGTATAATTCTTTATTCTGAAACTCCCCGTAAACATTGTAACAAACAGGGTGGCCTTCCTTATCTTTTCCGTGCATGAACACAACTTTGTCCATATCATCACCAAGATCTTCATCCAAAAGCTCGTCGATTCCGAACTCTTTCCTCCACTGGATGGTGTTTTTTATCATTACAAACGCATCTTTTGCTTTGAAATCCCTTGCTCTTAAGAACTTCAAAAGGATGACTTCGCTCCTATCATCTTTTAAGAGAGGAATACCCCAAATGGATACCTCTTTTGCTTCCTGTTTCTTTTCCTTTTCTGGGTTCTCTTCAGTTTTTGATTCTGAATTGAAAAGGTTAGAATCTATTGCTTCTTTAACAATCTGCTTCAGTTCTTCCAAAGCTTTCCTTTCGAAATCAGATAGATCAGCTTTCTTATTGCTTTCCTCTTTGAAAGAACCCAGATTTTGAGGAGCCTTTTTCTCTTCAGCAACAGCAGCCACCTCTTCTTGAGCAGCAGTAGGCTCTGGTGGAGCTCCCACCTCATCTTTCCCCATCATCGCCGCCAGTGATTCCGACTCCGTAACCACCTCCTGCTGCGGCGGAGTTGGTGGTTTCTGCGATTCCGAATCCGATATCACTACAGTTTCCGCTGATGGTGCTTCTTCCTTTGGTGTCTCCGTTACAGCAGGTGGTTCAGGTTCTGACACCACTGCTTGCGGTGGCTCCTCTTTTTCTGGCCCTTTATCCGTAGAATCGGGTTCCGATGCTATCAATTCCTGTGGCGGCGGTGTCTGCTCTTCTTTTTCAGCTATAGTCGTTGAAACAGATTCGGTGACGGAAACAGACACAGCTGCTACATGGGATGGTGGGGAAGTGTCTTCTTTTTCTAAAACAGCGGGTGAATCAGTCTCGGTCACTTCCGGCAGGGTTGGCGGCGGCGCTGCTGCCACAGGGGGGGTCTGGGCTGGAGTTTCATCGGCCATGTTTGGTTGTTTGTTGTATGATAAAGTGAAGAGTGTGACTCTGAAGTGAAGAAGTGAGAAGGTTCATAAGGACAAGTGAAATGTCTTGAACGGTAAAATATGGAAAACGGAATCCTATGCTCTAACGTCTATTCTAACAAAATGTAGACTAGACATAGAATAATGTGACTTTTTAATACAACTAATTGAGTATTTTTTGGGTAAACTACAATAGAGGTCATTCAATTATAAGTAAGGTTATATTTTGGTCATCTAATTATTAAAAGTTATATTTGGATTACTCAATTATGGGTAAGGTTACATTTAAGTCACCCATTAATTAAATGTTACATTTGGGTCACCCAATTATGGGTAAGAATACGTTTGGGTCACCCTTCATAATAAAAAAAAGTACATCAAATTAGTCATTTTTTCTTCTAAATCACTTGTATACCCTCGTTAACATTAGATTATTTCATTCGAAATCATTAATTAATTTAATACACAAGTTGATATACTTTTTTTTAATTATGAATGGTGACTTAAATGTAACATTACCCATAATTGAGTGATCCAATTGTAACTTTTAAAATTGTGTGACCCAAATATAATTTTACCCATAACTGAGTGATCCAAATGTAACTTTTAATAATTAAATTTTTAATACAACTAGTTGAATTTTTTTCTTCTTCTTGAAGTTGTTTATTATTGAATTAATCTAAAAAATGTGAGTTTGAACCCTCCGAGTTATTTAATAAAAAGGAAACATATATTTGAGATCAAACAATTTACTATAGAGTGTGTATATGTTATTAAAATATTAAAATAAATAAATAAATATTATCATAAAATCACATTAAATATTCATAAATGTAAGTTAAAAAGTAAAATTTGAGAAATTGAGTGAAATAGAAAAAATAATATGAAAAGTGTGTTAATGACACATTATTTAACTTCAAGACTATCAGACCTAGCACTTTTGGCGAGTGCATTTTTTTTTTTTGCCAATGTCCTGGCTTGGGTTATTCTTTTTGTTCAAGCGGACTACCTCGTGGGTTAAGCTTATTGTTTTTCGTTGTTAATTGGTTGGTTATGGTTTGTTATCTCTTTTGATATTATCATATGTATTATTTTCTTCCGATTAAGTTTAAAGAGATTTTTAACGAGATATATATGATAATACACTTCCGTATATAATTCTTTGTGAATGCAATAGTACCTTTTTACCAAAAAAATGACACATTATTTAAAGAAACATTATGATCGCCTTATTGGTATGTTAACATCCAAAGTTGTTGGCGGTTGTTGATGATTTTAGTTAAATTTTATTCTGTATTTTCAGAATTAAATTAAAAAGGTAAAACCATGTGAATTAAAATGAAAAAAATGTCAGAAATTGAGGTATTAAATGAAATTGTCCATAGAACACGTTTAATATTGTTGTTTGAACTTTGAAAGGGGATTAAATTATAGGGACCAAAAACAAAATTTATGTGAAGTTTGAAGTGAAATTATGTGTTTAGCTTAGTATGAAATATAATGTATGTTCTTGTGGAAGGGGGGGTGAAAACTTTGAAAGATCATAATTTTGTCATGTTTGGTCCCGGAAAGTCTCGTATTTATTTTTAATAGTTTATTTTGTATTTATTAGTAATTTCAAAACTTTGATTTCGTTTTTAATTTGTTGTCTGGATCAATGGCAACTGTCAACGACTCCGGGTTGGTTGCATTTTGTCATCAATTGGCTAAATTGTAAGGAAATTAAAAATTTAAAGACAATTTTTAATCTGCAATGATCGAGTACCTGGCTCCGTATGTACATATATGATATATGGTTGAGGCAACTGCTTGTCTTCGTGGTTTGGAGTTTGCTAAGGACCTAGGCCTTGTTAATCTCGTGTTTGAAGGTGAGTAGCAATTATGGAACTACATTCAAAATTGAAGTTAATTAACTTTACTTGATTTGTTAGGTATGTGATTTTCAAGGAGTTAATATAAAATTTTTCATAAAAAATATTAAAGTTAACTTCACTTGATTTGTTGGGCATAAAGTCAATAATACTTATCTTCACATACCTCATACTTCATTCTAAATCCACTAGTGATGATCTTGTTCTGTTATTAGGCCGATGCTTGAAAAATGCAAAACAGATTAGTTGTTGGGTTTGGATCATCTACCTTTCGACTAAGTTAGAGGGCAAGAAAATCGTCTGACGCACGAACTGGCTATGTTCGAAACAGCCTGTTATGAAGATGTGCTCTTACTTGAACAAGTTCCTGTTGGTTTGCGCTCTTTAGCTCTTTCTCGGACAATCGTATCGCCTCGTAATTTTTAGTTTAGTTTCTTTGTTCGTTTTGTTTGAAAAAAAAAATGAATTCAGACATATGTAAGTGGTCTGATTTTTTTCATGAAAATAACAAATTTTATAAAATATAAACCAACTAATTAAAAAAGATATCTTGGTACATAATACACATATATAAAATATGGAATTGGACAAAGCAAAAGGTTTTCATAATTCAAGGACATGTAGCATATGTTGTACCTTTTTTTGATGTGTTATTGTCAAACAATGAAGCATCACTTTCTCTCTTGCGGTCGTTTGTTCCACACACTTTCCTAACTTCTCTTCAAATGATGGTGTCCCAACCTACTTACTAAACACGTTTTTTATCCCTAACTTGTACATATTATTTTTCTTTTACAGTTTTTTTAGAAATAATCTAATTTTAGGTAATAAATTCAAATTATCCAAAAAATATTAGTGATATGTTAAAAACAAATTAAAATCAAAGTGCTATACGTATAGTTACACCAATCAAAATTTTAATATCATATTACGCATTTGAATTGTGCTTAAAAATACTTTTAAAACAAGCGGTAACATTATTGTGTTCAAATCTTGAATCCCCTCTTATTTTATAACTTGACTAGTTAAAAATAATATATATTTTTTTACTTCTTCCACTTGTTCTGAGGCGGTTATAATTTTTTTAAGTTTTAAAGTTTTTTCTTTGTACTATTTTTTGCCGGCGGCGGTCGTTGACCACTTTGCTGTTTATGTACATAAATAAGATTTATCTTTACTGATGAATTTTAGTTTCATATTTTTTTTTGTTTTACTTTGTCAAGTTTATACCATATCTGCTTCTATGACAGTTCTTTCGTCTGCTTGTATGGTAGTTCTTTTGCCTGCTTTTATCGCAGTTTCAGTCGATCTTTTGATAGTTTAGAGTTCGGGTGACGAGTATCATCGAACTTCTTTGTCAACGACGTAGGCCGAGCTGTACATGTTATGATTTTCTTTTTTTGTGGCTGTGCCGATACACCAAGAACAGGTAGCGGAAGAATTTTACTTTTTTCAAAGAGTACTCAAGGCAAAGCAATAGTTTTCTGGGTTTAATTTCATGACTTTTTTAAGTTCTTCTGAAAGTGTTAGGTTTAGTATTTAACGTCTTTCACACAATTAGATTTTACTACATTTTTTATTTTGCATTGAACTTCCAATGTTTGAAGCGTGATTCCTTTGTAATCCTTTCTCTATTGAATATAATTCAGTTTTAAAAAAATATTTTTTAGACAAATCTAAATGGGTTATAAAGCCCTAATCTTTATCCAATTGAACTCAAATTAATTTTAAAAAAATTATATCTATATAGACATATATAGAATAAAACTCCAAATTCAAACAATTAAAGGCTCAAACTTCCTGTTTGATCAAAATCAAATTAACTCACCAATAAATGGAAATATTTGTCCTGTTTCGATTTTCAAATTCTCAATTTTTGTAACTTCAAAATAATCCCAAATATAAACGCATGGCATTATATTTTAATTGTTATTTAATGTTTTAAATTTAATGTTTTTGAAATTATTGATGTAATTTTATTTATGTTTAATATGTATTGTACATATAAATATTTTATTTTAATTTTCATAATAATATAAGACTACTAAAAAACTTTTGAAATACAAGACGAGTGAGGCTCAGCTCGATTGAGTTCGGATAAAGGTTCTTAAATTTTTTGCCCATAACTCGGCCTGTCCAGGGACACTTCTAACCCAATATTAGATTCGAAGGCCCATATTTCAACAGCCCAAGATATGTAACCCTAGACCCGAAAATGTGAGAGATGACGAAGCAAAAGGAGGAATAAAACAACAATAACAATAACAGCAGAGAATAGAAAAAGAAGAATAAAAAAAGGGGTCGGAAATGGCAGAGAACAAGGGATTGGTGCCGGAAAAGTATGATGTTAACGCAAAATGGGATGCATGCCTCGATCTGACTGTCCGCCGCTTCGTTTATTCATCATTCGCCGGTGCTTTTGGCGGCCTCCTATTCTTCAGTTTGTCTCCTTTTCCGCATATTTTGTCAATTGATTTTTTTTCCTTTTAAGATATTGGTTTTGAAGCGTTCGATTGACGAAATTTTGAAACGAATAGTACATAGTTTGTAGAATTCAGCATTTTCAAGTTAAAGAGTGAACTAGATGATGAGTTTTACGGTTTGTAGTTGTTAACAATTGCAGATCGGCCTAATTAGTTCTACAGATACTGTTTTCTGATTTTTCTGGTTGCCAGCATTTGTTCTTTTATTATTATTATTTTTTAGTAGCGATCGGAGGTAATGTTGCTATATAATAATAATGTGTTCGACAAGGATATGTTCAATTGTTGCTGATATGTTCAATTGTTGCTTATTTTTTTCAAAATATCTATGTATTTGGGAGGGCTTGGTGGATCGCATGCCCGTGTCCGAATTTTAGTGTTGCACAGTACTTCAAGAAAACTGAAGATATACATGTCATGCTCTTAAGATATTCAAGCAGTAGTACTTACATTTCTGTATGTTTGATTTACCTACATATATTCCAGCACCAGAACTAGCTCCTTTTGCCGCCGTTGGAGGCTGCATAAGATTTCTGAAAAACTTGTGTTTTGTGGAGAGGCTGGAATGTGAAATGTTTTTAATTCTATGTCTCATAAACACGTTCCTCTCTTGTAGGTTAACAACTGGGTTAAAACTTTTCCATCGTTCCTACCGAGTAAATCTGAAACAGTCAAAGTGATTATGCATTTTGCCTTAATAGATATTCATTTGGGCAGTGGTCAAAGTTTACCATGTTCACTTTTGAATTGTATTGATTTTTTTTATAGTAGTCTTCTATCCGAGCATTATTAGTAGTTCTGTGCCTTCCATAATCTGTGATTTTCTTCTTTCTTTTCTTCCTCCCTTGAATTCATAATATTGATGCATTTTTTCCATACCAGGGAGTCCAGTGACTCGATGGGCATCAGTAGCTTTAGGTGCTGGGATTGGAATTGGATCTGCATACACAGATTGTTCTCGTATTTTTTATGGATATGATGCTCCTGCTTCCCAGGTAGGAATTTTGTTTTACTCAGCTAATAGTTTAATCTTTTGAGCCACTACAAAGGTTAAATTCTTGTTTGACCTGTTAACAGTCATCTAAAGGTGTTAAATGGGCAGATCTGCATCATCAACTTCAACACCAACAACCCTAGTAGAGTAATATGAGATTCATAATCCCAAATCCAATAAGTTGCAATGTTAAGTAAATTTTATCCCACGATAGTTTCTTGTGACAATTAATACAATCAAATAGTGATGTATTAAGTGATAGTCTGAGTGGACACAATGGATAAAATTTAGGCACACTTCAATTAGTGAACCAAAAAAATTATCATTGAGTTTGGTTGCATATTATCTAAACATATATTCAGTCATAGCTTCATAGGACGTGACAAAAGACTATCTCTTTGGTATTATCACTTCTATATAACTTTGTGACAAAAACTTCTCTCCTCATATGCACTTGTTCTTTTTGTGTCGAGTCCTTTTGGTTTGCATCTTGCATTATAGGCTTTAGCTTAGAAAATGGTCAGGAAATTATCCTTATTCCATCTGCTGACCGATTATTATACCATGCCATTGATTGTAACATTGAGTAGTATAGGGTGCTCTCCTCGTCTCTCTCTTTGCCTCTTTTCTTGCATTCCAACAAATACGTTAGACATCTTCTGGTGTATATTTTGTCATCTTATCCATCTTTAGTGACTGCCGTTGACTGAAACAACCATTCTATATTGTTAAACAACAGACAAGTCAGTTATGATACTCCAAAAAGATTGGAATTTCCCAGAATATTTAAAAACTGAACAAATTAATGAGACGTGTTCATAGAATCTTGAGCTTTTTAGAAAGAACTTTTTGGAAAAGCTTCCTCATTTTGAGATCAGCTGTACCCACAGGAAAAAAATTAGCGATTCTGCTTGCGCTAGGGATGTGCATTCAGTCGGTTTGGTTTTTATATATCAATAATCAAATAAACCAAACTGTCTTTATTTCCAAAATCAGATTTCTTCTTAACCCAACCGGATAAACTGAATTGATGATTTTTATTTTTGCTTTTTCTATTTTAATGTTTTATTTATAAAATAAAACATTTATATGCAATTAATTAAATTATTGTTTTGAGTTATTACATATTTAGGCATTTAATTTCATATTTAGATTAAACTAATTAAACTTAAACAAGAAATTTACTATTAAAAATGCTCGTTCGGCTTAATCTGTTTATGTGGTTTGGATTTCCAAAACCAATAACCGAACCAAATAAACTACTGAAACCGAATAAACCATAAAATTTGGTACAGCCTTGACAGTTTAAGCACTATTTATTTCTCAAATAGATGAAGTGCTAATATTTTATACTTCACTAGCATTCTATCAATCTTGACTGTTTCTCAGAAATCAGTGTATGACAGATGTTTGTCAAAATTAATTTGTGTTTATCAGTCTACTTAATTCTTGTTCCAAAAATCTCTGTAAGAAACTTCATTTTGTTCTCTTTATGTTTCCAGGAAGGGAAGCAGTGAGTTGATGTTGTTGAAGTTACTCTAAGTTTACAGGTTCGAATTCAGAGTTTTTCATAAGCTGTTATTGTTTGTCGTTTCCCCAGCAATGTCTTTTGAATTTTAGTACAAACATTGTTGTCGGTGGGCCAACAATTAACATGATGCACCGGAAATTTCGCATGACTCCAGTTGTCTTTTGCTCTGTAATTCTATCATGAGTAAAAACACAAATTTGGAGAATGAAAATAATTCCTTCAGTTGCAGGCCTGAATTTTGTGTGATTGTTAAGATTTACATTTTGTTATGTTATGTCTATTAAGTGCCAATATGTGAAGTTATATTTTAGCCGCCTCATGGTATGGGAAAGTTATGGCCTTTTTGTAGGTCATTGAATTATCATATATTTATTTCTTCTCCCAACCCTCTATTTTATGCTTTCTCATTTGCTGGGACTACCACTACATGAAGAGTGAAACATTGTTTTGATTTGGGTACAATACAAAAGGTTGTTGAAAAGCTTGATTAGCTTGTCTGTGAAGCGCAAAGGGGAGAGTGAGAGGAGAACCCTTCCTTCCAAATTTTCTTTAATTTGAAAAGGTTCATCGAAATGTAAGTTATAGAGGTTGCAGATGAATGCAATTAGTCCTCCCAAAACCTCACCATTCTGTTTAAATGTTTCTCAAACTGAAAATGTCTCCCCATTTCATTCTCCTTGAATTGAAACATAATCATATATCTATATCTTGAGTTTGTGCAAAATAATGCAAGCCGGCGATGAGCACCAAAAACAAATTAAGGTCAGTTTTCGTTGCATTTGTAGGAAGCTGAGATCAAATGTCTTTCCATTTTTAGGTCTAAAATAGGCTGCTTTGGAGCTTCTATTGAGTTAGGATGGTTAGGCTTTGAAAGGAAATCTTCCCACTCTATCCTTAGGCTTTGATGAACACCTTACATCGTATATAGAAGCCACAGAATTCTATGATGTGTTCCGGAAAACATGCCTTCTAGGAAACTGAAAACTCTGAAATGTAGTGATGTCTGTGCTAGTATCATTTCATCTTCTGTTTTTCTTACTAATGATCTTTGTATAATTGTATAAGTTGGCTTGTGGATTAAGTTAGCCTAGTATTCTGCTGTTTCTGCTTCTTTTTTTCAGTCTGAAACTCTGCAGGTCTTCCTCTAGGTAGGATGAACCATTTTAGAGAGTTGCAGGCGGAAAATTGGGATATATTTTTAATTTATTTTCAGCAAATCAAACAGCTTCTCTGAATCTGTTCAAGTTTTTTTGAACAGTAAACATTCATTCAAAGGAGGAGAACACGTTCATGTGGAGGATTAGTTGCCCAGTGGGATGGCAAACAATCATTCCTCACTGAATAAGACTACTTGAACCTAAGAGTAGGTCTATTAAATATATTTTACTCTACCATCTTAGAGTTAAGGTCCGATTTTATTTTATATCCAAGTTTGATTCCGGGTTCAATATTTAGTCCGACTTTGTTTATCACTGATTTAGCTTCCATTAGATTAAAAGAATTAAAAATGTTCACGTTTACAATAACCTTGTACAAGCTTATAATTTAAGAAAAGATGTTAATATATATAAATTAATTACCGTGTATAGCCTATACATATCAATAGATTAAAAGAATTTTATTATATAAATCAATCAATCACATATGCATAACACTAAATTGAATGACTCTTGACGAAGTTTTATATCTACCCTTGTCAAACTTTTAGGATGATTCTATTCAATTCACTTATTATTATTATTATTATTATTTTTTCCCTCGGTTTAAATATATAAACGATGGTCCCTATACTATGATTAATAATGCAATTGATCCCCTGTATTTTGTAATTTAATCCTCGTACTATGCATTGAATTTGGTGAGCTAATAAATATGTTTGGCTTAATGGCCCGTTTGACCCCTTAAGTATATACAAAACACTGAACTGTTTCTTAAGGTATTTTTAGACGTTTTGATCCTTGAACTAAAAAGGGATAAATTGCACATTAGGTATGTAAAATTTTATTTTTTTGTTCATTTTAGTCCCGAACGTCAATTTCAATAGCCCTTTGCTCTCTTCTTCATAACATTTTAGTCCCTTTTTTCATTAAACTCATTTAGATCCGTACTAAATCTGCAACCAAAATACCATGATTTGATCTAAAAAATCCCACCCCAGACAAATAGGTTTTGGTTCCTCTTCAAAACCCTTCTTTCTTTTCCTCTCATTCCTTGTTTTCTCTTCATTTTTTGATCGAGTTTTATAAAAATGGGTAAATCGCGTTGGGTTTTCTTGATAAGGGGGTTTTGCTTATTTTCTTGTATAGTTATTCTTTTCTTTGATTCTTTGCCCATCAATTTTTCCCTCTCAACTCCCCCTGTTTGTTTTTTAATTATTATTATTATTATTATTATTGTTATGTTCGAAACACCCACGTGCATATCAAGAGAAATTCTGATGGATCCATCCAAAGATACAAGGCAAGACTTGTTGCCAAGGGTTTCTCACAGGTGCCTGGGCAAGACTTTCAACACACATTCAGTCTAGTGGTTAAATCTTCCACTATAAACATTGTGCTTAGCTTGGCAGTTCGCAATAAATGGCCTCTGAGACAAGTGGATGTCAACAACACATTTTTAAATGGAGAACTACATGAAGAAGTCTTCATTCAATAGCCCCCAGGATTTAAAGAAACGGCTTCAGATGGCTCACGATTGGTGTGTAAATTACAAAAAGCACTGTATGGCCTTAGACAAGCACCCATGAACTGGTACTCGAAGCTCAAACAACATCCAATTGAGAATGGATTCAAAAGCTCTCAGGCTGATACCTCCTTGTTTGTTCAGAATAACAGTGAATCAACTACATATGTTCTTGTCTATGTAGATGACATCACAGTCACTGGTACATCGAGCACTGAAATTGACAAAGTTGTACAACTTGGTGATAAGTTCTCGTTTCTGGGTATTGAGGTCATTAGAGTTGGAGATGCTCTAATAATGAGTCAGAAGAAATTTATCTTGGAGATCTTTAACCAAGGCTCAAATGACAAACTCAAAGACAATGCCTACACCTCTATGAAGCTTACTCAGGATGCAGGTAGTCCCTTGAACAATGCCCAAGAATATCGTAGCTTAGTTGGGTCACTATTATATGCATGCCACACGAGACCTGGCATTGCCTTCAGTGTGAATAAACTAGCACAATTTATGCATAATCTGTGTGAACAACATTTATCTACATCAAGAAGGATATTACGCTATTTAAATGGCACACTTGATTATGACCTGGTATTCTCACACTCCTCCGATCCTTGTCAACTCGTAGCATTTTCTGATGCAGATTGGGCAGGAAGCACTGATGACAGACGTTCAATATCTGGTAATTGTGTCTACCTTGGAGGGAATCTTGTTCAATGGAGCTCCAGAAAACAAAAAACAGTGTCTCGGTCAACAACTGAAGCTGAATATAAAAGCCTACCTGACGTTGCTTCAGAAGTGACTTGGATGAACACTCTTCTTCAAGAAATGCGAATTCATGTATCATCTGTACCCGTCATTTGGTGTGATAACTCAGGAGCCATAGCTATGAGTGCAAACCCTGTCTATCACTCGAAGAGTAAACATGTTGAATTGGATGTTCACCTCATCAGGGAGAACTATCACTCGAAGAGTAAACATGTTGAATTGGATGTTCACCTCATCAGGGAGAAGGTTGCATCAAATGAACTTAGGGTTAACTATGTCCCTGCAGCTGATCAAGTGGCAAATGGCCTCACCAAACCACTTACAAAGGCATACTTTCAGGTGTTTTGACAAAAGCTTGGAGTCTTATCCGTTGAAGAACTTAAACAACCCAAAGAGCAGAAAGCATATTGAAGAATAAAAATGCTTCAGCATCCATGCGCGGGAAAAGCTGTTAGTCCAGCTTATCAGCTCATTGCGTTTGTACAGCTGGTGCAGTTGTTGAAGTTTGTTACATTGCCAGCCTCCTCAACAAATTCTGTTAAAGGAACCTTCTAGCCTATCCTTTCTTCACCTATAAATTCCTAGTCTGATCATGTACTCCTCATAAATGATATAATAAAAATCTCCCGTTTATATTTCCCTTCCTTCATATATGAGTCTGTTATTAGGGTTTCTTAATAGTGCATGTCTTTCAGTATTGTTCAGATCTGGATTGGATCACAAGTAAGCAATAAGAGAGAAAGAGAGCACTTAATTTTTTTTTCGTTTTTGAGAGCATTGTTTGGTTGCCGAAAAAAACGGAAAGAATAAAGAACCAGACACTTCTTTGGATCTCTATTTACGGTACTTTTAATTACTGCAAATTGGGTATGAATTTGTTTTCTTTTTTCCGTTTTGAATTTGTTGGTTTGTAGAGAGGATTAGTTTACTAATGTGATTTCATTGTTGGGGATTCTTGAGTTGAAATCGAGTGTTTTAATGTTGAATGATTGAAATTGTGTTTTTAATTTGAAAGATACTCTTGGGGTTTGGATAGCTTATCTTTATTCGTGAGTGGCTGTTGGAATTGAAGTTCGGGACTAAAATGAATAAAAAATAAAATTTTGCATACTTAATGTGCAATTTACCCCTTTTATTTAAGTGAGTTTATTTATTTTTAAATAAAATGACACGTGACACATTTTGATTGACCTGTGAATTGTTTTTTTTAAACAGCGTTAGATGGAGGGGCCAACAAAAGTCACGATTGTTAGTTTTGGGGCAAAACGTCAAAAAAAAAAAATACTTTTAAAGGCAGTTCAATATTTTGTGTATACTTTAGGCTAAGCGAGCCATTAAGCTAATATGTTTTAACATAAAGAAATTCATTTGTTGCTATATATATATTTTGAACAATGACATTTGAATTTTATTCATCACTATGAAAGGTAATATAATACAATGCATCAAAAGGAAAAAAAATATGAGACAAATCCACTAAAAGTCTGTTATAACTAGGGGTGGGCAAAAAACCCGATTACCTGGTCCCGATAGATTTTTACCCGGTATTGGTTCCAGTGGGACTGGATCCAAAATTTAGGTTCCGATTGCAACCGGGACTGGATCTTGCTTTTTTGGACCCGGTACCCGGTGGGTACCAATTGGGATCGGGACCTGTACCAGGTACCACTGTTCTAGGACTGAATGGCGTTGAAGAGGTTGAAACTAACTGAAGGCGCTCTTCTATTTCTATTTGTGTATGAATATCAAAAGTATGACTCGTTTTAAGACTTCAACCTTAAAGCCTACAATATTCTGACTTTGTTATTTAATATTATTATTGATGGTTGAAATTTTTCCCTGCTGCTCAAATTTTATTAATAATAGACTAATTGACCGGGTACCCGGTATTGATATCGGTTCCTACTAGTACCGGGACCGGTTCCTGAAATTTTGGACCCGGTCTAACCGGGACTGGTTTTAATTTTCAGGAACTGGGACCAATTCTAGACAAATTGGCCGGGTACTCGGTCTTGCCCACCCCTAGTTACAACGTTGCAAGAAAAATCAAATACTTCCATTGAGATTAGCAAACCAAAATTCATAAACCTTCTTGAATCTCTTTGTCTCTATTCAAACGAGACACTTTGCGGAGTGAAAATAGAGTGGTGAGCGAACCAAGCTATCAGGCAGATTGCTCCGCTACCCAGATCTGATTACATCGGCAACCAACCATCAATCGAGTGAGGATCCTTCTTTCTAAGACCGTCAACAGAACCATAATCAGAGATTAACGTTGTGAAGATCTTTGTACGAACACCAACCGATCGCTAAGGTATGTTGGAATAATGGAATCATGGCACAAGAATAGATGAAACGAACTATAAAAGATCAAAGAAAAATGTGTCACAAAGACAGAGAAAACGCGTGTCACGAATCCAGAGATTCTTATTAAAATATTGAAAAAAATAAAGAAAATAATAGACCTGATAATAATAACTAATACTAAAATTTAAACCAGTTTGTGCTATCACATTTCATAATTCTTTAAACTAATTATCGACCTCCACTCTTATAAACATATAATTTATTAGATTCAGACACGCACAAATCTATTATTCTATGATATTTTTTGAATAGTATAACTTTTGTTGTGTTTTATATTAATATTATAATATTAACATAAAACACAACAAAATATAAAATTTGAATAAAAGATCAACGCGACAAATTTATACAAGTAGCAGTAATATTCTTTAAATTAATTATTGACTCCACTCTTATAAATACATAAACTATTAGATTCAGACACGCACAAACCTATTATTTTATAGTATTGGCATAAAACAAAACGAAAATATAAAATTTGGATAAAAGATCATTAACGTGGCGAGGGTGGTTTAAAGATTTACAGAACTATATGTATTCATTAAAATGGCCCTTTAATTTATAATTTTAAATATATATAGATTTATATTTTAGTAAACAATATATTATAGGGCCTCTTTAAACTAATTTTTTATTGTAATCTAAAATCGAAATCTTTTGTTTGCTCTTATAAACATTTAATTCAATTCATTTGGAATCTTATTTTATTGGAGACCCTGTGCGGTCGCTCCTCTCGTACATGTCCAAAACCTCAATTTACGCAACAAATTTATATAAGTAATAGTAATACTTTTTGTTGCTCTCTTGGTTTTTTAAAATTTTACCATAATTAATCCAGATTGACTTGTGTCGCTAATCTAACTTTGATGAATAATTTTTCTAGCAGAGATTTTTTATATACGGAAAGCCTAGTTGGACCAACCCGTTAATAGTAATATTTAATATACGATGATATACAAATTACTACCTCTAGGAAGGGGTCAATTGTCAAGAATGAGGAATTATAAATGCACACATCTTTTAATTATTCTTTGTTTTGACCTACTCTCGCCGTTTTCGTTGGCCAACTAGACTTCATAACTATGTCAAACACTAACAAAGCAAAGAAAAAAAAAGCAAAAAATATTTAGTCAATATAATATACAAAAAATTCAAACTGAATATCTAAAATTAGAACCTAAGCTAATATCTAACGAAGTTAAATCAGAAAATAAGAAAATTGTTGAAGAATAAATGTAATAAAGAATGAATTAGTTACTTTACAATACAAACTGACACCTACGTTGAGGATTCTGTAGTGGATCGAGACAAAGTTGGGGGACGCAGACAGGAAGTTAAAGCCTGTTCTAAGCACTTTACTACCTCAAACATTGAGGGTCTTTCTCGGCCTTCCGGTCTTACACAGGCAGCTGCTAAATGTCCTACACTTTCCACTCCTTCTATTTCGAACAGGGACGGTTGAGGCACTCGACGGTCCAAAACTCGATGAATTTCATCACGGACAATATATGGAACCACAAAATCAACCACATTCCTCGGTGTTCCATTTTCATTCATGTGGATTGCCTTCAATCCGGATAATAATTCGAGCATTACTACTCCGAAGCTGTACACATCGCTCTTGGTTGTTAGTCGTTGGAGCCTGTAGTATTCGGGGTCCATGTACCCGACTGTGCCTGCTGCTCGCAGCGAGAGGTGTGACTCGTCATCCGGACCCAACAATGATAAACCGAAATCGGATACCTTTGTGGTCCAAGATGTGTCGAGAAGAATGTTTGAAGATTTGATGTCGCGGTGTATGACCTGTGGCACGGCGTATTCGTGCAAGTACTCGATCCCTCTCGCGGCATCTAATGCGATCTTAAGACGTGTAGCCCATGACATGAAGGGTAAGGATTGGAGGTTGTGGAGATGGTCGTGGAGTGTGCCATTGTTCATGTACTCGTACACCAGTACACGCTCATTGGCATCTTCACAAAATCCCAATAGTCGGACAAGGTTTCTGTGGTGGAGGCGAGATAAATATTCGATCTCGTTAAAGAAGGCGTCGTCTTTATCTTCTTGACGCCGGGTGCCGATTGCATACGACGAAATGCTCGTTGCTTCAGCCCGTTTGATGGCCACTTCACGGCCGTCATTGAACGTGGCTCGGTAAACAGAACCGAAGCTGCCAACACCAATTTTATGATCTTCAGAGAAATTGTTGGTGGCTCGAATCAAATTGTCTAACGAAATTTCCTCCAAACAAATTGTACATCCCACGCTTGTCAATTGGCTTTGACGCTTCTCGAGAACTGCTGGTGCTAATGAGGCTTGGCGAGCTTGGGGCTTATCGGTACCGGAAACACCATAAGCCGAGGCATTGGTCTCGTCGAGGCGACCGGAGTCATGGATACGGCATCGTCCACCATTGCAATATCTGAAGACAAAGAAACCGAGGACTAGCAACAAAGAGAAGGATCCTACACAACCAACAACTAGGAAAGCTACCATTCTGCCATTGAAATTACTGTTTGTGGATCTGTTTTGAGGTTGTGGTGAGGGAGGTGATGGCAGAGACAGCGATATCGACACACAAGGTTTGCATATAGATCCGCCATTGCCGCAAAACGAGCCCGATCCTGACACTATACCGCATGGACATGTATTCCGACAAGGCCCTGGTGGAACTTCGGAGAACACAATGGAACTCGAGTTAAACCTTGAATCACCCCAACAAAGCAGCGAATAATCCAACGTTGAAACTCCACAAAAGATGTTTCTCTTTGCTTTGACTGTAATGAAACTATGCCTTTCCAGTTCCTGTGGCAGAGTGAAGTTGTTTTGACCCCAGCAGACAACAGTTCCATTCGTTCTCAATGCACAGCTTCGATTCAGTCCCAGCGCCAGTGCGTTAAACTTCCCCGTCGGCGTATCGTCGACCACCGTGTCCCCCCAACACTCTAAATCGTTATCTCTGCTGATGGCACAAGCATGCCTAAACCCAGCAGCGACCACGCTATAATTCCCTCTCCGCTCTTGACCCGAGACACCGCCGACGTTTCCATGGCAGCTGATCTTTCCATCCTTTGATAATCCACACACAAATCCTTCACCGACAGCGATTGAAGAAAAGTTCCGATACTCCCCGGTTTGATTGAATTCAGGCCATTGCCAACATTCAAGGGCGTTGGTTTCATTAAGACCGCAAATGTGAGAGTTTCCAGCTTCGAGTTGGGTAAGAGCAGGACCATTGTAAATACGTTTGAACTCCATGGTCGTACCATTGTTGAAGAATCTCCAGCAACGCATGACCGAAACATCGGGTGAGGAAAACGAAGGTCTCAAACCACATAAGAAGCCGTCCCCAGAGACAATCCCAGTAAAGGAAACATTGGGATCGAAAGGGGTTTGAAAACGAGTTCCTGATAAGGTAGAACAATTGAGAGATGGTACTAAAGCACACACCAGTGTAAAATTCGACGTTTCAGATATGGTGAACGTGGAGAGTGAAATGCTGAATGGAAGGAAAGAAAGAAAGGAAGCAATGAGGAGAGGAAAATGGTGGGATTTGGAAAAGAAACGACCCATTGGATGCAAGTGTTTTCATGGTGGGATGGAATTGGGTAAATAAAGGGTGCCAAAAATGTGGGAGAAATGGGAAATTGAACGCGGTTTGATGGAGTTTTGAGACCGAGTCCTTTGAAAAAGCTTACTACTATAATTTATTAGGAGCAAGCTGCGTGTAGGGGGTCAACATTTGGAACCCAAAGACCAGATGCCCCGCAGCTACTATAACTATACGTCCACTCAAGTTTGCTTTTTTATTCACTACAAATAGCATATCTAACATTCAGAGGGTCGAAATGTTAAATTTAAAAGATAAAATGTACTATTAAGTATTTAAATTTAAAATTTATAAAACAAGACCTAATTTATCTAATATTTAAATTTATAAGGATTTAAATTGTAATTAAACTAAAATATTTGTGGACATAGACTCATCATTTTTTAAATTAGTATCTACTTGATTAAATATTTAATCAGTTATTTTATTTTTTAATTTAAATACTTAATTTTTACAGAGATCAAAATACTATTAGGTCAAAACTTATCGAGTATTTAAATTCTTCAATAGTTTAATCCTCTTTGAGCCTTAAGAGAGCTCCGTCTTGAGTCTGAGGTTGAATTTAAGATAAGTAAAAAATTTACATATAGTTTATATATATATTAAACATTTTAAAATAAAAAGGTAGTATTATACTTTTAAATTCAGTCAGATCCCAACAAAATGATTTCCATAAACCCTCAAAGCTTTAGATGCCTCAACAACTAGCAGGGGAGCAACTAAGATAAAATTATGGGAAGCACCGAAATGAGACTGAAATTATAGCATGGGTTAAGTTATTTATTTTTAAAATTAACAATTCACTATAAAATAACTTTAAATAAAGGGTTGAGATTTAATCTCACTAATTTTAAAATTGGCATGTCTTAAAATTTCATTAACTTCAAAATTAACATGGTCTTAAAAAATTAAATCAAAATTTTTTTAAAAGGGACGAAGACTTATTTTTAATAGTTTAAAATGTACAGAGATTAAAAATGTAACTAACCCATAAGAAATTGGGGTGAGCCAGGTCACTGTAGGCCCACCCGATGTTCCGCCCTTGACAGCTAGGTGTGGCATCGGGGCGGGTTTTTGACCGCCCTAAGTTTGACCTAAAAATTTAAAGTCGCAGCCCGAACCGACCATAAAATATTTCATCTCTAATCTTACCCGATATAACAAAAGTATAACTGAATTTTGATCCAACCCTAAAATTTTAATAAAAAATTCGATTAAACTCGACTTACCCCGAAGAAAATTAATAACAACATTAAATATAAATAAATTGGGGTGGGGCGGGAAATTCCGACCCTAAACTCAAATCCACATGAAAATCAAAAGTTGAAAAAAAATTCAACCCTACCGAATTGGATGGGTCGAAACTCATCGGATTCAAGTTTTTTCCCATCCCTATCAACAAGAGAACAACTACAACCTGTTTAATGTCTCAAGACAATCGTTTTTATATATTTATCCGATTTTAACCATAGAATTCGAATTAGTGGGACAAAGATTGAATTAGTGGAGTGAAGAAACGCAAACATCATTCGTTGTATGGGTGATTCATAAATGATTTGAGATTTAAATTTCGCCATAGGAAATGCTGTAGCTGGAATTCCCATCCAACATTTGTATAATTTTAATAGTTATTTTTGATCCGTAATATCAAAGATTAAGTCAGAAAATTTTGATTGTTGTGTTAAAATTTTAGATATTAATTTATATTTTATTAAAAAAATGAGTGAAGTCAAATGATGGGTGTTAATTATTTTTAATATTTTTTAAATCGGTGTCAATTTTTATATAAAATATAAAAATGTTTTCTCAAAATTTTTAGATTATAAAGATTTTAACATTGCTTTTGTGTAATAAGATTTAACACAACGAGAATGTTTTTTTTAAAGATAAAGGTTTTGTTTATTCAGATGAAAAAGCACTAATTTGAACTTCGTAATTTTTTTTTTTTTAAACTAGTAGGAGGAAAAAGAGTGTAATAAGTCACTTTTGGATACAAGCAAGTACAACCTTTCTACCACACAGAAACAAAGAAAAAGCAGGATTGAAAAAACCACACAAAACACGGTCAAGGTGGACACCAAAACTACCATCCCAACGAGATTTGAATGCACGACAATCAATTGATTTCTTGGAAAATTTGTTCATGTAAAAATTTCAGACAAATAAAATGGTTTCGGTAATGCCTGTCATTGTCAAAATCAACTAAGTTAAAGCATGGAATCAAAAATCTTCCCTTCTTGGAAGTATAGTTTTTAAAAAGTGTTTTTAAGACCAAAAGTATTTTTGGAGACGGAAGTAATACTAAATAATTAATTTTTAGAGAGGAAAAATTACGCTTGAAAAGTGTTTTTAACCCAAACACAAAAGTTAAATTTTTTAATTTGTGGTTGTAAAAGTACTTTAGAGATTCAAATTACAATTTTAATATTCATTCGCTATTTAGTTCATTTATAATTTATAAATTTATATTTTTTTACGAAGACATTGAATATTGAAAGGGGTCGAAATTACTATAACTAGAGGTCGACTCAAGTTTGCTTTTTTATTTGGTCGGTCCGAACAAGGTATTAAATATTGAGAGAGGTCGAAATATTGAATTTAAAAGATAAAATAGACTATTAAGTATTTAAAATTAAAATTCATCGGGCAAGACCTATTGTATCTAATATTTAAACGTATAGAGACCTAATTTTAATTACGGTGTCAAAATTTTAAATATCAACTCATATTTTATTAAGAAATGAGTGAAGTCAAATGATTGGTGTCAATTTTCATTAAAGCGTTTCTATATTTTTTAAACCAGTATCATTTTTTTATAAATATTACTTTTTATATAACATACATAAAAAAAAATTCTCAACAACATTTTTAGGTGTCAAGTACACCCCATCCATATACTTGTATCCATCAATGCGTAATATGTTAAGTACAACTATAATGTTATTTATATTTTGATTTTTTACTGATTGGTTATAATTATAAATATATTTATTAAAAACTAATAATTTTACACACTAAAAAAAATATTAGATGAATTTGGCTCACCAAGTCATTTATAGTTTCATTCAGTAAAATTTTTTCATCTCATTTTTTCTAAGGTGGATCTTCACCTTTTTCCTACATACAACTAAGGAATGAGTATTACTTGAAAGTTACACTGAAATGGATGAATGTTATTAAATGGACTATAAATAACGCGGTGAGCTGAGTCCATCCAATAATTTATCTACTAAAAAAAGGTATGGGGAAGATTTTCTTTTTTAATTTTGAGCATTTGTTATGTTCTCACGTTAATTTTTATTTATTTTTTAACTCTTTAGTAAGATTTATCTTAGAAATAAAGTTTTTAAATTAGAATCTTCTAAATATAATAACATTTTTTATTAGAACCATTCGAAAAATTCGGGAAGAAATTACTGAAAGTGGAAGTTTTTGCTTGAAGCATTTGTCCGCTTGTAGGTTTATTTATGAAATGATGCAACAAATTTGACCCATAAACATAAGTTAATAATTAAGAGGTGTTGGAGTATGTATGGAATCATTCATGAGCAAATTAATTATTATTGAACAAGTGTTTCATTGAAAAAAACGAATAATATTTATTTTAAGAGACACATGTTTAAATTACTTTGTCTACAAAGTGTGTGTACATTGTCAAATGATTAAGAATATGCATGAATAATTTTATCTTGTAATCGCTTTATTATTATTATTATTATTATTATTATTATTATTATTATTATTATTATTATTATTATTACAACCTTGCGTGTATCATCTATTTCTTATACGTGTTAGTTATGATTTCCTAATAACATTTTTTTACTATGATTTCCTAAGGATTTTAATTCAAATGTCTGTTTTTATAGGGCTAAAATATGCCCTGTACGAATTATTATATCGGTGGGTTTCAATTTTTGAATTTTTGAATTTTTAATACAAAAGAATGTGTTATATATGTATATACTTATATATTTTTAGAATGTAATTGATAGGCTTAATTGGCCATATAAGCCAATTTTGGCCTATTAATTAGGGAATAAGGGTCGTTTGGCCGAAATTTGGCAAAGTAGGCCAATTTCTACAGTGAGCAGGGGACAACGCCACCTGCAGACGGCGAGCCGTGGACCTCGCCTCCTCCTCCTGGCGTGGTCTTGTTGGAGGCAGGCTTGACAGTGTGGGCGGCTTAGCTCCTCAGCTCCATGCTTCTCCCTGACGTGCCATGCAGGCACGTCAGGCTTTATCTATGCTTTAAAATTGATAGGGTTCGGCAAAGATAAGGTTGGCTTTAGGGTATACGGTTCAAAGATAGAGTTGGGTTTAGGGTATAGGGTTTAGTAGTTGGTTATAATATGATTTTTATATAGTATGTATAGGTAAAATTGGGCATATAGGGTTTAGGTTTATAAATATTGTATGTGTTTTAAAAAAGATACTAAGATGGTGGGTCGTATTTGAAAAGTATATATATATATATATATTTAACATATTATTAAAATTTAAAATTTTTAATAAACAAAGTAAAAAAAATCATTATTTAGATCGTACCGAATATTTCGGTTAACCGGATAAACTGTTAACTGATTGAATGGTTATGATATAGGGTCGAGATTTGAGTGACCCAAACTTACCGGTTGACCGGAACAATTTACAAATGGTTAATCGAACCCAATTTTGCACACCCTAATTTGCATGTATGTTGTACTCGCATGTTTCATGATTTTTTTAAAGTTGATAAAAATATTTTATACATTCGGTTGGTAAAAATATAGGGTCGAGATTTGAGTGACCCGAACTTACTCGCACAAATTAAAAATACTTTAATCGAACCTGATTTTGCACACCCTAATAAGCTAATATCTTTTAAAAAGTTGATAAACAATAATTTTAAAATTAAGATATCCATCGAACCCTATTTAATTTTATCCTTTAATAGCAGGTGAACAACACCTAGCCCGTACCTAGAACCCTATTTACCCTTTAATAGCATGACGTTGCAAATGGCAAGGTCCTGTTCACCTGCATGTCCCATGCTAGCACGTCAGGCAATTGTATATAGGCTAAAATTAAATAGGGTTTAGGCACGTTAGGCTATTAAAGGGTAAATAGAGTTCTAGGTACGGGCTAGATTTATTAAATGGGATTAATTTTTTAATATTATTTTATGTCTATATATAGATAGTTTAGGGAAGATGAGATGAGTGTGTAGTGGTTGAGAAAAAAATTAAGAGAGTTTTTCGGCAAAGAGGGACGAGTTTGTGAGTTTCTGAAGAAATATTCGAAGACGGTGATTGAAGAGTTCGTAAAGGCCAGTGAAAATTAAGTAAGTGATTTTTGCCTTTTAATCTAAATTTTTTAATTCTAGAGAGTTTGTTTATTTTTTGTATGATTGAAGATATATTCAGATGGTAATAGTATTTTTAAATTTTAATAAGAAAACCCAAAAATTTAATGTTGTGCTTATATTTTTTTTAATATTTACAGAAGATGAGTTCATCAACATATTCGAACATCGAACCCACAGTTGGTCGTTGGGGCGAATCGCTTGAAGATTTCAGTGATGATGAAGAAAATATTGTTCCTATGACTGAAGAAGATGGCGTTCAGTTACTCGATGCTGATGATATTGACGCTGTTATGACAAAAGCGTCTCAAGGCAATGGTATTGATGTTGAAGAAGATGTTTGGGCCGCGGCTGTTAGTAGGCTCGGGTTGAGAAATGAACAATCGGCTTTTTGGGGTAATGCTGCACCGCAGCCCCAACAACCGGAACCTCCAGCCTATGAAACTCCAGCAGCCCACATGTATATGAAGTTGACTATACTGCAATGCAAGATCAAGAATATCAAGCTCGTGTATTTGGTTCTTCATCATCTTCGAACTTTGGAGAATTGGAACTAAAGGCTGAATTTGAAACAAAAAAGCTGCGAAGCTTGCAGTTCAAGAGCACTGTCTCAAACGCCATACGTCATTTTCTGTTGTTGAGTCCAACAAAATTACCTATTGTGTAAGGTGTTATTATTGGAAGAACAATTGTCCGTGGTGGGTAAGAATTTCTTACAAGAAGAGGACTGAAATGTGGGAGGTGTCACGGTTTATTGAGCAGCACACATGTACCAATATGGCTTTATCACAAGACCATATTAATTTAAACTCTGATATAATATATGCTTGCATCAGGACTTTGGTTGAACATAAACTAAGAATTTCGATTGCTGTGTTAGTAGCATCTATTCGATCCCAATTTGGTTATGTTCCGTCTTACTACAAGGCGTGGATGGCAAAGCAAAAGGCGATAGCGGAACTCTATGGTGATTGGGATAAATCGTATAATGAGCTACCAGCTCTTTTACGAGCAATGCAACATTTCATCCCGGGACCGTTGCAGAGTACGAGACTTTGCCGGTGTTCAACTTACAAGGCGAATTAATTCCTGGTAAAAGAGTATTTAGTAAGTTATTTTGGGCGTTCAATGCGTGCATTCAAGGGTTTCCATTCTGCAAACGCATGATTCAAGTGGATGGTACATGGTTGTATGGGAAGTACAGTCATATATTACTCGTGGTCGTTGCACAGGATGGAAACAATAATATATTCCCAATTGCCTTTGCCATAGTTGAAAAGGAAGACGCGGATGGATGGTAATTCTTTCTGAAGCACCTACGCAATTATGTTGTAAAAGAAGACGAGATTTGCATGATTTCTGATAGAGGAACTGCGCTCGTATCAGTAATTGACAGACGTGGGAGTTTATGGATACCTCCACATGCATATCCAGCATATTGTGTACGACATATTGCAGCGAATGCGAAGACGCAGTTCGGAAACAATCAGATTCGGAGAGAGATTTTAGGCGGGAGTAAGTTGTTATTTGTTGTTTATAAAAATTTTAATTTTTTTGAGTTCATCTTGTTGTTTTATTTAACTTATTTTTTATTTATAAATAGGGTATGAACTAGTTCAACCAAAATTCCATGAAAGGATCAGAAGGTTGAGGCGACACGGTGCACATGTGATAAAATTTGTAAATGACATCCCCACGGAAAGATGGTCACAAGCCTATGATGAAGGTCGGCGTTATGGTCATAAGACAACTAACCTTGCAGAGACTATAAACTCTGTTCTTAAAGGAACACGACATCTCCCAATTGCAAGTATTGTGTAGGAGACTTACTTTAGATTGGGCAAGTGTGGTCCGACAAAGGGCAAGATGCCAACGCCCGAATAAACAACGGACAATATTGGTCTAAAGCCCTGCGGGATAAAATGATCAATCTTCAAGCTAAAGCGTCCGCTATGCGAGTAAGATCATTCGACTCACATAGATGGGAATTTTCTATGGAAGCTACAGTCCAAGGTGAGCAAAAAATGTTCACTGTCAAACTTCATCAGAAATGGTGTGATTGTGGTGCATTCCGAGCATTTAGATACCCTTGCTCTCACGCACACGCCGCCTGTTTGCATTTTCGACTCGACCCTTACGGTTTTGCGGATGACTGTTATAAACTAGAGAATATTGCAAATATATATAGAATTCAGTTCAACACAAGCCTGCACGCCTGCACCAGCCACAACTCTCCTGCAGCAGCCGGGCCATTGGCTCTCCCAACCGGTCACCAGGGACCACGCTAAGAGGATGTGGCGAGGTCCACGACACGCCGTCTGCAGGTGGCGTTGTCCCCTGCTCACTGTAGAAATTGGCCTACTTTGCCAAATTTCGGCCAATCAACCCTTAATCCCTAATTAATAGGCCAAAGTTGGCTTATATGACCAATTAAACCGTAATTGATAAATGTTTTTTTAATCTAGAGTTGATAGGTTGAACCACTTGCACGGAATAGTTATACATAATAAATGAGTTTAATATGAAAACATGAGGGCATGGATATATTGAAATTATATAAAATGAATTAATAATATTAGATTTCATTACATCTATGATTTAGATGAACAAAAATATTTTATGATAAAATTATTTATAAAAACTTATTCAATATTTATCTACAGATTGGTCTAAGAGGTAATTAAACAATTTGGTATCGCTTAAGTAAGTCTCGAATTCCAGACATTGTATATGCAGAAAATCCCCGTTGAGAGACTCACCTATTAAAATTAAGTGTGTTACGTGAGTCGATATGGATTAGCCAGGGAAAACAACGACGAATCTAGGATTTTCATGTAGTGGGGTCAGAGTAGAGTATAAGGTACATGGATTTTCATACCACTACATTTGGTTCGTGAAAAAGATCATTACTTGGGGGAATAATCTTTTCCGAAATCACATACTCACGTTTGGTTGGGAAGCATTCCCTCCCAAGGTAATATTGTATTTCTAACAGTAGCGTTTTTTTCTTCATTAAATGGTGAGAATGTGATACCCTTGAATTTCTTAGGTATTTGTCAATTCTTGCCCCTTTGTACTATATTGCCCCTATATTATTGAATTTTGTTCACATGAATCCATTATTGAATTTAATTAGATGATTAAATGTGCGTGGTGTAAATTAATTAAATATTTTTATTTAATATTAATTTAACATTTAAATGATGTTACACATATTTAAATATTATTTAAATATTCAATGTATTTTTATTGATATTATATTTACGATGTTTATATGTTATATGTTGGGATTGCATATTGCTTAAAAATTAATAAGTTAAGAGGTGATGTTGTTAATTTTTAATCTTTGATTTATAAGATGTTTATCATTTTATAAAATATTTTAGTAGGTTAAACTTATGAAACAAATTCTTTTCAGTATTATACAACTTTTAGATTTATTTTATTATTTATTTTAATTCAATTGACAATATATCACAAGTAATAAAAAATTAAAATATTAAAAATACCCCAACAAATCAAGTTGAGTCAATTATAATATTTCATATGAAAAAACCCCATCTCAATATATGATTTTTTTAGTTTGAGCCAATGTATCCACTGTCGATAGCAATGACTACTCCTCTCATCGCGGGTGCTCACACTAAAAAGGTAAACGGCTGATCATGAAATGTGTTCCATTTTTATTGATAAGAATCAAACTTTTGTCCTCATGATTAAAGGATCATGTGAGTAATCAATGACTATTCTTCTCATCGCGGGTGCTCACATTAAAAAGGTAAACGGCTAGTCATGAAATGTGTTCTATTTTTATTGGTAAGAATCAAACTCTTAACCTCATAATTAAAGGATCATGTGACTAATCATCACACAACGTCTATACATGATTTTATTTAGTTTATACAATATTAGTTTTGTGTTTAAATTTTTAAATAATGCTGAGTGAATATATATTATGTATAGTATATCATCGATAAACGAGCAAACTATGTGCAGCCTCTTTAGAAATAGAATATTAGTTTATATAATACTTTTTATGTCTCGGTAAAATTGTTACATTTGTGTTTTAGAATTATTACAATTAAAATGTTATTTTAAAAAATTCAACAACTTTTATAAGATATATTTATTTTTTTATCATTTTTGAGTTCCCAACAAAAATAAAAATTAACTTTTGAAGGGGAACTTGATTTCCAAATTATTTTACACCAAACATTTTATATATAAACTTTTTTTTCTTAAAACTCCATGAAAAATCAACATGCGACAAAAGTAATGAGACGGAGGGAATACTTGTTTTAAGGTATGGTGTGCATAATTTTAGTTTTAATCGAATTAATTGATTAATCAATAAGTGGTCGAAATAATTTCAATAAGAAATTAATTTATTGGAGTTTTCGATTAAGGTTGAGAGGTACAATCCGGATGTAGAAAACAGTGATTGAAAACGATATACGATTGGAGCTTAGAAATCTGTGTCTAGAGCATGGCAAGTTGAAGAACATTAATGGGGTAAACTTCGGTTTGAAGACGAGAAGTGAAAGCCTTGGTTGCTATCTCTACATTCACTGCTTCCGTGGGATGAAGCCCATCGAAGAACACATGACCCCTTCTGTCGCTACATGTTTTCCCACCTTCCTTGCATAAAATCCCACTGCCTCCTATTTCTGCCACTTCACAACATGCATTCTTAGCATCTCTGAAACCTTTGGAGGAAGGGTTTTCGATGATGTCGCTCATAATCTTGTAAGAGTTGACAAGAACAAGATTGGAGTTTGGCATGTCGGATTTACCCACATCTACCAACGATTTCAACCCGTCGTTGAAGAGCGTGGCCGCCCGGTTCAAAGCTTCAACGCACCTGCTGCCATTACGCAGTGCATTCACCATCGGATAACATCCCAGTGGGTTTACCGACATCAACACAAACTTCCTTGCTCCTAAACTGTACAATTTCTGCAAATAACCAAAGTCACTCCCAACCGTGTTTACATTTATTTATTTCATTGAACAAATAATGTAAAAGAACGCACCTTGAGTTGGAGGGAAAGGGAGTTGATGAGATTGGCAGTGAAATCTTGAAGGGTAACATTGTTGCCGTCTCTTCTCAGAAAGTAGTTGAAGGAATAGTCGTTCCCGCCCGTTCCCACTACGAACATGTAGTTTTTAATCGCTTCACTGATTCCTCCTTTGCACCCCAACTGGTTTTCCAGTTCCGGCAATGTTATCTCCTCGAAGTTCCTTATTTGTTGGTTTAGAGTTATCACTTGCCGCTGAAACGGACCAAATTAAGAATGAAGATATAGTGAAAATCATGGAAAACAGGAACTTAACTTTGTCTTACCGCAGCAAAACCAGTTTCGTCCAGAATACCAGAGGCACCGGAGGCAAAGTTGACACCGTAAACCACTCTCCTTCCCTTTGTGGAAGGGTCGGAAAAGGGTGGAATAAGAAGAGACGGGAGCAAAAGCATTTTGCCGAGCAGGTCGACGACATTTTTCCCGTTGGTAAAGCGGCCAGAGGGTCCGAGGGGGAAGTCAATTCCGTAGGGCAAGAAATCGGCTTTAGCCAAGGAGTCTGGAAGGAAGTTGTTGTTGCCATTGTCGACCAGCGAGCTCCCGAATACAAACATCCCTTTGATCTCATGGCGTCCATCACCTTTGCTTTGGAAGAAACAGGCAAAGAGTTGAAGGCATACAAGGATCAGCGCATTTGTTGTTTTTTCCGCCATTGTTTTGGGAGGCGGTGTGACTTGGGTTTCGTATTTGTAGAAGAACGAAGGCAGTGAGTCATAAAATTTAGGAAAACTACCCAAATAGTACCGCAACTATTGCCGGAATATCGTTTTAGTACCTCAGCTATTTTTTTGGCAAAATGGTATTTAACGTTATGTTTCGTTTTATTTTTGGTACACAACTATTAAAAAATTAACTGTGTGCTGACTAAGAGAGAGAAAATCACATGTGGTAGGTTGACACGTTATTTTTTTCTCTTTTAGTCAGCATGCCACGTCGATTAAAATCATAAAAAAACACACATGGCATGCTGATTAGGAGAGAAAAAATGACGTGGCAGGCTATCATGTGTGAATTTTATCTCTCCTAGTCAGCGTGATGTTAATTTTTAACGCCGGGGTACCATTTTGAAAACAAAACATAACGTTGGATACTATTTTACCAAAAAATAACTGTGGTGCTAAAACGATATTTCGGCAATAGCTGAGGTACTATTTGAATAGTTTTCCCTAAAATTTATTCACAATTTTAGAATAGTCTCCTAAAATTTAAATGTAGAGTGATAATGAATTTATATTTAGATATGCGTTAATATGGATTTTTTTTATTACATCAGGTATTGAACTCTTATTATTATTATTATTATTATTATTATTATTATTATTATTATTATTAGTTTAAGTGAATTTAGATATTTAAATTAACTATATGAAAAATAAAACGGATTTTAATAATATATTTTTATCGTCAGTACTCTCAACCATTTTTAATGGGTTATTGGTTTTATGTGCACAAAACTCCTTTAACCCTTCCGCTGTGTGATTGACGAGCATATAACAGAAGTGCTAATTACCATTTTTAAGCTCCAAACAAAGTAGGAGTAAATAACATAAGTGTTAAATATTAAGATTTTGGTTGCTAGTAAATATGTAGTATTGCCTTTTCTTTTTACCATGTCAGAATTTTTTACTTTTCATTTAAAAAAATATTATATAACTTGTCTTACATCATCGTATATGACCTGATCAATAAAAATCATATGTTACATATTTTTTTCTATATTATAATTTTTTAAAAATAAATCCTTACTTTTTTCTCTCGCACGTTAGTGCTTGCTGGACGAATAACGTTAGCTAAAGTCGTTCTCCAAGCGATTCCGACTTATGTCATGCAAACTGCATGGTTGCTGAAAGGAGTATGTGATACAATTGAGAGAATTATTAGGCGTTTTGTTTGGGGTTCAGCTGATGGACATAGGGGTGTTTCTCTTGTTCGATGGGAGGTGGTGGCGTCAGATATGAAGGGAAGTGGTTTAGGTTTACGCGATCTTAGTCGGCACAATGCAGCCCTCATCATGAAGGTGGGTTATCGACTCATTACGGACAATGACAAATTGTGGGTGCAAGTACTTCGGCATAAATACAAGTGGGAGGGGGTTGTTTCGTCATCTATTTATCGTGTCGGATGCTCACGTTTGTGGAAAGGAATAAGCCAAATTTGGGATGGTATACGTGATGGGATATGTTGGCATATACGTGATGGTTGGTCGACCGATTTTTGGTGGGATCGGTGGCTCGATGATGTTGGGCCCCTTGCACCGTTCTGCTTGGATGATGGTGTGCTTGGAAGGGTTAAGGTTGCGGCAATGACTAACGCTGCGGGGCAATGGGATTGGGGACGCCTGGCTGCTGTCTTGCCGTCGGACATGCTGAACCGTGTAGCTGCCGTGGTTCCCCTGCATGCTTCGTTGGGTTCGGATCGGCCAGCTTGGCGTTGGAACGATATGAAGACTTTCACGACTGCATCTGCGTATGCTGCTTTGGGTACGGACAGTGGGAGCTCTGCTTGGGCGTATTTGGAAGATTATATGGAGCTTAAATGTGCCGCAGCGAGTTCATATTTTTTGGTGGATGGTTGCACATGGAAAGGTGCTAACGAACGCGGAACGCTATCGTCGACACATCGCTACTGCAAGCAGCTGTCCTGGGTGTGGTGCGGACGTGGAAGACTTGAGCCATGTCCTGCGATCTTGCCCAACTACTCGTAGAGTGTGGAACCGGGTTTTAAACCCTTACATTGGTCGGGGTTTTTTTGACATGTCGTTCGAGGATTGGATGGTTGGGAACCTCTCAGGCAGCTCTCGCGTTAACCAAGTTGATGGTGAATGGAGCATTCTTTTTGCCATTATTTGCTGGCTGCTGTGGAAAGGCCGGTGTGCTAGGGTGTTCAACAACACAAATGGGGGATTGTGGGATGTGGTGGAGGATGCTAGGCGGCTGCGAGATGAGTGTGTTGCCGCTGCAGGGGTTGGTGGCGTCGGGAATATTGTGAGGAATGGTCAGGGTGCACGGGTGATTGAAAGATGGAAGTTGTCGGCTCAGGGGCGTGTGAAGGTGAATGTTGATGGGGCGGTTAGAGGATCGGAAAAGATAGCTTCGATAGGTGGTGTTTTCCGCGATTCAACTGGATCTTGGATTCTCGGTTTTGCTAGGAACATTGGGTCTTGTACGGTGCTCATGGCGAAATTATGGGTGGTGCACGATGCTCTCACTCTTGCTTGGGAGCGTGGTTTTCGCTTCGTGGATGTGGAAACTGATAGTAAAATAACTGCTGTAATCCTTAACATGGAGTCTGATATCTTGTTGAAAAACGCTCTTGTTCAACGTTTGCGGAGACTTGTCCTTCAGGAGTGGGATTTGTCGGTGAAGTTTATTCATCGTGAAGCGAATATGGTCGCTGATAAATTAGTGAGTTTGGCTCAGAGTCGTCACTTAAGAGACTTGGTTTTTGATAGCCCACCATCTAAAGTGATTCAGCTGCTTGCAGCAAATATTGCTTGAGGGGTACTGTTGTGTATTTGTGTTGGTCAGTTGCATACTCATGTCCGTAGCACCATGTGTACTCTTTTCCCTCATTTAGGTGTAGGGGGTTTTTAACGAGGCACGTGGTGTTACGTCGCCATTTTATATAAAAAAAGCAAATAAAATATTTTTAAATATCAACATAAAAGACCAATCAAGCCATTCCTATTAAAAGTATTACTTTTTGACAAATTCTAATTTTAATCTTAATATAAAGAAAGGGAAAAGATGACTTTAGGGGAAGGAAAGAAGTGCTCTTAGAGGGTTAAGAACCCATGACCGAAAATAATATGAGAGATCAATGATGACCAACTTGACCAACCTACCAAATGTGCTTACTCATTAAAAGTAGTATTTGGTATATATATATTCGAATAGAATAAGTTTAACCATCGGGATGGATTACGTTTTGTAGAAATTTAGAAAACATTAGGTGATGATAATTGTAACGTGTAGTAATTTACAAAATACAACGTGATGGTGATTTTAGATATGGGAGAATAACTCATCCCATTCTCACATATCTTAAAAGGATAGAGTAATATTTTAATAATTGATTTTGGTATTTTTTTTTCAATTTTTCAATTATTTTTTCATATTAGTGTTTAAGTTTAGGTACGTAAACGAACTGAACGAATACGAACGAGGTATGTTCATGTTCGTTTGTTTAATTTTAACCGAATAACTAAACGAACATACTTTCTTGTTTGTGTTCGTTCGTTGAAATAATAAACGAACACGAACGGACATTGAGTATTGTTTAATTTTTTTCTTAAGAAATCTAAACTCTCGTACATTGAGTATTTGTTTAATTTTTTCTTTTTATTTTATATTTCTGATATATGTTTTTAAATTTTTTAAATATAATACTTTTGTTATGAAAAATAATAAATATAAATGGACATATGTGAATAAATTTAAAAAATGGATTACCGAACGTTTACGAACGTAAATGAACAAACAAACCCTTTGTTTGTGTTCATTCATTTAATTAAATGAACATAAAATCTTGTTCATGTTCCTTCGTTTAATAAATAAACGAACATAAACAAACTCCCCGCTGAATGATTCATGAACGGTTCTGTTGGGTTTTTATGTGCTCGATTTTGTTCAACTGTTCTTGCTTGCCAAGTGGTGGAGAAGTTGGATATTTGGGTGAATTTGTGGGAAGTGAAATATAGACAAAAGATAAAAGGATTTATAGTGGTTCAGCCTTCTAACAAGCACTTACATCCACTACCTTAGCTTCTCACAAAGGATGTCAACAAATTCACTCTTTGAATTTCGTCCCATTTTCTCGGCTTAGGAGAAAATCCTTACATCGATTAAGCTAACTACCCTTAGCTTAATCAAACACTCTCTTACAAGAGAAATTCTAAGCAAACTTGAAATCTCTCTAATAGGTATTTGTTTGCAATCTTAAGCTCTCACCCAAAACCTATACACCTGAGCAAATTTGACAATTAAGCTCACAAGTGTTTTCTATACAAGAAAATGTGCAAATAAGCTCTAAGACAATTTTGACATCATATAGTTGTTGACAATTGAAGCATTAGTCTTCTCTTGATGCTTGGAGGTCCATTTTATACTCCTAATTGAGTTTGTAGTCGTTGAGAACCGTTGGGGTTGTTTAATAGCCGTTGGAGACTTTATTTCCCACCATAAATGTTGTTCTGCAGATGTCTGTTTCGAAACAATCGAACCTGTTTCGGAACGCCCTCTTCAGAACTAGCCGTTGAAGTCTGATTCAGCAAGCCATTTCGAAACCTTCTTGATCCGTATCGAAACGGTAGCAACCCTGTTTCAGAACGTGTGACAGTTGAGCTGCAATTTAAAAAGCCGTTGGGAAAATAGTCGTTGGGGAGGTTTTGACTGTTGGGCGTATCGAAACACCAAAGGGGTGTTTCGAAACAAAGACCCTCCGTATCGAAACGAGCAAACCTTGTTTTGGTATGAGTTTTGGCAGTTTAAAAATGTTTCGATACATGTCCCCCTGTTTCGAAACGGTTACCTTGAAAAGTCTGGTTTGGTTACTTAAAAAACGTTTTAAACCTTGACAAAACCATTTAAAATATCCACAAACTTATTTTCAAGTTGTTTGAACTTAAAGGCACTTTTGAAATCTTTTCAATTTAGTCCAAAACTATTTTTCAATTATTATATCAAAACATTAGTTCTTCAATCTCCCCCTTTTTGATATAATAAAACCAACTTGAAAAATTGTTTGAGATTATTCCCCTTCAAGTTTAAAATTTTGAATAAGAGATTTCAAAATTGACAAATAATTAAAGCTCCCCCTTGTTCATTTGAAAATACAAATTTTCAAACCAAACTCTCCCCCTTTTTGTTACTTGGGAGGTTAAAAAAGATTGACACAAAAAGAATTTTAGTTTTAAAATGGTTCCCCCTTACTCAAAGCATCATCAAAGAATGTTAGTCCAACATATATGATAATCTAGTTGAAATTAAAAAAAATCAAATTAAACAACTAAAACAACTAGATTTTACCACACTTGAACTCAAGGGAGGATGTTAAGCCTTCATTCTTCAAGTGTTCTTCCTTGTGTGCATGGAGCTCCCCCTCAATGTTTGAACTTGTTGATCCATTTCCATCACACCTAACATAAGACAATTAAGTAATTTTTGGTATCCAAAATACTTTGGATCCATAGACATTAGTAACACATAGTTTAGTCCCCTTAGGAATCCATTTTTCAATTTCATCATTTTTAGTTGAAGTGATTAGTTCTTTTGGAACCCAAACATTTCTAAAACATTTTCCATTCAAAAATCTAGGGTCACTAGATTGTCTTACATAAAAGTTTGATTTTCCAAAATTGTTTTTCTTTTCAAGCTCTTTGGAAATCAAATCTTTTTCTTCTTGAACTTTATGAAGCAAATTTTGTAAATTAATACATTTTTACTCAAACTCATTGAGTTTTGCTTCAAGTTCAATTTTAGTTTTAGAAATCAATTCATTTTGAATTTTCAAATTTGAAATCACTTTCTTATTTTTCAAAATGTGATTTTTAAACTCCAAAACCAAATTATCATATGCATCTTGTATTTCATCAAAAGAATATGAGTATGAAGTAGATGAATTAGAAGTTACCCTTGAATCTTCTTCGATGATCATAAGGCAAAGGTTGGCTTGTTCATCGTCGGTGGAGTCATCATCACTCCATGTAGCCACATATGCCTTCTTCTTATGGCTTGAAGTGCTTGCCCTCTTCTTTCTCATAGATTCTTGTTCTAATTCTTTCATTGCTTTCTTCATTAAAGGGACGCACTTCTTGAAGAGATGAACTATCTCTTCTTCTTCATCCTCCTCCTCGCTTGTATCAACATGGTTGCACTTGGAGGACTTAAGAGCAATGACATTCGCGTGGATGCCTAGCTCCATGATCTTCTTCTTCCCCATATTTTTTTTTATCTTTTCCTTCTTCTTCTCTTATTCTTTATCCTTCTTCATGATTTGGTGAGTGAGAAGTGACCTTATGAGTTCATCAAGCTTCAAGGTCTTCAAATTCTTAGCTTCGATGATGGCGGTCCTTTTTGAGTCCCATGGCCCGAGAAGAGAATAAATAAGCTTTTGAACAAGCTTTTCTTCCGGAATGACTTCTCCATAACCCTTGAGTCCATTGGTGATGGTAGAGAATTGATGGAACATCTTCTTAATGTCCTCTTCCGGATCCATTTTGAAGTTTTCATACTCTAGGTTGAGGATGCCGATCTTGGTCTCCTTTACTTCATTTCCCCCTCGTATTTAACTTCAAGCTTGCCCCAAACTTCCTTGGCACTCTCGCAAGAAGACAGCTTCTCGTAGATATTGAGGCTAAGTGCACAAAAGATGAAGTGCAAAGCCTTGCAATTTAGTTCTATCTTCTTACGATCGTCGGCACTCCACTCCGCCTTGCTTTCTTTTGGTATGAACGGGCCATCTTCAATAATATCACAAAGCTTGTAGTCTTTGGATTTGACAAAGAACATCATCCTCGTCTTCCAATATGCATAATTTGTCCTTTCGAAGAAAGGTGGCTTGTCGAAGGATTGCGCCATTGAGCCGGTTGTTTGAAATGTTGATCGAGCTTGCCGGATCGCCTCAATAGGATGTTAATCCTCTTCAATTGAGCCACACTATGATGCCAATTGTTGGGTTTTTATGTGCTCAATCTTGTTCAACCGTTCTTGCTTGCTAAGTGATGGATGTAACACCCACATTTTCGTCCTAGAATTTAAGGTCGTTAAATTTAATTTATTTATTTTTAGAAGCAGTTGAGCTTGCAATTAAGTGAATTGTTCAATTTGGTCATTGAATTCTTATTTGGGCAACTAGTGCACCAATTTGAATTAGAAAGTAATTAAGCCTTGAATTAAGGAATTTAGCCGAGTGATAAATTAATAGATTCAAATTATTAATAATAAGATACAAAGTGTGAAATTAGAAGAATTAAAAGGAATTAAGAAGTGGTACATTTCCTTGTGGAAATCAGACCAAATTGGGAAAATTAAAGAAAGCATGACAAAGGAAAGTTGATGACCAATTTAAAATAGTAATAATACTTGAAAATTGCATGTTAAAAACTAAAAGTCCTTAGAGCTGCCCTTAGTAAAATGATGATAAAAGTTATAGGCTAAAGGACACTTGAGTAATTTTGGAAGCCATCAAATCCCTAGATTAAGGGAGCATGTCTTCTCCCCATCATTTTCTTCTTCCTTTGCCGTGAGGTTTGAGAGAAAATGGAGGGAAGAGAAGCTCAAAGGTCTGAAAATTTTGGAGCTTAAATGGTGAAGATTTTGCTTGCATGGTGGAAGGATTAAGCTAGGATTTGAGAAGGGTAGCTAGTGTTATCAAGGAAACCAAGAAGTAAGTTCTATTCTCCTTGTAGCTATTCAGTTATGTAACACACCGTGCATGCAAACTTAAAATTTGTATAAACATGAAAATATGAGAGTCTTGATGAATATGATAAGTTGAACTAATGAAATTCTTGAAAAATTACTTGAGAAATTATAAATAGATTCATAAAGGGACTGTTTTGAGAAAAAATGTAAAGTCATTGATAGTTGGAAAATTTATATGATTAGAGATTAAATTGGAAAATCTTCACTAGGAGAAAGTTGTGAAGAAATAAGGATTTTATGATAAATAAAAAAAAGAATTAAAAGGGGGAAAATTCGATTAGAACTAAAAGTGGACATGTATTCGAAATTAATGGAGGTTAGGGACTGAACTGGAAAATCGGTAAAATTGAGTACTTGATCGTTAAAATTGAAAGTTAACGTGGACTGTAAAATATCATGGAAGAATAGTATAATTCATGCCATAAGTAAATTTAGACATTTAATAATGTAATTAGATGAATTTTAAGCTAAAGGTGATAAACAAGTATGATGTCCAGTAAAATACAAATCACGAGCAGCCAGTAACTTTGGAAATTCACCAAAAGTTGGATATGAGGTATTTCGAGTTGAAATTTTTACTGTATAAACTTTGGTATGTCTAGGATCATTGAGAGAAAACGGAACTCAATTTCAGTATGTAAATTAGGAGATATGAATTTTTAAAGTTGGACAGTACAAGCTGCCCAGATTTATCGAAAAAAGGTGTAATTAAGCAATAAACTATATTTACTCAAATAAGATGAAAATATGAGGTTCACATGAGTAGAAAATTGAGTTTAATACCTTTCTAATGGTATATGATAAGTGAATTTTGGATTAGAAATTAAAAAGATATGATTAAAACACTAATTAGTCCTCCAACTAGTTTAATAGAAAGTCAGATTTAAAAATGTATGTTCATGTTTGAAATTGAGGAGTAATTATAATTGAATGGCTTTCTAATATAGTGTGTATTCGTTTTATGTTGAGAATTAAGATCAGAATTGTGAAGAAACTTTGAAGGAAGCTAGGATCGATCAATCAAAGGGAAGAAACAAGGGCATCTTAATTCAAGATCAAGCTTAATGAGTTGTGAGTGTAATTTTGTATTAGGGTTGGGACTAGTGTCTGAACCACCTTATTATTGTGTAATTTATGATTTCTATGCATGAAATTGGACCCAATTGATATTCGGTAATATGTTTAGTAAGGGAAGGAGATCAAAGGAAAAATGGATGCATGATTTGAGATTTTGGCTAATGTATGAATATGTGAAAATTCGGGCTGCTTTATATGATTTTAAATGCCACGATTTATATGCTTGAATTGGATTTTGATAATGTTTGAATATGTGCAAATGTGGACTGCCCATGTCATTATTTGTATGTTGAACATGTGTGAATTTGGATTCTTGATAATGCTTGAGTATATGAGTATGTGGACTGCCCTATGGTACTTATGCTATGCTTAAAATGCATATGATTATATATGAAGTTGCTGCCGTGTATGATGATATGATCGAATGAGCATGCAAATTGAATTATGAAAATGTATATGCTAAATGAAGTAATGAATAATAATTTAACAAGAATAAAATACCCTCGGTCGATTAGAAGTTTTAGATAGTACGACATGCCTAGAGTCTAAGCTCTCTTGTTTGTTGCTTCGTGCAACTCTTGCTTGTTGCCTTGGGCAACCTTTGTTAGTACTCCATGTACTCTTCGATCATATGATAAGGTGTTCTTGATTGTTGTTCAAGACACATGATGCTATGGGCATCCTTTGTTTGTTGCTTTGTGCAATCATTGCTTGTTGCTTCGTGCAACCATTGTTAGGTACTTGGTACCATCTTGATGGTTTGAATATCTGATACGTCTACTCTACCTAGGGCAATGCAATGAAATAAAATGCAATGTATTCTAATTAAATTAAATTAAAATTTGCTAAATTATGTATAGCTTATGATGTGGATAAATGGTTTGTATGACTTGGCATGCTATGATGTGAAATGAAATGATAAATATGTGGATATTGGTCCTTCCGATTATGATATAATGCATGTGAAATGCTTACAAAGTCCGAATATATGTAAAGTGGGCAATGGCCCTGTTCTAATACATGGAAATTGGGATATGATAAGTTAAATAAATTCTGATTTTTGATTAATGGTTTGAGACTCATTCGAATGATATGCTCATGGAAAATTGGTGATTTCGTTTTGATAAATTAATGATTTTATGTATTGATTGACATGAATTTTGGTTAATTCAATTGTAAAGTATGAGATTGAGTATGCTGGAAATTGAATTGTATTATGGTATTGGTTGAATCAAATGGAAACATGTGATAAATTAATGTCGTTTGTTATGTATTCGAGCATATGCTATGAATGTTGAATATGTTATGCACGATGTTATGTGTATTTGATTTTCATAAGCTTAGTTGGGTATAATTTGGAAGTTAATAAACCTAGCTAAGTAAACTCAATGCTTGATCACATTAAAAGCTCAAGAATGAATTAGATTTAGCATTACCTCGCTAAGTACTATTTGTACTTATCGCTCTGTTGTTTTCTTCTTCCCAACCTTAGCAGGATCGCTTGGACCTTAAAGCTAGCATTCGATTGGATCTAGTTACAAGTTCAGAAATATGTATGATCTTAGTCTTATCTTTAAACTCCTAGATGGTGGCTTCGAAGTCTGTTTAAGGATTCGTTTTTGTTGTGTTCGGTCGTAACTTAAGTCTGCGATGGTGTTTGAAGTTATATGCTCCATGATGCTTGGTTAGGATGCTAGAATTATGTTTTGTATTTAAGTAGATAGCCTCAGTATTTTGTTGTATATAAATTTAAGTCGAGCTAGTGGTCGTGCCGATTCTTTTTGTTGTTCATAGTCTATAGCTTGACATGGTTTAGGGGCATATAAAACTTGAGATTTTGTAATGTTATAAGTAAAGGAAATCGAATGCCATGGAATTGAAATCCATCATGTCTTGTATGAAAAATTGATGTAATTAATTATTGGTAATTGGATTAATTCGAAAATCACCTAGACTATTTAATCAAGGTTTCAAATGGCATGGTATTGAATAGTTTAAGTATTCGACATGTTTGATGCAATTGTACTCGAAATAGTAATTTGGTAAATTACTAGTTAATGATTTGAATTAATTGGTTAAATCGAGAGTATAGTGGCCGAATGGTTATGTTATAGATATGAAATTGGAATTTGATAATGATAATAGGAAAAGTTTAAATTGGTTTGTAATTTGTTAAGCAAGATTAAAGAAATTTCGTTAGTCATGTATGTTCAGAAGAAAATTTTTGTTAGCCCACTTTCCGCGTGCGCATTAAAATGAATAACTTAAATTAGAATGGTTTTCGATATGTTCCGATATTTTGTTTTCCTGTTCCGATAACGCTCCTAACTCTCGGCCCGGGTTAGGGGTGTTACAGTGGAGAAGTTGGATAATTGGGTGAATTTGTGGGAAGTGAAATATAGACAAAAGACATAAGGATTTATAGTGGTTCGACCTTCTAACAAGCACCTACATCCACTACCTTAGCTTCCCACTAAGGATTTCAACAAGTTCACTCTTTGAATTTCGTCCCATTTTCTCGGCTTAGGAGAAAATCCTTACACCGATTAAGCTAACTACCCTTAGCTTAATCAAACACTCTCTTACAAGAGAAATTCTAAGCAAACTTGAAATCTCTCTAATAGGTATTTGTTTGCAATCTTAATCTCTCACCCAAAACCTATACACCTGAGCAAATTTGACAATTAAGCTCACAAGTGTTTTCTATACAAGAAAATGTACAAATAAGCTCTAAGACAATTTTGACATCATATAGTTGTTGACAATTGAAGCATTGCTCTTCTCTTGATGCTTGGAGGTCCCTTTTATACTCCTAATTGAGTTTGTAGCCATTGAGGACCATTGGAGTTGTTTTGGAGCCGTTGGAGACTTTATTTCCCACCATAAATGTTGTTCTGCAGACGTCCGTTTCGAAACAATCGAACCCGTTTCAGAACGCCATTCTTCAGAACTAGTCGTTAAAGTCTGATACATGAAGCCGTTTCGAAACACCTCTGGCCGTTTCAAAACCTTCTTGATCCGTATCGAAACGGTAGCAATCCTGTTTCAGAACGTGTGACAGTTGAGCTGCAATTTAAAAAGCCATTGGGAAAATAGCCATTGGGGAGGTTTTGACCGTTAGGCGTATCGAAACACTAAAGGGGTGTTTCGAAACGAAGACCCTCAGTATCGAAACGGGCAAACCCTGTTTCGGTACGAGTTTTGGCAGTTTCAAAATGTTTCGATACAGGTCCCCCTGTTTCGAAACAGTTACCTTGAAAAGTCTGGTTTGGTTACTTAAAAACGTTTTAAGCCTTGCCAAAACCATTTAAAACATTCACAAACTTATTTTCAACTTGTTTGGACTTAAAGGCACTTTTGAAATCTTTTCAATTTAGTCTTAAACTAATTTTCAATTATTATATCAAAAGATTAATTCTTCAGGTTCGAAGAAAGTTTAGTTCGTTTACATCCCTACTTAAACTTGAGAATTTATTAAGTTGATCTCTAGACTTATATTTTATTGATGCTTAAAGCATATGACAAAATTGAAATTTAGGAATCAAGTTGTGAAAACTTGACACGTTTCAAAATTAATATGAACTAAAGGTATTAAATTGGAAAAAGTTGTCAAACTCATAAACTAACATGGACAAGAAATATTAGAGATCACGTTAAATAAAACTATCAAATTCAAAGACTAAATATAACTTTATTCTTAATTTAAATCTCGCCTAAGAGGTTTTAAAATTCTTAATACCCGAGAGAGTAATAACATGAAGTCTATATTGAGTTTCATGTTAACACCATTAAAAATAACGTTTCAATCAACATTTTTATTAAAAAAATAATTCAATTATTTTTTAAGATTGAAAGTCAAGTTTTAAAAAGTAATAAAAACTATATTAAAAAAAGTAATAAAAAACTGAACTGATATAAATAATAAAGATTAAATTCATTATCATTTCATTTTAAGCTTACTAATTTGTATCTAATATCATTATTTCTAATTATTAGCTATATTTTAACCCCAAAAAAAAAAAGACTTGCAAACGTCAATCAATACCATACCTTAGAAGAAGAAAAAATTCATTGAATGCCCTAGACATGCACATTCTCAACCAATTCAACTAAAGACAATACATTAATTATAAAATTATTGGTAGAGTAAGATATTATTGAAAATGAGTATATAGGTATTTAAATATTTGGCTCGATAATACATACATGGTGCAGTATGGGTACAGGATTATTCTCATATTCTCCCAGTTGTGTTGTGTTCATTATTCAAAATATCAGATTCAAGTCATGTCTAAATTAATTTTGGATGCTCTTACTTATTAAATTATTGAATTTCTTGGTATAGTCCAAGTTAAAAAAAAACTCAAAGAGTAGTTCAAGTGGTAAAGATTGACGTAATTTATTTAAGTGATTTGGGTTTAAACTGTTTAACCTGTATATATTTAATTTATCCAAATCTAAAACCAAATGCAAACACTATTTTATAGTAGAATACATTATAAAAAAATGTTAAAAGGAGAGCCAACTTTCCCCTTAAATCCTCCCGTTGTTTGCGTAGCAAAACACTATGTTTGAAATATCTTCTATTCCTTAATTTATTTATTCATAACAAACTTTTTTTTTAATTTTGCATGATGACATAATAAAGATATAATTCCAACGTCATAACTTTAAGGATATTGCTAAATAATAGAAGAAATATGGGTAATTGGTATATTTTTATTAGGATGAGTCTACCACGTTCGACGAACACTGCTGAACACCACTAATGCTGAACATCGTTGAACGCCATTAAACTGATTAATAAATTAAAAATCTCAAAAGACTCAACATATAATTATAAACTATTTAAAATAAAATTTTAATTAATTATTTTCATATATATTATATTTTTAAATAATTGGATAAAATATCAACCTTAGTCAATTTAAAAAATAAAAAAATCCCTAAACTCTAAACACAAAACCCTAAACTCTAAAGCATAAAAATAAAACTATAAACCCTAAACCTAAAACCCTAAACCCATTTATACTGAAACATACCAAAATACACGACTCCGATTCAAGCAATGATCAATATAGAAAACATTAAATAGAAAAAAACCAGGTAAGTATTCCAATATAAGAAATTAACGTCAAAATTTCGTATGCATATTACATATTGTTGATATGCCATCACATTGATTAACATGTAAATTTGGCATGGTTGAAGTAGGAATAAGACACACTGATTATGCAGAATAATTGTCCTTGTTCTCATGAAACAGGTCAAAACTAGTGTAATTCAAAGCTTAAAAATTATAACAGGGAGGAAGTGTTAGTGGCATAAAGAGCAAGAAGCAAAAAGAAGTTTAAAAAGCCAATAGTATATGCAAATAGCTAAAGTTGAGAATATATGTTATGATTTAAGGTTTGGGGTTTAAAGTTTAAGATTTAGAGTTTCAGGTTTACAATTTAAAGTTTTTTATATTGACTAAGGTTGGTATTTAATACAATTATTTAAAAAAATTAAAAATATAATATATAGGAAAAATAATTTAATTGAAAATTTACTTTAAATAATTTATAATTGTATGTCGAGTCATTGAGATTTTATAATCTTTATTAATTAATTTAATGTTGTTCAACAATATTCATCATTAGTAATGTTCAGCGGTGTTCGTCGCACATTGTAAAATTTTCCATTTTTGTTATCTATATTATTAACTTAACCTTTCATTGAGTTGATATAACTGAAAATTAGGTGAAAATTCAGTTGAAAAATAACTAAATAATTATCATTTTTAACGATAGTGATATTATTTAATGTTGTTGTCTTATCATTTTTTTTATAAAATTTTTAAATAAATAATAAAAATATTATTTAATGAACAAATATAAAATTAATGTATTTGTATATAAATCTTTTACCACTTCATCAAAATATTTTTCCAATAAATTTATGTAAATATACTTTTTATATAAATTATTTTTTCACACATTGTGAGTATGACAAAATCTAATATTTATTTATTTTTGGTCAATATTAAATTTGTTTTTTATTATTCCTTTATCTTGTTTAACATTATTTATATTTATATAAATATGTTAATAATTTATTTTTATAGATTTTAAGATATTATATATTTTTATTATGTGTTATGTTTTGATACGCAAGTTATGTAAAAAAATACACAACCCTTATATAAAATTTAAAACCTAAATCCCAAACCCTAGCACCTTAAAACCTAAACCTTAAACCACAAGCCCTAAACTTTAAATTCTAACCATAAACCTTAAATTTTACACCATAAACCCTTAAACCATAACCTAAAATCCTAAACCCTAAATATAAAAAACTTGTGTGTCAAAGTATTTTTATTATTATATATTTTTATTATATCATCCTAATTCTTTTTTTTCTTCATATTATTAGTTGCATTGTCAACCCGGAAAGATGGTGGAGCCGATGACAAAATAATATTAGTACGACTGTTTCTTTGCCCGAATTAGTAAAGCCTATTGCATTTTGTCGTCAGCAGCCAGTTGAACAGACTCACGTCATGTTACTCTTAGGGTCGAGTCTAAAGTGCGGCAAGTTCGCGGTGCAGCTACGGTGAAACACTAACCGAAAATGTTATAAAATACGAAATTTAAAATTGATAATATTACACTTTTTGATGATATTTTAAACTGGTGGTTAAGTATCGAAATTTAACTCCGAATATCGATACTTATAACATCTAATAACATTTTAAGTTTTTGTAAGTGTTGAAACTTATCTATATGTATTGATACTTGTCAGGAGGTCACCAACTTAAAATGTTATAAAAAAATATAACATTTTAAGTTGGTGAGTAATTTTTTAAGTTCTATGTTTTATAATATTTCAGTTGGTGCCACACCATAGACCTACCATGTTCTTAAGTGCTCAACTACAAATAGGATAATTTGTGCTTTATTATATTATTTATTCCCTTTGTTCTGTTAAATTTGTTGCTCATTGATTTTTCAGTTAATTTTATAATTTCATTTTTATTATTATTCACAATTTATTACTAATAAAAATATGAAAAAAATATATTTTATAAACCTTCAATCATGTAGTTTTAATGTATATTTTATAATTTATCAAATATATATATATATATTTAAAATTTAATTGTTTAAAATATTTTAAATAATCATCACCAAAGTTAAAAAAAATCAACTTTAAAAAGTTAATAAGCACAAAATTAATGGAACGGGAGAGTATAAAAATAAAATATCGTAAAAAAATCAAATATAATGTATAATAAATAATAGGTTAATTATAATTCAATACTGAATAACTATTTGATATATTTGCTATATTTTTCTTCACAAACAGATTTAATATAATATTATATGCCTTTTAATTGTTTTTTTTAAGTTAATAATCACACGAGTTGATGGATTAAGGTTATTGGGATATTTGTTAGGATATTGTTATTGAGTTTTTTATTTTGAGGTTTGGTGTGTTTTTTTATTTCATGATCTAGAGTGATTCTTATTAAATTAATAGAGTAATTACCAATGTATTTTGTTGAAGTGACCTGCAATGAGTATTGTAGTTGACTTGAAGTCGGCATGCAGTGTTGGTGACTTTACCTGAATTCGGCTTGTAATGGTGTCGACTTCTCATATTATTGTAGCAATCACCATAAATCATGAAATAAAAATAATATAATTTAAAACCTTAAAATAAAAACAATATAAAAACCCTTGTATAGAAAAAAAAACTCAAATACGGGCCTACCAAATAATAACCCTTGAATATATTATGAAAAATTAAATAAAAGAATGCAGTATTTAAAAAATGACTGGACTTGCAAAGTTTTTTGTTTATTAAAATTAAATAAAAGAATGCAATATTTGAGAAAATCGACTGAACTTGTAAAGTTTTGTGTTTGAGGAACCGCCTGCAGGGTTGGATCATTTGCTGGTGAAGGATCTGCGGAATTGCAGCGACCCAAATGAGGCAGGAATTGGTTAAGTTGGTTTGTTGCTATGCGTGATTGAAGGCCAAATGCTGTAGGTACTGCTTGCAAATTTAAAAGCACTTAAAAAAGTACTTTTAATTAAAATATGTTAATTTTTTGTTCTTTTAAAACTAACTTTTCTACCAAAACTAAAAAGCTAAATTTTATAGTTTATTGGGTGGAAAAATTAATTTAAAAATAAAATTGTTTTTTCACTTTTGTTATTTAATTATAATTTATTGTTAAAATAATGTTTATGCATACATAATTATAAAATAATATATATTTTATAATATTTATATTGAGAATAAAATTATTTTATTTGTAATTTATTTATTATTAATTTGTAAGTGGTATGTTCGTATATAATCTAGAATGTACTTTATATTTTCAAATTAATTTTTTTTAAAAACAATTTTTTTATTATAATTGAAATTGATTTATTTCATATATCATACCATTAACTAATTTGAACATCACCCAAGTTTATTTTTACTTTTCAATATCATGTCTAAAATAGACATTTTATCTCATCAATATCACTTTATGACATCAATGACAAACAATAACAAGCTTTTCAAAACTATTTTTCAACAGTTAGTTTGAAAATCATTTTTTTCACCATACTTTTTAAAAGCAACCACAAACATGGGCTTTTTTAAGTGTTTTCACTTATTTTTTGGTGTTTTTGGTTGCTTTTAAAACTAGCTTTTCCACCCAAACCAAAAAGCTAGATTTTATAGGTTCTTGGGTGGAAAAGCTAGTTTGAAAATAAAATTACTTTTTTACCATTATTATTTAATTATAATTTATTGTACATTATGCATACATAATTGTAAAAATAACATATATTTTATAATATTTATATTGAGAGTAAAATTATTTTATTTTTAATTTATTTTATATTTATTATTAATTTGTAAGTGATATATCCGTATATAATCTAGAATGTAGTTTATATTTTCAAATTAAATTTTATAAAAAAATTATTATAATTAAAATTAACTTATTTCATATATCATAACATTAATTATTTGAACATCACCCAAGTTTATTTTACTTTTCAATATCATGTCTAAAATAAACATTTTATCTTCTCAAAATCACTTTTTGACATCAACGACAAACACTAACCAGCTTTTTAAAACTACTTTTCAACAGTTAGTTTGAAAATCACTTTTTTCACCGCACTTTTTAATTTATCTCCTCAAAATCTCTTTCTTTTGAGCCATGTGATGAAATTCATTTGTATGTTTTAGTTTGGGTTATGTTCTACGTGTTTGTAGCGCTATTACATGTACTCTTTTTTCTCTATTAGGTGTTGGGAGGTTTTTTAACGAGGCATGTAGTAGTCGTTTTTCTCATTTATTGATCGAAAAAAAAGAGTATGGCCTGTAAAATTAGAGGTTTGACCGGTCAAATCTGTTAATTTAGATGTTTGGTGAAAAGTGGATTGTAATAGTGGATTAGGGGTGAAATCTTTAATTTTGAAAAAATTGCTAACATGAGCTTTTTGAGATTAGATGTTTTGCCATAAGAGTTATAAATACTCTTTTACCTTCAACAATTATAAAAAATCTTCAAGTAACCTAAATTTAACCTTTTTTTATTTTAATTCTTTACCTTCATGTATTTACGTTGTAACATTTGTAAACTAATACTTTTTTTTATTCTCACATTTTTATTTGTATTTAAATTTAATAATTAATTAAATTGTATTGAAAATAATTATATAAATAATAAATTAATATATAGATACTTCAAATATGCTTAATAATGTTATATTAATTTTTTTTCATAATCTAATTAATATTAATAGATACAAAATTTTGATAGCTAATAAATTATTCAAACAAATATCAAATATAATCATGTTCTTATATGTCATTTTGCTTATTTGAATAATCAAACATCTATCAGCTATCAGTTAGTTTTACCAAATACTTTTATACAATCAGCTAATTCAATCCACTAGTCAAATCAGTTAATTCAATTAGCTGTCAGCTGTCAGCTATCAGCTAATGCAATCCGCTATCAGCTATTCGCTAATTGTCAAACAATGCCATAATGTCTTTAAATTCAGATGCGGATGTTTTGAGATAAATAAACATAATTAGAATTAAGAGATTGATACATACATATATCCCCTAAAATGTACATATGACTTTTCACACTGACAGAGTCGGGATTTTCATATAATAGGATCAGAGTGAAGTATGAGGTATATGAGAATCTCATATCTAGGGTTATAAATGAGACGAGACAGATCGTGAGCTGCTCAAGTTCGACTCAGTCAACACTCGACTCGAGCTCGAATTCGGCTCGAGTTCTTAACGAGCCGAGTCGAGCTACTTGATACCCGACTCGAAAAGCTCGCGAGCTACTCGAAAATATAATATACTAAATTTTTTAAATTTAAAATCTAAATTCCTAAACCTAAAACCATAAAACATAAACCCTAAACATAACTCATAAACACTAAATTCTAAACCCAACAAGCTAAACCTCTAAACCCTAAAATTATCAAGCTTGTGCTTGTGTATCAAAGTTTTTTCCTAATAGGCTTTAATTGAGACGAGACGGATTGCAAGCTACTCGAGTCCAACTCGGTCAAAGCTCGGCCAACACTTGACTCGAGCTCGAACTCGGCTTGAGTTCTTAACGAGCCGAGTCGAGCTCAAATTATTCAGGCTCGTTAAGAACTCAAGCCGAGTTCGAGCTCGAATTATTCAGGCTCGTTAAAAACTACTAAAGCTTGAACTCAACTCGAATCTTTAACGAACTTAGTCGAGCTCAACACTACTCGAGCTGGACTCAGCTCGTTTACACCCCTACTCATACCATTAAAATACGCATTATTGACCCCATAACCCAACAAATGAAGTGAGGTCAATTCTAATATTTCATATGAAAAATTATATATTACTTCCTTGAAAATCTCATACCCAACAAATCAAGTGAGGTCAATTACACCCTATTGTTTCAATATACATCCGCCCATGACTTTGCACGCTAATGTTGCATGTGAATTTTAATAATTTCTACAAAAAAATTTATTTGGTCTAGGTATTAATAGTTTTAGGATCATAATTAAGATTTTAATGATAATTTAATATTTTTTAAAATTTATTATTAAAAGTCTAATTTTTTTAATACTTGTTATTACATGTTCATTTTTTTCAATATTTGTTACTAGGGTTCAGTTTTTTTCAAATACTTGTTATTTGGACCCAAGTTTTTCTATACTTGTTATTAAAGGTTTAATTTTTTCAAAATCTTATAAGAACCCAAGCCGAATTCGAGCTAATTCAAATCCAATCAAATCTAGTGTTGACCCAATCAAACTCAAATAGCTTGCGATATGTCTCATCACATTTAGTACCTAGGCCTGCCACGAGGACATGAGTTATAAAACTGTCTGATAATTGAACAATTTTTTGTAATATCTATAATATTAAAAGTATATAAAAAATCTTATTAAAAGTATGGAAATTGGTAAAATATCATAGATATATAAGAATAATTGTTACATATACTTACCGTCCTTAAGGTCAGGGATGGACCGGGGCGTTCGCCCCTCTAAAAATTTAAAATTTTTATACAACTTAGAAAAAAATTTAAATTTTTTTATGTATTTTATATTAAAAATTTATTTTTATCTCCCTTAAAATTTTATAAGTTCGCCCTCTAAAAATTTATAGGTTTATTCCTTAACTTAAAGTTCTGTGTCCGTCCATATATAGTTACATTATTTTGGGGTAAATTTTCCTTGTTCTAGAATTTTGGTGGGGTTTCAACAGAGGGGAAGAATTCATGCACTTGCCACATTAACCTGCCATAAACCAGAAAACAGATTACAAGGACAAGCAACCTTCTCTAGTTTGGTCTTGATAATTAAATAACAAATAATATAATAACTGACAAGATATACATGCTTTACAACTTTTGGTGCTTGCCCATAAACATCAAATGAGAACAGAGACAAGAGTCTTTGAGCTTCAGAAAATGACACTACCAGAAGATCAGGGCTCAAAGAGTTGGACATATAAATTGGACATATAAATTAAATCCAGCTAATAAAAATCAATCTTGGAAATACTATAATATAGTAAAAGTAATGTAATTTTCATTATTTTTCTTCTGATTTCCAATTTTACCAAGTAATGGATACAAAATAAGTTAAAAAATGACTTTTTTTTTAACCAACAATCAAGCAACTTTTCCAGCGTTCCACCTTTCTTTCTTGCAACAATCTAAAAATTTTAATCCTCACAAATTATAAAGATCATGGAACAAAAAAATTGGAAAATATTTTCTTTTAAAGTTGGCCACTTTAACTCAGCAATGAATACAAAAGAGGTTAAAAATTATTTTCTTTCCAGCCAACAATCAAGTATATAGTCCCATTTCCAGCCTTCCACATTTGTTTCACATCAAGCAAATGTCTAAATTTTTTTTTTTTTAAAAAAATAATCTTCACCAGTGGTCCCTTTCGTTTATAGTGTGTTCTATTTTGGTCACCAGAATTCAAAAAAGATTATTCTGGTCACTTACGTTTAGAATCGTTTCTATTTTAGTCCCTTGGCCGTTAGTCTCCGTTATTTAAAAAAAATAGTTTTTAATTTAACCCCTAAACTTTCAAAATTTTATTTTTTACAATCTTCCACAAAAATTATAAAACTAAAACCCAAAAAATTAAATTAATGGCTATAACCCAACACTACAACCCATTTCTCCAAAATTAAAAGCGTCAACTTCCATTGCAAATGGCTATAACCCAACACTACAACCCATTCCCCCAAACTTACGAATATATCCCCGATCGGATGCAAAACAACCAAGTAATGCCAACTAACATTACTTGTTTTTGTAGAAAAGATGATAGAATACCATTTTTTAAATCTTATTGCTGAATTTGGTAACTTGGTGATAATTTAGTGATTGTTTTTGTAGAAAAGATGATAGAATACCAGCAGCCCTTAGGGAAAAAGGAAATATCAGTCGTCACTCTGGTATAGCATTTCTTTTTACTTCATTTATTGTTCTTATATAGTGTTCTATAATGTGTAAGTTCTATCATAATGCTTGTTCTTAGTGTATAAATAAGTTTAATAGAAAAAGAGTTTAGAATTTCAGTGGCTATATTTTGCAGCCAAATGCTAGGGTCTAGCCATGTAGTCCATTATCATGATGAGTTATCTCAAATGTGGAGATATTGCTTAGGAGATAAAACGCTGTGTTTTATCATAATTTGCATTACTTGGTTGTTTTGCATCCGATCGGAGATATATTCGAAAGTTTGGGAGAGTGGGTTGTAGTGTTGGGTTATAGCCATTTGCAATGGAAGCTGACACTTTTAATCTTGGGGGAATAAGTTGTAGTGTTGGGTTATAGCCATTCATTTAATTTTCTGGAGTTTTAGTTTTATAATTTTTGGGGAAGATGGTGAAAAATAAAATTTTGAAAGTTTGGAGGTTAAATTAGAAACTAATTTTTTTAAGTAACGGAGACTAACGGCAGAGGGACCAAAATAGAAACGATTCTAAACGTAAGTGACCAGAATAATCTTTTTTGAATTCTAGTGACCAAAATAAAACACACCCTAAACGAAAGAGACCACCGGTGAAGATAACAAAAAAAAAAAGCAGGAAAACGTTTTAAGAAATGAAATTTTTATATTTTATGTCATGAGAAGAAGTCAAAAGCAACAGTACCCGTGTTTTTGGCACTTGTATCCGGAAAAAATTTTATGACATAAATGTGGGGATATAATCTTTTAAATATTTGAAAAGAACTTGTATCCGGAAATTGTAGAACTAATGTTTTGATATAGTAATTGAAAAATGTTTTGGACTGATTTAAAAAGAATTTAAAATCATTTCCAAAGTTCAAATAACTTGAAACTATGTTTAGGGGATGTTTTTAAAGGTTTTTACATGTTTTCAAAGCCAAACTTAACAAAACCATCTAGGTGTATCAAAACACCTTTAGGCGTTTCGATACGGTGTCTTCCAGTGTCAAAACGTTTCGATACGGGTATCGAAACGAGTCTTTTCTGGATGAGGTTTTTGCCCAGCTTTTCGATACGGGCTATGCCGTTTCGATACGCCTACGTGGCATCGACCACAACGGTCATAAACCCCAACGGCTATTTTCCAACTAACATTTAAATGCAGAGCATTTCGATACGGTGCCTAGCGTTTTGATACGGGCGTTTCGATACGGCCCATGGCGTTTCGATACGGATGCTCATCAGGCTGCAACGACTCTTTCTACTTGAAGAGCGTATCGAAACGGGTTCGAGCGTTTCGATACGGGTAGCAGCAGAACTGTATTTATGGTGGGAAATAAAGTCCTCAACGGCTCCAATTCAACCCCAACGGCTAGTAACAGCTACAAACTCATTAAGGAGTATAAAAGGAACCTCCAAGCATCAAGATATGGTTAATGCTTCAATTGTCAATCAACAAATGATAAAAAAGTGTCTATGTACTTGAATTGTCAATTCCTTGTATAGACAAACACTAGTGAGCCAAAATTGTCAAATTTGCTCAAGTGTTTTAGGTTTTGGGTGAGAGCTTATTTGTGCAAACAATCACCTATTAGAGGGATTTAAGTTTTCTTATCTTTTCTCTTTTGTAAAGAGGGTTTGATCAAGGCTTTTGGTAGAAAGCTTGATCGGTGTAAAAGGGTTTCCTCCTAAGCCTAGAAAAGGGGACGAATCAATAGTGGATTGATTGGAAATCCTTAGTGGGAAGCTAAGGTAGTGGATGTAGACCTTGGTTAGAAGGTTGAACCACTCTAAAATCATTGTGTCATTAATATTTTAGCTTCCACACCACATCCACCCCAAATTCCACCTCTCCGCCACTTGGTGAGCAAGATCGGTTGAAGGAATCGAACACCCTAAAACTTAACAATTGGTATCAGAGCTTGGCTCAATCGAAGAGGATTAACATCCTATTGAGAAGATCCGGCAAGCTCGATTAACATTTCACACAATCGGCTCAATGGCGCAATCCATCGACGAACTGCCCTTCTTCGACGGAACCTACTATGCCTATTGGAAGATAAAGATGAAGTTTTTCATTAAGTCAAGAGACTACAAGCTATGTGACATATTTGAAGATGGTTCGTTCGTGCCTCAACGAAGTAAAGCGAAGTGGAGTGCCGACGATCGCAAGAAAATTGAGCTAAATTGTAAAGCCTTGCACATTCTCTTTTGTGCATTTGGCCCAACCATCTATGAGAAGATGTCTTCTTGTGAGAGTGCCAAGGAGGTATGGGAATAGCTTGAAGTCACATACGAGGGAACCGATGAAGTTAAGGAGACCAAGATTGGGCTCTTCACCTTAGAGTATGAGAACTTCAAGATGGATCCGGAAGAGAACATCAAAAAGATGTTTGATAGGTTCTCCACTATCACCAATGGTCTTAAAGGTTATGGAGAAGCCTTCCCGGAGGAAAATCTTGTCTGAAAGTTCATCTACTCACTTTCCGAGTCTTGGGACTCAAAGAGGACCGCCATCATCGAAGCCAAAAATTTGAAGACCTTGAAGCTTGATGAACTCATGAGGTCACTTCTTACTCATCAAATCATGAAGAAGAACAAAGAAGATGAGAAGAAGAGGGAATAAATTAGAGCTATGAGAGAGAAGAAGATCAAAGGGCTTGGCATCAACACAAATGCCATTGCTCTCAAGTCCTCCACTTGTCATGTAACCCCCTTAGCCCGACCTAGACGGTTGACCCGAACTACGAAGATTACACGGGGAAAACCAAAGTCAACCCGAAAGTCAATCTTGATTAACGACCCTTTTTTTTTCTTTTAATCTTATCTAGATGCTCATTAACCCTAAGCGTACTCTGATAAAAAAGCATACTTGAAAAGCACAACGATCGGAAAGCAATAAGGGACTCAATTGCACAATATACAAATATTAAGGACCAAAATGTAATTCTGGAAAGATAAAGAACTTAGCTAATTTTTAAATTACTAATATCAAATTAATCACATTTCATGCTTCCCTGTCAAATTTCAGCTCAAACGGACATCTCAAACTCAAGCAATTGCAAATACAAATTTCAGGACTAAAATGTAAAGCTTGCAAACCTTAAACCATTCAAATCAGTGCCCAACGGTCTAGTGTTTCGGAACGGGGGTTGACCGTTCCGAAACGCGGGTTCGTTTCGAGATCGGTATCGAAACAGGGCCTGACAGTGGCAAAAGTGTTTCGGAACGACCCTATCCGTTTCGATACACGAAGGCCATTACAGGCCCCCGTTTCGAAACGTTAGTGCTCGTTCTGATACGGACTGCCCAGAAAGTGCAAATTTTGCTGGTTTAACATACATTTAAACACTCAAACACATCCTAATGACTTCTTAATCATGCCAACAAGTCATCATACATATTAGGTACATGTTTGCATCATCAAAACACGATCATGGCATCAATTAGGAAAATTCACAAGACTATAGGCATGCATCCTAATGTCCAAAGCAACAACCATCAAAATATCATAACAAGCACCAAAATGGCCATTTACATATCCAATACAATTAAGGCATCATGCCACAACTAGGGAGTCCAAAACATCTCCCAAAAACACAACCTAGGTTCCCATTGCCAAATATCAAAATCTAATAATGTTGTGAAATAGTCACCATACATGAGCTTAGCTTTCCCTTGGATTCTTAGCCTCCTTTCTGCCCACAAACACTTCAATTATCTGCATTATTGGTTCAAGAGAGAGAGCGTAAGCACAAATGCTTAGTGAGGCAAGCTTTAAAGGAACAACACAATAATGCATTTTATAAAAACACTTTCCATAAAGCCATTAACACATAAACATCATTATACATGCAACATTGCATTCACAACAAGCATCTCATGCTTCAATTTCATTAACATGTCATATTGGCTTCCAAGTGATAAACCATAACCTTTTACAACATAAAACACAATCGGATACGCGGATTACAAGCGTTGTCCCATACGCTTCATACACACTACCGAACACACAAGGTGGAGTTTACCGGTACAATCACAACCCCTCAACACCCGTGATAGAGTTTAACGGTACAATCACAACCCCTCAACATCATTCATCGGTAGTTGTATAACATCACTAATGAGAACATGGGACACTCAACACATGATCCACACATGGACTTTTAACCACCATTGTGATCTTAAACATCTCGTTAGTGTACTTGGATGGAATTTACGGTACCATTACAACCCCTCAACATCCAAGGCGACTTAATTCACGGTGCACCCAATCCTATAGCCGACTAACTATATCCGATTCAAGTACTTTAAAACCAACACATCACTTGCCAATATACATCAATTATCATCAATAATCCACTGTTTTAAAGCATCTAAAACAAAGCCATTTACAACATGCATCACTACGCATCAATCCACATTTTTAACAAGTCAAACCAAGGATCTCTTACCTTGAGCATCCTTCAACAAATGACTTACATAACCAGCATTAACCATGCTAAACATGCTTTCAAAAACAGAATTTAAACATGCAATTATCAACAAATGCATCGAACCAATCCATGGCTCATCCAAGAGAGTTTTTCCGAAAACTTACTCTTGAGCTTAGTTAAGTTGTTTAGACTTAAACTAAGTTCCCAAACCTTCAAATATTCGATACAAAGCTGGAAATCCAACTCCACTCACCAATTCTGTTTCGCAAGCTTGCCGAAACGCCGCTCAAGCCTCCGGATCAACACTACAAGGATCCGAAGATGTCTTTCTTGTTTTAAACACATCAAAGCAGAGTATTAATGCATCATCATACATTAAAATCTTCAGCCATTACACCTAAACTCGCTGCTCTCACCAAAACTCACATTTCGGCTACCAAACACAACCGAAATCACATCCAAACTCTTCCACAACATTACCCAGCCAAGATCCATCACTTCTAAACATTCTTAGACATCAATTAACATCCAAAAAGAACCTAAACTCGTCCTTATAACTCCAGCTATAACAGAACACCAAGATCACCCCCAAAAACCACCATTTTCACAAGTAAAAACTTAGGAAAATCAACCTATTCGGGATTGCATTGATTAAACCTCAATTACACATCATTAAACATCCAAAATACATTAAAAAGCCATCTCAAAACAGGGCCCAAACAATCACCACGAATTTCTTTAAGATTTAATCCAAATCTTGAGTTTTAAGCCAAAATCAAGATCACAACATTAAAACCTTTAATAAAACTTAATTTAAGGATTGAGAACTTGGGAATTTCAGTAAAGAACTGAGTATTTAGAGGAGAAGAATATTCTTACCTCTAAATGTAGATTTGTCCTTGATTAGAGCCAAAATCCTTGAAAATTCAATAAGCAAATGAAGAGGATTTGATGTAGAAAGGATTAGGAGTCATTTGATGATTGAAATCTCGTCATTTGGTGTAAAAATCAAAAGAAAAGTTGATGTGGAAATGTGTTTGGCTGAGGAAATTTTGAGAGAAAATGAGATGAGAAAGTTTTCAAGAAAGTTAGTTATGAAATCTCAAAATTGGTTTTTCCATTTTCCTTTAATTAATTAAACATTAAATGAATCATTAAAAACTAAGAAAAATCTGGAGAAATCAATCTTGGGTAAATTAGCTCTTTAAAGATTCAAAGTTTCAATCCTTACAAAACAGTCACCACTGAACTTTTCAAAAATTACATTTTAGTCACTAATTCTAAATGTCACACTTCCAAACCTTATTTTGTAAAATTTATTTCACTACTCTTATATATATATATATATATATATATATATATATATATATATATTAAAAGACGATTTTTAGATATTTTTCTATATTTTTAATGCAACCCGAACTAGGCTTTCCCTAAAACCACCATTTATATTCGAACCGAAAATCAGACCGGTCCGGTTCAGACCCTAAACTTCCAAGCCCAAAATTAGGGTGTTACAACTCCTCCCCCCCCCCCCCCCCCCCCGCTTAAGAAATTTCTTCCTCGAAATTTACCTGGAGGAAAGAGGTACGGAAACTACTTCTTCATGTCATCCTTTCGTTCCCACGTGGCTTCCTCAGCACCACGATGCTTCCACAACACCTTTACCAACTCAATGGTCTTGCCTCGAAGAACTTTACTGTCTGAATCCAGAATTTCCACCGGTTCCTCATCATAGGTCAAGTCTGGATTCAACTCCACTTCCTCCACAAGCAAAACATGCGAAGGATCCGATCTATACCTCCGAAGCATAGAAACATGAAACACATCATGAATCTTTTCCAACTCTCGTGGCAATCTCAACTTGTATGCAACAGGACCCACACGCTCAATCACTTCGTATGGTCCAATGTACCTAGGGCTCAACTTACCCTTTCGACCAAACCTCATCACCTTCTTCCAAGGCGAAACTTTCAAAAACACACGGTCACCTACCGCATACTCAATCTCCTTACGCTTCAAATCCGCGTAAGACTTCTGTCGATCAGAAGCTGCCTGCAATCGCTCACAAATGAGCTTCACCTTCTCGGTGGTCCCTTTCAACAAAGCTGGCATCGAAACCAACTTCTGACCTGTTTCAGACCAACAAAGAGGAATTCTGCACTTCCTCCTGTACAAGGCTTCATAAGGTGCCATTTGAATACTTGCCTGGTAGCTATTGTTATAAGCAAACTATACCAAAGGCAAATGCTTCTCCCAAGAGCCTTGAAACTCAATCACACAGCACCTCAACATATCCTCCAGCACTTGGATAACACGCTCAGACTGTCCATCCGACTGTGGATGATAAGAAGTACTGAAATTCAGCCGCGTACCCAAAGCCTAATGTAAACACTCCCAGAAACGCGATGTAAACCTCGGATCTCGATCCGACATTATAGACTTTGGCACACCATGCAGACGCACAATCTTAGCAATGTACAGCTCTGCAAGCTTATCCAAAGTGTACGTAGTATGCACGGGTAAGAAATGCGCACACTTCGTAAGGCGATCCACAATCACCCACACCGAATTCTTCTTCGATGGCGACAAAGGCAAACCAGATACAAAGTCCATGGTAATCCTTTCCCACTTCCACTCAGGAATCCTCAACGGTTGCAACAACCCAGAAGGAAACTGATGTTCTTAACTCGCTGACAAACCATGCACTTGCTCACATACTCAACCACATCTTTCTTTAAATCCACCCAATAGTACTTATCTCTAAGATTACGATACATCTTTGTACTACCAGGGTGCATAGCAAAAGGACTACTATGAGCTTCAGTCAGAATATCACGCCTCAACTCAGCATTACTGGGTACTACTATCCGACTCCCAAAACATAAAACTCCATCATCATTAAAGCAGAAATCCGATGGCCTATCTTCGGCAATATCCTGAACATGTGGCACCAAGGAATCATCCAACAACTGCTTATCCTTTATCAACTGAACCAAGGATGGTTTCACTTGCAATTCAGCCACAAGACCGCCATCCCGCGAAATGCTCAAGCTAGCAAACATAGCCCTCAACTCCACTGCTACCTTCCTACTCAAGGCATCCGCTACAACATTAGCTTTACCCGGATGATACTCAATCGTCAGATCGTAATCTTTAAGCAACTCCACCCAACGTCGTTGCCTAAGATTCAACTCTTTCTGAGACATCAGATACTTCAAACTCTTGTGATCCGTATACACCGTACACTTCTCACCATACATGTAATGTCTCCAAATTTTCAGAGCAAAAACCACCGCAGCTAACTCAATGTCATGCGTAGGATAATTGTGCGCATGCACCTTCAACTGGCGCGATGCATAAGCCACCACCTTACCTTCTTGCATCAACACACAACCCAAACCAACGTAGGATGCGTCACTATACACCACAAACTCTTTCCCTGACTCCGGCTGAACCAAGATAGGAGCTTGCGTCAAAGCTGCCTTAAGCTTCTCAAAAGCCTACTGTCTCGCTTCCGTCCACTCATACTTGACATCCTTCTGCAAACAACTTTGTCAAAGGTGCAGCAATTTTCGAAAATCCATCCACGAACCTCCGGTAGTATCCTGCCAAACCAAGGAAACTACGGACTTCATGAACAGACTTAGGAGGCTTCCAATTCATCACTGCCTCAATCTTCTGAGGATCAACACGAATCCCCTCAGCAGAAACCACATGACCAAGGAACACAACTTCCCTGAGCCAAAATTCACACTTGCTTAACTTAGCATAAAGCAGATTCTCCAACAAAGCCTGCAACACAATCCTCAAATGCCCCTCATGCTCCTCCTTAGTACGAGAGTACACGAGGATATCATCAATGAACACCACAACAAATTTGTCCAAGTATTCATGGAACACCCTATTAATCATGTCCATAAAAGTTGCAGGAGCTTTCGTCAAACCAAACGGCATCACAAGGAACTCATAATGCCCATATCTCGTTCCGAAGGCTGTCTTTGGCACATCCACATCCTTTACCTTCAACTGGTAATACCCTAACCTTAAGTCAATTTTAGAGAACACAGCCGCTCCCCGAAATTGATCAAAAAGATCATCAATCCTCGGCAATAGATACCGATTCTTGATAGTCAACTTGTTAAGCTGGCGGTAATCGATGCACATTCTCATAGTGCTATCCTTTTTCTTCACGAACAAGACCGGTACACCCCAAGGTGACACACTCCGCCGAATGAAACTACAATCAAGCAACTCCTGAAGTTGCGTCTTCAACTCCTTCAACTCTTTAGATGCCATTCGATAAGGAGTAATGGACACTGGAGTTGTGTTTTCATACAGCTCAATTCCAAACTCCACTTCACGATTAGAAGGCAATCCAGGTAACTCCTCCGGAAACACACCAGAAAACTCTTGCACCGTCCTGATATCTTGCACTCGCAACTCCCTAGAGCTAGGATTCATCACAAAGGCTAGGTAGGCTTCACAACCTTGCCTTACCATTCGGCTTGCTTCCAATGTAGACACCACATTGGCAAGAAACTTCACATTCTCACCAACCACCACTACCTCATAATCATCCGCAAGCTTCAACGAAACTCGCTTGTTCTCAAAATCCACCACAGCTCGATGTTCAACAAGTCAATCCATACCAAGGATTACATCAAAACCATAGAAAGGCAATTCCATGAGATCAACATGAAAAACATGATTTTGAACAACCAAGGGACATCTTCTATATAACTTCCGTGTCACAACGGTCTCACCAAAGGAACTAGTTACACGTATACCAACATCCAAAGACTCAACAGGCAAACCAAGCAAATGAGCATGTTCACGCAATATGTATGAGTGTGTAGGTCCATAATCAATCAAGGAAAGTAATGACAAGGATTGCAAAGTGAAAGTACCTGCGATCACATCCGTGTCATTCCTCCCCTCTCGCTGAGCATACACTCGAGCCTGGCCACCATCCTCAGGTTGGACAGCCACCACATGAGCCACATTCCTTCCACCATTATCTCTGCGCTGGAAGTTACCACGGCCGCGCTCACGACCTCTCTGTGGTGCAACAGCACCAGGAGCACGTCTCTGATCACCACCGGCCAACAAAGGACACTCCCTCCTCATGTGGTCTGCCGAACCACAATTCCAGCACGAATTACCGGTCACTACAACAAGAGCCTGCACCTCTCTCGCTGCTCGAGGACAATCACGCCTCAAATGACCACGCGATCCACACGCCCAATATGTGTTCTGATCAGATCTCGCCCTGTCTCCCTGAACAGGCGCACCATGCCCTCCACCACCACGCCTAGCAGAAGACTGATACCTCATATCTCGTCCTCTCTTGTTCCATCCACCACCGGAACTATACTCAGCAGCTCTCTAGCCCGAGCCAGAACCAGAACTCCTAGAAGACAAACCCAGATTCTGCTCAATGTCCTTCGCCTTACTAACCAGTACATCAAAATCAGTGTACTCAGCTGCAAGCATAAAGGTCTTTACATCCGTCACCAAACCATACCGGAAACGTTCACACCTTTCCCGCTCATCAGGAATAAGCTCAGGTGCGTATTGACTGAGACAGACAAACTGGATCTCGTACTCAGCCACCGTCTTGCTCCCTTGAGTAAGAGACATGAACTCTCTTTTCTTTTCATCCAGGTATCGCACACCCAGATACTTCCGCTTGAACGCGTTCAGAAAGAACGTCCAAGTCATATCAGCTTCCTCTATTCCGAAGACAGTGGTCGTCCACCAGGTATACACATCATCATGCAACAGCAATAGCACACATCCTAACTTCTGCACATCATTGCAGTTCATCTGTCCCAATATCCTCTTGGTACTTTCCAATTAAGATTCGGAACCCTCAGCAGACAAACCTCTGAACTCAGTCCCTCCCAGACTGCGCAAACGTTCCAAAGGTAATCTCGCATTAGCATCACCCTGATGCCCAGCTCCATGATCTCCAGCTACTGCTGCCTGAAAGGCTCCAGCAATAGCCTGAATCAAAACTGCCATGTCAGGAGCAGCTTGCCCCTGCCCAGCTTCAGGTCCAGCGACCCCAGCACCAGCACCAACACCAGCACCACCACCACCGGGCGGTCCACCACCAGAAGGAGAAGGTATATCCACAACATTTTCAGCATTGTTCTCATTCTCGTTCTGAGCCATAGCTCGCGTATTAATTCTCGTCTCTCTACGAGGTCCCAATCACTAAAACAATGCACTAACACAAATGCAATAAACATAATCAGGCTCAGCAAGGTAAGAAATCCAAGTACTCAAGCTCTTTTCCAAATAAAAACAATTCATTTCATTAGTTTTGATATGGCAATGGGTCCCTCTAACATGCTTCATCACAACATACATCACAATTGTAACATACTTTACAATTCACACATCACACTTTCATTCAAAAAGGCACATCATGCAATCATGCATATATCACCCACATAACCATTCCTAATTACACGAGAACATAGCTCTGATACCACCAAATGTAATCCCCTTAGCCCGACCTGGACGGTTGACCCGAACTACGAAGATTACATGGGGAAAACCAAAGTCAACCCGAAAGTCAACCTTGATTAACGACCCTTTTTTCCTTTTAATCTTATCTAGATGCTCATTAACCCTAAGCGTACTCTGATAAAAAAGCATACTTGAAAAGCACAACGATCGGAAAGCAATAAGGGACTCAATTGCACAACATACAAATATTAAGGACCAAAATGTAAATTCTGGAAAGATAAAGGACTTAGCTGATTTTTAAATTACTAATATCAAATTAATCACATTTCATGCTTCCATGTCAAATTTCAGCTCAAACGGACATCTCAAACTCAAGCAATTGCAAATACAAATTTTAGGACTAAAACGTAAAGCTTGCAAACCTTAAACCATTCAAATCAGTGCCGAACGGTCTAGTGTTTCGGAACGGGGGTTGACCATTCCGAAACGCGGGTTCGTTTCGAGATCAGTATCGAAACAGGGCCTGGCAGTGGCAAAAGTGTTTCGGAACGGCCCTATCCGTTGCGATACACGAAGACCATTACAGGCCCCCGTTTCAAAACGTTAGTGCCCGTTCCAATACGGACTGCCCAGAAAGTGCATATTTTGCTGGTTTAACATACATTTAAACACTCAAACACATCCTAATGACTTCCTAATCATGCCAACAAGTCATCATACATATTAGGTACATGTTTGCATCATCAAAACACGATCATGACATCAATTAGGAAAATTCACAAAACTATAGGCATGCATCCTAATGTCCAAAGCAACAACCATCAAAATATCATAACAAGCACCAAAATGGCCATTTACATATCCAATACAATTAAGGCATCATGCCACAACTAGGGAGTCCAAAACATCTTCCAAAAACACAATCTAGGTTCCCATTGCCAAATATCAAAATCTAATAATGTTGTGAAATAGTCACCATACATGAGCTTAGCTTTCCATTGGATTCTTAGCCTCCTTGCTGCCCACAAACACCTCAATTATCTGCATTATTGGTTCAAGAGAGAGAGCGTAAGCACAAATGCTTAGTGAGGCAAGCTCTAAAGGAACAACACAATAATGCATTTTATAAAAACACTTTCCATAAAGCCATTAACACATAAACATCATTATCCATGCAACATTGCATTCACAACAAGCATCTCATGCTTCAATTTCATTAACATGTCATATTGGCTTCCAAGTGATAAACCATAACCTTTTACAACATAAAACACAATCGGATACGCGGATTACAAGCGTTGTCCCATACACTTCATACACACTACCGAACACACAAGGTGGAGTTTACCGGTACAATCACAACCCCTCAACACCCATGATGGAGTTTAACGGTACAATCACAACCCCTCAACATCACTCATCGGTAGTTGTATAACATCACTAACGAGAACACGAGACACTCAACACATGATCCACACATGGACTTTTAACCACCATTGTGATCTTAAACATCTCGTTAGTGTATTTGGATGGAGTTTACGGTACCATTACAACCCCTCAACATCCAAGGCGACTTAATTCACGGTGCACCCAATCCTATAGCCGGCTAACTATATCCGATTCAAGTACTTTAAAACCAACACATAACTTGCCAATATACATCAATTATCATCAATAATCCATTATTTTAAAGCATCTAAAACAAAGCCATTTACAACATGCATCACTACGCATCAATCCACATTTTTAACAAGTCAAACCAAGGATCTCTTACCTTGAGCATCCTTCAACAAATGGCTTACATAACCAGCATTAACCATGCTAAACATGCTTTCAAAAACAGAATTTAAACATGCAATTATCAACAAATGCATCGAACCAATCCATGGCTCATCCAAGAGAGTTTTTCCGAAAACTTACTCTTGAGCTTAGTTAAGTTGTTTAGACTTAAACTAAGCTCCCAAACCTTCAAATATTCGATACAAAGCTGGAAATCCAACTCCACTCACCAATTCTGTTTCGCAAGCTTGCCGAAACGCCGCTCAAGCCTCCGGATCAACACCACAAGGATCCGAAGATGTCTCTCTTGTTTTAAACACATCAAAGCAGAGGATTAATGCATCATCATGCATTAAAATCTTCAGACATTACACCTAAACTCGCTTCTCTCACCAAAACTCACATTTCGGCTACAAAACACAACCGAAATCACATCCAAACTCTTCCACAACATTACCCAGCCAAGATCCATCACTTCTAAACATTCTTAGACATCAATTAACATCCAAAAAGAACCTAAACTCGTCCTTATAACTCCAGCTATAACAGAACACCAAGATCACCCCAAAAACCACCATTTTCACAAGTAAAAACTTAGGAAAATCAACCTATTCGGGATTGCATTGATTAAACCTCAATTACACATCATTAAACATCCAAAATACATAAAAAAGCCATCTCAAAACAGAGCCCAAACAATCACCACGAATTTATTTAAGATTTAATCCAAATCTTGAGTTTTAAGCCAAAATCAAGATCACAACATTAAAACCTTTAATAAAACTTAATTTAAGGATTGAGAACTTGGGAATTTCAGTAAAGAACTGAGTATTTAGAGGAGAAGAATATTCTTACCTCTAAATGTAGATTTGTCCTTGATTAGAGCCAAAATCCTTGAAAATTCAATAAGCAAATGAAGAGGATTTGATGTAGAAAGGATTAGGAGTCATTTGATTATTGAAATCTCATCATTTGGTGTGAAAATCAAAAGAAAATTTGATGTGGAAATGTGTTTGGCTGAGGAAATTTTGAGAGAAAATGAGATGAGAAAGTTTTCAAGAAAGTTAGTTATGAAATCTCAAAATTGGTTTTCCCATTTTCCTTTAATTAATTAAACATTAAATGAATCATTAAAAACTAAGAAAAATCTGGAGAAATCAATCTTGGGTAAATTAGCTCCTTAAAGATTCAAAGTTTCAATCCTTACAAAACAGTCACCACTAAACTTTTCAAAAATTACATTTTAGTCACTAATTCGAAGTGTCACACTTCCAAACCTTATTTTGTAAAATTGATTTCACCACTCTCTTATATATATTAAAAGAGGATTTTAGATATTTTCCCATATTTTTAATGCAACCCGAACTAGGCTTTCCCTAAAACCACCTTTTATATTCGAACCGAAAATCAGACCGGTCTAGTTCAGACCCTAAACTTCCAAGCCCAAAATTGGGGTGTTACATGTCATCATGTAGATTCTAGTGAGGAGGAAAGTGAAGATGAAGAGATGACCTATCTCTTCAGCAAATTTGCCCGGTTCATGAAGAGCGAAATGGAGAATTCCAAGCATGAATCGAGGAAGAAGATGAAGAATTCCCACAAGTCCAACAAGAGGGGATCATCTTCAAAGAAAGAATATGTGTCCACATGGAGTGATGAAGACTCCACCGATGATGAAGTAGCCCACCTATGCTTGATGGCCCTCAATGAGGGGGATGTAACGTCTAACTCATCTATTTCAAATTCATATACATTTGAATATTTGATGAGTTGCAAGATGCCTATGATGATTTGCTTTTGGAATTCAAGGCATCATTTTCCAAAAACAAAAAGTTGATTTCAAAAATAAAAATTGAAAATGATTTGCTTTCCAAAACAAATCTTGAACTTGAAGCAAAATTGAAAGATTTTGAACAAAAATGTTTTGATTTAAAAATTTTGCTTCTTAAAGTTCAACAAGAAAAAGATTTGATCTCCAATGAACTTCAAAAGAAAATTGATTTAAGAAAATAAAATTTTTATGCAAGACAATCTAGTGCCCCTAGATTTGTTAAAGGAAAATGTTTTAGAAGTATTTGGGTCCCAAAAGGACTTAGTACTTCAATTAAAAAGGATGAAATTGAAAAATGGATTCCTAAGGGGACTAAAGTTTGTGCTACTAATGTCTATGAATCCAAAGCAATTTGGATACCAAAAATCACTTGATTGTCTTTTGCTAGGTGTGATGGAGAGTGATCAAAAAGTTAAATTAATGAGGGGGGAGCTCCATGCACATAAGGAAAAACACTTGAAGAAGGAAGGCTTCACATCCTCCCTTGAGTTCAAGTGTGGTAAAATCTAGTTGCTTTTGTTTTTAATTTGATTTTTTTATGTCAACTAGATTATCATATATGTTGGACTAACATTTTTATGATGCTTTGAGTAAGGGGGCCATTTTAAAACCAAATTCTTATTTTTGTCATTTTTTACCTCCATTGTTATTTTTGAACTTAAAAGTCTTTTGAATTCTTTTTGATATAACAAAAAGGGGGGAGAAATGTGGGGTTTTGAAAAATTGAATTTTCAAACGAATAAGGGGGAGCTTTATTTGATTTCATATCTTTAATATCTTATTCACAATTTTAAACTTAAAGGGGGAGAATCCCAAACAATTTTTCAAGTTAGTTTTATTATATCAAAAAGGGGGAGATTGTAGAACTAGTGTTTTGATATAATAATTGAAAAATGTTTTGGACTGATTTAAAAAGAATTCAAAACTATTTCCAAAGTCCAAATAACTTGAAACTATGTTTAGTAGATGTTTTTAAAGGTTTTTACATGTTTTCAAATCCAAACTTAACAAAACCATTCAGGTGTATCGAAACACCTTTAGGCCTTTCGATACGGTGTCTTCTAGTGTCAAAACATTTCGATACGGGTATCGAAACGAGTCTTTTCTGGATGAGGTTTTTTCCCAGCGTTTCGATACGGGCTATGCCGTTTCGATGCGCCTACGTGGCATCTACCACAACGGTTATAAACCCCAACGGCTATTTTCCAACTAACATTTAAATGTAGAGCGTTTCGATACGGGCGTTTCGATACGGCCCATGGCGTTTCGATACAGATGCTCATCAAACTGCAACGGCTCTTTCTACTTGAAGAGCGTATCGAAACGGGTTCGAGCGTTTCGATACGGGTAGCAGCAGAACTGCATTTATGGTGGGAAATAAAGTCCTCAACGAATCCAATTCAACCCTAACGGGTACAAACTCATTAAGGAGTATAAAAGGGACCTCCAAGCATTAAGATATGGTTAATGCTTCAATTGTCAATCAACAAATGATCAAAAAGTATCTTTGTACTTGAATTGTCAATTCCTTGTATAGACAAACACTAGTGAGCCAAAATTGTCAAATTTGCTCAAGTGTTTTAGGTTTTGGGTGAGAACTTATTTGTGCAAACAATCACCTATTAGAGGGATTTATGTTTGCTTATATTTTCTCTTTTGTAAAGAGGGTTTGATCAAGGCTTTGGGTAGAAAGCTTGATCGATGTAAAATGGTTTCCTCCTAAGCCTAGAAAAGGGGACGAATCAATAGTGGATTGATTGGAAATCCTTAGTGGGAAGCTAAAGTAGTGGATGTAGATCTTGGTTAGAAGGTTGAACCACTCTAAAATCATTGTGTCATTAATATTTTAAGACACTTTATTCGAAAATATTTTAAGACGTGGATATGAGGACATGATCTTTTAAATATATAATTTTTTAAAGAAAATTGGACATATAAAATAAATCCAGTCTAATAAAAATCAGTCTTCTCAAATTATAAATATCAGGGAACAAAAAAGATGAAAAATATTTTTTTTCAAAGTCGTCACTTTAACTCAGCTTGAAAATGCTATAATATAGTAAAAGTATTGCGATTTTTTTTTTTCAATTTTATCAAGCAATGGATGCAAAAGAAGTTCAAAGATTGATTTTCTTTCCGGCCAACAATCAAGCAACTATTTTCCTTTCCAGCGTTCCACATTTCTTTTTCATCAAGCAGCAATTTAAAAAAATTTAAAAGCAGAAAAACGTTTTAAGAAATAAATTTTTTGTATTATCTGTCATAAGAAGAAGTCAAAAGTAGCAGTACTCATGCTTTTTACACTTACATCGGAAAACATTTTAGGATGTGAATATGGGTATATAACCTTTTAAATATAAGAAGAAGAAAAACCTTAAAAATTTGGACATATAAAATAAATTTATGCTAATAAAACTCAATCCTCTCAACTTGTAAAGATCAAGGAACAAAAACAGATGGGAAATGTTTTCTTTTAAAATTGGTTACTTTGGAAATGCTATAATATTAAAAGTACTGTAATTTTCATTATTTTTCTTCTTCTTTCTAATTTTACCGGGCAATGGTTACAAAAAACTCAAAGATTAACTTTTTTTCCAGCCAACAATTAAGCAATTGTTCCCTTTTCAGCATACCACATTTGTTCTCATCAAGCAACAGTCTAAAAACTTCAAAAGTAGGGAACAATTTTAAGAAAAAAAAATTATATTATGTCATGAGAAGGAGTCAAAAGCAACAATACCAATATTTTTAACATTTGTATTCAAAAACATTTTAGGACGTGAATACGGGGATATAATCTTTTAAATATATAGAAAAAAAAAACTTAGAAATGAACATATAAAATAAATCCAGGCTAATAAAAATCAATCTTCTCAAATTATAAATATCAATAAATAAAGATGAGAAATATTTCCTTTCAAAATTGTCACTTGAGTTAGAAAACTCTATAATATAGTAAAAGTATTGCGATTTACATTATTTTTCTTCTTTTTTTCTAATTTTACCAAGAAATGGATGCAAAAGAAATTTAAAGATTGATTTTTTTCTGGTCAACAATTAAGAAATGCTATAATATAGTAATAGTATTGCGATTTACATCATTTTATTTTTTTTTATAATTTTACCAAGTAATGGATACAAAAGAAATTTAAAAATTAATTTTCTTTTCGGCCAACAATCAAGCAACTATTCTCCTTTCCAGTATTCCACGTGTTTTTCATCAAGCAACATTATAAAACTTTCAAAAGCAGAGAAACTTATTCAGAAATAAGGTTTTTATTTTATATATCAGGAGAAAAAGATACATCAAATTTCAATCACCTCTAAACTAGAGGAAACATGTATTATTCGGACATTTTATTCTTTTTGGAGTATCCATATCCTATACTTATGTTCGGTAGATATTTATAAATTAAACATAAGAATGATATATAATCTTCCGAACATATCAAAATACGCTAAAATGTAAATTGAATAAACATGTGTCCGGGTATCATAAGTAGAAACTTGAATATGTAGTTGAGCCGTCCCAAAAAATCTTATCAAAGTATTCAATCAGAACATATGAATATGTTACAATGTCAACAAAATGGCAAAAAAATTTGCGTGTTGTACTGCATGAACAAAAGCAAATCACAAAAAGGATTCAAGATTCAAGAATTAATGTTAAAAAAGAAACATAAAGATTCAAAGCCCAAAAAGAACATGAACAAATTATAGATCTTGAAAGAAAGAAAAATAAGAAATGGGGAAAAAACATACTTGGTTCGCGAACTTGACAGTGTAACCATGAAGGAGAAGAAGGTTCTGACAAGGCATGAAGCAATGTTGTAACTCCTTAGACCCGTCAAAGTGTTACCACGGATCCTAAAGAGTCACATTAGGGTCACAAGAGACCCACAATAAAAATTCACATAAAGACATTTTTCCTTTAAACATTTAATTAAACTACAACGTTGACTATTGTTTAAAAAAATACACTTCCAGAAAATCATTTAAAGATATAACAATAATTTTATAAAATATTTTACAGACAATGTCATAAAATAATACATGACATGCATGCCCACTAACTGAACCGGTATCGTACTCCAAAAGTGACGCTGAGAGAACTCCAACCACTGATGTCGATCATTACTATGATAGATCTCCTAACCTGCGGTGATAAGAACAACGTGATCTTGGGAAAGCTCAGTAATACGAAACTGCCAAAAAAAGCTTCATGCCACACGTAAGTATCAGATGTATCATAACAAAATGGAGGAGCAAGCATTATCAAGTTTCAGATATAGAATACAATTTGTTTAGTTGTTACGCTTGAAAGTAACATATTCATTTCAATTTAATTACTCGATCACCAGACACAATGTCTAACTCAGGTAATCAGAAGGGACATAGATTACGAAAATCCAGCCAGAGAGTTTAGAGTGTTTCATCAGTTACAGATCAAGAATGATAGACAAAATATTTTAGACAACAATAGAGTTTGACTGAGGCTAGAGAGGGAACAGGGAAAACTAAGTATCAACATAACTACCCTCCAACCGTACACCGATATACAGTTCCCCAGAACTGCATCAATAAGGACTTACCCTAGGCTCAATGAGCATAGGAGGCAACCTAAGGGGTTGCCTTAGGTCTATAAGGAATTACTCGTGCCGAAGCATCAGAACCTAACCAAGGAGAGACCTCGGGTCCATAAGAAATTGCCAGCGCTGAACCTGCAGAGACTTCATAACATAACCCAGAAGTACCCCAATTAGAATAATTTAGTGAATACAGACTGAGTAGTAATCGTACATGTAATTTTCAGAGTATCAGAAATCAAAAAGCATGCATTACAGATCAGATACAGATGTATATAATTTAGCCAGACAGAATTCATGATTCGAATAAGAGAGAAGATTAGTTTCAGATCATAAAGGATATACTTGTGCAATAAACACTCTATGGTTTGGTTCATTTTTCAGAGACACTTGGTAATTATCAGAAGGAGATCATTCGACGATTTGGGACTGATTGTAGAACGGGGTCCCTACAAAAATGGAAGTTCAATGATAACAGATCGAACCAAAACGTCAAAAGTTGACGTATTGAGATCATTGAGATTTTAGATACATCGCGAGGAATTCAAACGTTAAAGCTTACAAGGGTGAAATGGCCATTCAGGCCTTTAAGGGTAATTTGATAATTTAAACCAATAAGGTAAGGATAATGATGTGCAATATTAAAAAATTCTAGTTGTTCATCCAGTTTTCGAGTCCCTTCGAAACGATCAAAACTCATTAACACAATGTTATTATTTAACCGAGTGGGTACACCTTAAACATCCATTTCTCAGAACCGATTAAAATGTATAACTGAAAAGCTCGCCATCACCAACCATACATTGAACTTACAACGAGCAATCAAATGTATATTCGAGCGATATATACCAAGTATTCAAACATGAGCAATACACCCGAACTCAATCCATAAGATTGAACGTACAATTAAACAGATTTCTCTTACCGTTAACCATGTATTTCCCCTAAATAGATCGAATATGCCTTCATATGGTATTCATCCAAATTCACATATGTATAAAAAAACGGCCAGCAATCACGAGTCGTGTATTACCGCTTTCAGAGCCACACACTTGTTTAGCTTTATCGGTATTTCATAATCTGAGTCTTAGGGGTATTTTTAGTCATTTCAGTGTTCAAAGGTTTTTCAATTTTCTTGAGCCTTTTGACTCCTTCCAAATATTCATTCAATTCGAGTCTCGGGGGTACATCCATCATTATGGTTAATTTGGCATCTAGTGCATGATGTTATTTCCGTCCTTTTGGTTATTATACACATTCTGACTAGTTCAGCCTTATCAGACTTTCCAATCCTTTTAGTCATTTCAAACAATTCAACTTTTACACCTCTTAGATTAATCTAGACATACGAATAGTTTTCTATAGTCTTATCTTCGGAGATTTATTCAGAACTCGAGAAGAGCTTAGCACTTTGCAATTTTAAAGGTTTAAGCTTCATTAACATAACTTTCGGAGCAAAACTGAGGTTTTTGGATGAATCGATTGTGTTACTGGATCTACTGAAGATTTCTCCATTAATAGAGGTAGTTTTTTGTCTTTCTTATACACCAAGGCATCTTTTCCATTTCGCAACCAAACATTCTGAGCATTAGATTTTTAATCATGAAATAATCTGAATTAGATGTTTCGAGGTGAACTGTTTTACCGATTAAGCATTGAACTTGTATTACTCATTGATCATCAATTCCTTATTCGTATCATTCAAATCTTATTCAAAATAACTATAGAACTCCAGATCTTATCGATTTATTCGTTTTTTCTAATTCGTATATGTCATACTTATCTGATTTTTCAAACTTATTTTTCGTATCTGATTTGACTTAGGTAGATTAACAATATATTTCATCATAAGCATGCATGCTACAATCGGATACTAACATGTTCATAAAGCATACAATTGGTAGAAAAGTATTACCTTGGCTCCGAGCTACATCGGTCGATCCGTGAACAACATTCGAACACACTTGAACCCGAATTTGACGTCCCTCAACAATTCGTATTCAAGGAACCGTGAGTACCTTCAATTACACAAATTCTCATTTTAGTCCTTATTCACAGCACCCTTAACTGCATAACTAAATACATATACAAGTTCGGGTTCAAGGTCAGATTTGGAGGCTTTCAAATTCGAATTTGACAAAATGTGATTAAAAAACGAACTCAGGACATCGAAAAACATAAAATATGGGTTTTCATAAAATTTGACTTTTGGGTCCAAGTCAAACTCAACGCTGACGTCAGCGATCAAGTCAACGCTGAAGTCAATGGTCTACGGGGTTGACTCGATTGAGTCAACTCATGCGAGTTGACTCAGACGGGTTGATTCGGTCAACGAGTTTATTCGGTTAACGAATCGGATAGACATGTCGGGCTCGGGTCGGGGCTTAATTAGACCAACCGGTTCAGGCCGGTTCACTTACAAAAAATTAAGCTCGCCGGCCGGTCACCAAAAAAGTCGTTGGTATCCCTGTAAATTGTCATTTCTGCAGAAAAACATAGAGCTCATAAGCTCGAAAACTATACCCAAACATCAATAATACAAGACAAGCGGAAATACTTATCGTATTTAACCAAAAGAGAGGGGAAACGACCGAAAGCGGCGTAGCTCTGATGAGGTCACTTTCGGCGTCGAACGAATGATCGGTTGGTTGGGCTTTTCTCATCACCTCGTCAGAAGCCCGGATCTGGTGTCTGTGTCGCGAACGGACAACAACCGAGGTCGGAAAACTCAGAAAACCGAGAGCGAAGGTTTGGTTTCTGGTGAACCTTCAAGCCCATCTTTCTGTTGGACGGCAACGATGTAGTGCGAGTGGCTGGCAGTGACAGAGATAGGGTGGGAGGATGAATCAATTGACGGTGGTGGTGCGGTGCACGACCGACGTATGGCAACGGAAATGCTGAAAACAGAGGCAGTGCCAGGGTTCTCTTCGATCCTTTGAGCCATTCTCCAGGCCAGATGACGGCACGATTGCGCGAGTGGTGCACAAGGACGAGATCAGATTGTGATGGCGATCAGATCGAAAGTGGCGGTGACATACACGCCGCGAAAATGCGGAAGATCAGAGATAGTAGCCGAGAGAAGTGGATAGGTTTAGAACCTTCTATGTTCTCTCACACTCGAACAGTCAACACTAAAAGGGGTAGCTGGAGAGTCGAATCAGATTTTTATTATTATTATTATGTATATACCCAATAGGTATAGTTTAAAACTAACCCTAAGATAAACTTAGACCAAGAATAGTCTTGGCCCTGATAGCTAACACACTCCTCCACATTGCTAGAGGGTGCGGGTTCAAAACCCCACAACCACAAATATTTTTTTCTTTTTTTTCATGTTTGTCTCACTTCACTTATAATAAAACAAATAAATGTTCAGGGTGTTACAACTCTCCCCCTTTAAAAGAAATTTCATCCTCGAAATTTACCAGAGTCGGACAAATGCAGAAATTGCTCTTTCATCCATTATTGTACTGAAACTTATCCATTAGAGCATCATTGTTTCTCGGTACTCACAAACAATCACGGATCAATCTGGAAGTGTCCTCAATTACTCAAATCGACTTTGGACCCATAATCATCCCATCATACATTTTGGACCAATTAATTAGAATATAGCATTTGAATCCATACCAAACTCCATACAGTGCAAAATAAACATTTGTCTCATAACTTTTATTATAAATGGTCTCAGTCAAGGATAAGAGACATTCCGATCTACCACAGAAGTTAATCATACCACCCAAAGGTATATCTTCCATAATCTGAATTACTCTTCTAGGTGTACCATCAATTTTCAGATAAAAAACTGCAACTACAGTTCGGACAAGTACTTTAGGACACCAACAGCGACTCCCAGAATTAAGATGTAAACATCAAATTGCAGTCATGGGTGATATATAACGATCCACCAAGCCACATATTCAAGAATATGTCTTTCTTCATACTGAACAAACATAACTAAGGTATTTAATGGATATCACTTACCTTCAACGTAATATTCAGACAACTATTTCTTTTGTGTATAACAGAATCACCATAAATTTTTCACTTTCGTCGCGTTCACTGACACATTTCTTTCAAATTCATAATACTTTTATCAAGTTTCCATCAGAATATTCTCAAACATAATCATTACCACTGAATAGCCTTACGTGTAATCTTACATCGATTACCTCACATAGTTAAAAATTTATTCTCAATATAAATCATATCTTCCATTACAAATGCATTTACCATCTCAGGTTCTTTATCCAGATTCACATCCATCAACTTAATCCAAACACAAAAGAACGTTACAGGCATTCTTTGCCAATTCCAATCGGGCTATACTAAACAAGATACTTAGATTCACTTATTTCAGAGAAAGAATTCAACATCGGAGTTCTGGCTCAGAGGAGTACAGTTATGATCTAGGGGCAAGCATAAACTAGACACCCAATAAAGATGATCGACCAATCTACCTAGAATGGCGCAACTCTAAGCTCTGATACCACTAAACGTAACCTCCTAGACCCGCATATGTGTTACCACGGATCCTAAGGAGTCACATTAGGATCACAAGAGCGACACACAGTAAAAATCCACATAAAGACATTTTTCCTTTAAACATTTAATTAAATTGCAACGTTGACTATTGTTTAAAAAAATACACTTCTAGAAAATCATTTAAACATATAACAATAATTTTAAAAAAACATTTTACAGACACTGTCATAAACACTTTATGGATCAATTCATTTTTCATATCAGAGAGGATATACTTGTGCAATAAGCACTTTATGGTTCGGTTCATTTTTCAAAGACACTTGGTAATTATCAGAAGGAGATCGTTCGATGATTTGGGACTGATTCCATAACGGGGTCCCTACTAAAAGGGAAGTTTTGTGATAACGGATCGAACCAAAACGTCAAAAGTTGATGTATCGAGATCATTGAGATTTTAGATATATCGTGAGGAATTCAAAAGTTAAAGCTTACTAGGGTGAAATAATCATTCAAACCTTCAAGGGTAATTTGGTCATTTAAACCAACAAGGTAAGGACAATGTAACACCCCACGCCTGATTTAGTTGCGAGAGGCATTACTCGAACAGAATACATAACATATAGAACATATAATAATGAACAACACATATAATGTCGATCAATCAGAATAACGCAGCTTATAACACATTAACATTCTATAACAAATAATACACTTAGGTGAGCCAACAAAAACTTTTCTAACAAATAATATACTTGCACTAAACTTTAACCTTCTTATAACATATATACACTTTCAATTATCCATATTGGAATCAAACCAATACAATTCATACACGAATAGCATACGACTATCTCATTAACAAGGCATGTACACATGTTATCATACAATATTACCCAACTTATACTAACATGCTAACCATATTATTCATCCTAAACAAATGAAACAACAACTTAACAAAGCATCCTATTTCATTTAACTATACATGTACACAATTGTAAATTTAACCTAAACAACATATAAAACTATAGCCATGTTTGAATGGTTCTAAACAACCTAAAGATTAGAACAAAACATAACAACCACATTGATACATCTCAATTCATCATTTAGATACATATTTATTCCTAAAATCATGTAAACAAATATACATGAATTCAAACATAACATATATCATTCGAATACATCATATAACAATAGCAAATACTATATACATTTTCCATAGTTAAATCAACATATCATTCATGTTTAATATACCATTATTCGAATCCATCACCTACTTAAACAACTCATGACATATCCATAATTCATATCTAGACATAATCAAACAAAACCTTGTATATACATCTTAAAACAAAGTCATATCAACTTGATCATCCATTACATATCATGTAAATCATGTCTTAAACATATACAAACCAAACTAACATATCCAAAGTTCCAAAATGCATGTGACATAATTCTAACATATATAACTATGCCACCATCTAGGAGTCTAAGCAAAGCTTATATCATACTTGAATCTTGGCTTGTGTTAGCTCTCGGATCAAAACAAAGTGTTTCAGATATCAGAGACATGTTATTTTAGAAGAAGGAAACAGAAGAGTGATAAGTATGATATGTACTTAGTGAGGCAATTCTTATAACTTACTAATTGAGTCTTTTAATGTCTTATATTATGTATCTAATGTTACTTAGTTAGGCTTAGATAAACAAGACAACCTAGCTAGTACAAATCATGCTTCACTATACTTAGTTAGTTCCATTTATATCATATTATCCATACATATAAACATATACATGTTCAATATCAATCAAACACAACATTATAACACACAAACAAAGAGCAAGAATCATATCATATCAATGTTCATATTTTCATTTCATTCTTATAGATTCACTATCCATTTTAAACATATCATTTCATATAACATATAATCACATACCATTTCAAGTTTTATTCGATCATGTAAAGTCTTATGGTAAGTTCATTAAATGTTGCCTTGGATGATTAGGTGGACTAGGTAATCAAGTCAATAGGTACCAAGTACTAACATATAACAGTAGATGCTCAAAGTACGAAAGATCAGTAGATACTCAATATATCAAGGTGTCTAACTACATCATTCAACATGTAACTTTTAACAGTAGATGCCCATTGCATCAATATGTGACTAACCACCTTTAAATCAGTAGAGCTCAAACTCTAAGACATGCCCTTCTACCTAAGAACCACTAGTCAACCAAGGACTTATTAAGTCTTTTAAATTTTCAATCATATCAACCAATTGTTTCATAAACATATTTCAAGGTCACATAGTCTATACATGATACCAAATCATTAAACATGTAACAATCATCACTCGTAAAATTTTCCAGCAAGATTAGCATGATATTTCATTCAATTATACACCAAAAACAGTGGCTTAAAGTCACAAATAAGTCCATATCATGAAGCTCAACAAGTCATTACATAATACCAAACCACAATGATCACTAACATTCATAATTAGCACTAAACATATAACATTCTATCCATTTTCCTTTTATCCTTCTTCCTTTACATTTTAAATTACCAATCCTTGATTAAATTCATTTCATACTTCATGTTAATTCATCAAACAAACATAAAAGTATTAGTTAGGACACTAGTCCTAACCCTAAAATAACTACACACAATACTCCAAAGCTTAGTTGGAATCTTTTATCACTATGTCTTTGCTCCTCCTATTTGATTGCTCAACCCTTGAATCTTCTAGGATTTTTTCAGAATCTTGATATTGAAAATTCAACTAACACATAAGAAACACATTAGAACTCAATTCAATCACATTTATTCATTTATACAAACACAAACATTTAATCAATATGAAACTCCCCCTAAACTGGCAGTTTGAGCACCTTACACCAATTTGTCCATAACTTTTTACACACAACTCCAAATTAAGAGTTCTTTACCATTATGGAAAGCTTATTCACATAGAATTAAAAACATGTATGGCTCGTATTTTTCTTATTCCTAAATCAATACAGTTTAATGTTTGAAAACATGGCATTTACAATGACCTAATCTGCCCATTGTTTACAATATGTAACTTTAGTGACCATTTAATCTATGATCCATTACACATTTGATTCTAAGTTTTTAACCACTTTTAGATACATCTAATAAAATTATTATCGAGTTTCAGTAGTTTCAAAAATAGGGCATTAAGGTCCCTTAATAAGTAATTTTCTCAGATTAGTCCAACTAGTCCTTTAACTATTTTATTGGCTTTAAACATCAATTCCAAGTCCTTAATCACCTTAAACATGATACTAACCATATATTAATAAGTTCCCCTATTTCATAGCAATTCTCCCAAATTTTAAAATCATCAAATAACCCCTAAAACAATTTTAGAATTCAAATTTAATCTAAACAGTTTCTAGTTTCGTTTCAAATGTGACCAGTTTACTACTAACTCAATTTCCAGCAAACCCAGCAACATTTTCATGCTCTCAAGGCATCTATCTTATAGTAGTTTTCATGCTCTACAACTTTTTCCTATGAAATATTTTTCAATTTTGCCTCTAACCTATTCAAAAATGTAATTTTTTACATGTTGTTCAGCTAGTACGAATTCAGGGCAGTTTAGTGTTCTAGGCTAAATTCAAGTATATTTTTCCATATTTCTTTCAACAAATTCATCAACCCAGCAACATAACAACAATATGAAGCATTCAACATGATTTTTTAGCAATCAATTCACAAGAAAATCAACTAAACAAACCCTAAACTTCAAAGATACAATCGGGTAACTTATAAAATCACTTACTTGATTATCCAATGAACATGCATGTAATCCTGTGATAAATTCGAGCCCTTTAAGCTTTGAAATTCTCAGTCTTCTCTCTCTAAAATTTCTAGAATTTACTTTCTCCTAATCTCTTCTTTATTTCGGTGGTTGATGGGAAGAAGAAAGGTGAATATGAAACAGGTGTTTTACACTTGTCTTGCCACTAATCTTAGTTGGTTGAATAACGAACACAAGAGAGGCTTACCTACCATGTAATCTCCACTAACTTTAGGCTGATATTAACATATTTATCATATTAATTATTATATGTTATTTATCAATTATTTCATAATTCAATTTCACTAACTTAGGTTATATTATAATAACATTAATCCTATTATAATGCTAATTCAACATAAGATCCCATTATTTTATACATGTAACATAATTTACATGTTAATTTCTAGACAACATTTCACTTATACTTATAATTATACATTTTAATTACTTCCAATCTTATAATTATTTTAGGTTTAATCAAATGTTTACACTTTCCTTCTTATTTTCTTATGATTTTTAACTAGGGTGTTTTTAGGGTGTTAAAGACAGTGATGTGCAGGATTCAAAAGTTCTAGTTGTTCATCTAGTTTCTGAGTCCCTTTGAAACGACCAAAACTCATTAACACAATGTTATTATTTAACAGAGTGGGTACACCTTAAACATTCATTTCTCGGAACCGACTAAAATGTATAACCGAAAAGCTCTCCATCACCAACCATACGTTGAACTTACAACGAGCAATCGAATGTATATTTGAGCGATATATACCAAGCATTTGAACATGAGCAATACACCCGAACTCAATCCATAAGATTGAACGTACACTTAAACAAATTTCTCTTACCGTTAACCATGAGAATATGCCTTCATATGGTATTCATCCAAATTCACATTTGTATAAAAAACGGCCAGCAACCACAAGTCGTGTATTATCGCTTTCAGAGCCACACACTTGTTTATCTTTATCGGTATTTCATAATCTAAGTCTTAGGGGTATTTTCAGTCATTTCAGTGTTCAAAGGTTTTTTAATTTTCCTGAGCCTTTCGACTCCTTCCAAATATCCATTCAATTCGAGTCTCGGGGGTACATCCATCATTATGGTTAATTCAGCATCTAGTGCTTGAGGGTATTTTCGTCCTTTTGGTCATTATACACATTCCGACTAGTTCAGCCTTATCAGCATTTCTAATCCTTTTAGTCATTTCAAACAATTCAACTTTTACGCCTCTTAGATTAATCTAGACATACGAATAGTTTTCCGTAGTCTTATCTTTGGAGATTTATTCAAAACTCGAGAAGAGCTTAGCACTTTGCAATTTTAAAGGTTTAGGCTTCGTTAACATAACTTTTGGAGCAAAATCGAGGTTTTCGGATGAATCGATTATGTTACCGGATCTAGTGAAGATTTCTAGACCGCTTCCATTAACAGATGTATTTTTTTGTCATTCTTATACATCAAGGTGTCTTTGCCATTTCGCAACCAAAAATTCTGAGCATTAGATCTTTAATCATAAAATAATCTGAATTTGATGTTTCGAGGTGAACTATTTTACCAATTAACCATTGAACTTGTATTACTCATCGATCATCAATTCCTTATTCACATCATTCAAATCCTATTCAAAATAATTATAGAACTCCAGATCTTATCGATTTATTCATTTTTTCTGAATCGTATATGTCATACTTATATGAATTTTCATACTTATTTTTCATATCTGATTTGACTTAGGTAGATTAACAATATACTTCATCATAAGCATGCATGCTATAATCGGATACCAACATGTGCATAAAGCATACAATTGGTAGAAAAGTATTACCTTAGCTTCGAGCTACATCGGTCGATTTGTGAACGACATTCGAACACACTTGAACCCGAATTTGACGTCCTTCAACAATTTGTATTCAAAGAACCGTGAGTACCTTCAATTACACAAATTCCCATTTTAGTCCTTATTCACAACACCCTTAACTACATAACTAAATACATATACAATTTCAAGTTCAAGGTTAGATTTGGAGGCTTTCGGGTTCGAATTTGACGAAACGAGCTTCAAAAACGAACTCATAAAGTTGAAAAACATAAAATATGGATTTTCAGAAAATTTGACTTTTGGGTCAAAGTCAACACTAACGTCACTGGTCTACTGGGTTGACTCGATTGAGTCAACTCGGGCGAGTTGACTCACTGAGTTGACTCGGACGGGTTGACTCAGTCAACGAGTTGATTCGGTCAACAAGTTAACAAGTCGGGCGTCGGGTCGGACAGACAGGTCGGACTCGGGTCGGGGCTTAACTAGACCGGCCGGTTCACTTACCAAAAATTAAGCTCGCCAGCCGGTCGCCGGTAGCCCTCGAAATTGTCGTTTCTGCTGAAAAACATAGAGCTCATAAGCTCGGAAACTTTACCCAAATATCAATAATAAAAGACAAGCCGGAATACTTACCATATTTAACCAAAATAGAGGGGAAACGACCGAAAGCGGCGTAGCTCTGATGAGGCCCCTCCCGGCGTCGAACAAATGATTGGTTGATTGGGGTTTTCTCGTCACCTCGTCAGGAGCTCGGATCTAGTGTCCGTGTCGCGAACAGACAACAACCGAGGCCGAAAAACTCAGAAAACTGAGAGCGAAGGTTTTGTTTCTGGCAAACCTTCAAGCCCTTCTTCCCGTTGGATGACAACAATACAACACGAGTGGTTGGTGGTGACAGAGATAGGGTGGGACGACGAATCAACTGACGGTGGCGGTGCGGTGCATGGCCGACTTATGGTGACGAAAATGCTGAAAACAGAGGCGGCGCTAGGGTTCTCTTTGAGCCTTTAACCACTCTCCAAGGCGGACGATGGCACGATTGCGCGAGTAGTGCGCAGGGACGAGACCAGTGCGTGATGGCGATCAGACCGACAGTGGCGGTGACATCCACGCCGTGACAGTGCGGGAGATCAGAGACGATAGCCGAGAGATGTGGAGATATTTAGAACCTTCTAGGTTCTCTCACACTCGAACAGTCAACACTAAAGAGGGGTAGCTGGAGAGTTGAATCAGATTTTTATTATTATGTATATACCCAACAGGTATAGTTTAAAACTAACCCTAAGATAAATTTAAACCAAGAATAGTTTTGGCCGTGATGGCTAACACACTCCTCAAGGTGCGGGTTAAAAAAGCCCCACAACCATAAATCTTCAATGTAAAACTGATCTTATATTTTTTTTTTCATGTTTGTCTCACTTCACTTGTAATAAAACAAATAAATGTTCCAGGCGTTACAAATGTATCTTGAAGCCCCAATTTTTTAAAATTACGCGCACAATTTTCCCTCTATGTGGCTCATAATATTTATTTGGGTAAACTACACAGATGACCACTGAATTATGGGTTTGGTGTCAAAATGACCACCATATTATTTTTTGCCGCAAATGCAACACACAACTATTTAAATGGTTCTATTTTAGCCACACGCCGTTAAAAAAACAAAAAAGTTGACGGGACTGTTAAAAAATTGGTATAATTACACATTTAGTCCTTTATATTTATACAATATATCAATTTAGTCCTAATTTTAATCTAATAAAATAAATTAATAATTCAAAGAACAACCCTTGGTAGGAATTGAACCTAGGACCTTAAGGGTGTAGCACAAACAAGTTTACCACTAAGCCAAGCATATACTTATGATATGCAATACTAATAATAATATATGTCTTAATTCAATGCGGAAATCACCAAGAACACCATTTGGAATGCCAATGATTGTAATGGAAGAACCTTGAGTGAGGCCACAAGGAACTCGCAACTTGTAGCGACTCTCAGGTTCTGTAGCATTCATTTTACTAAGAAACTGGGGGCACTGCTTCTCTTTTGCTTTTCTAGATGAATTATCATTCGCATAACGAAGTTTTTCCTCTTCAACTGAAGCCATCAGGCTATTCCATGCACTTCCAGCTTCCTTGATAGCCTCTACTCAATTTGGCAAAGCATGAGAATGATTAATTAAGTGCTTCAACAAATTCCAGGTGAGCAAAGACTGTTGCTCTCCCTTGGAGAGGTTCCTCTGAGCAAAGAGACTTAAGGCTATGATATCAAGGGAAATTACTTGAGAAGCATTTCCTGGATTCTGAAGTGCATGTGGAGCTGTAAAACGCACCCATTCAAGTGGATTGGTTCCATTAGAAGAGAAGGGATTCATCAAGTAGCTTTCTTCAACAGGATTTTTCATAAAACCATATCTCAGCAGCAGCAACATAAACAGAGATGCAACTATAGCACCACCGTACCATTTCTTCATCCTGCCAATCATACAGTCACGTCAATGTTTTGCAAACAACTGGGAAACAAGTATTCAAGTTTATTTGTAAAATTATGATCCGTAGGCAATAAGTCAAGTTGCTAATGAAGAGTTAGAATACGGGTGCACTTTGGACAGACAGTCAACAGTCTAAGATTAAATGCTGAAGGACCATTTCACCTCTTCAAATGGGGTGTTTCAGCTTTCATTTTCAACCTGCCGTCTAACTGAGCCAACTACCAAAATTTGCAAGCATCACCTTTTGGCTTAAAAGCTCGAAACCTCTTCAACCATGAAGCAATTTCATGAAATATTTATCGCCATGCATCGCGCATAAGATTATCACACTGACAGAAAATGAAACCAATCAGCCCATTAGAAAATGCATCAGATCAAAAATAGTAACACATCCATAATACTAACATACAGAGAAACATTCCAACAGAACAAACAAGCACACAACTCCAAAAAAACAATAAGGCAAACCAAACTGAAGACTTGTTTCCTTTTTCTAATGGGCGAGTATATTGTTTGTTTTTTCTTTCTTCATATGTATAACATATATATATTTATTAGTATTGCATATTATAAGTATATGCTTGGCTTAGTGGCAAACTTGTATGTGCTATACCCCTAAGGTCTTAGGTTCAATTCCTACCAAGGGTAGTTCCTTGATTTTCATTTTTCCTACTCCAATTAGGGTGACACGTGTCACCATCTTATTGAATAATTAATTTATTTTATTAGATTAAAATTAGGACTACATTGATATATTGTATAAATATAGAGGACTAAATGTGTAATTATACAAAAAAATTTAACAGTTCCGTCAATTTTTTCGTTTTTCTTAACGGCGTGTGGCTAAAATGGAACCATTTAAATAGTTGTGTGGTGCATTTGCGGCAAAATATAATATATTGATCATTTTGACACCAAACTCATAGTTCAGTGGTCATCTGTGTAGTTTACCCTATTTATTTCAATGTTTCTTTTTTTTTTTCTGGCGGTAGAGGGGGAAATGTTGTTTCTTTTGTGGGTGGGAATTACGTTTGCTTTAGCAACCAACCTCGTAACTTATTTATTAGTTAACCCCCATTACCGTTACCATTAGTCATTATCATTCAATTTGTTTCTTTTATAAAAGCTCTATGCAATTAATTAAAGGTTTAATGTTGTAAGAAATTCTTAAATTTTTTAAAGGAAAAAAATCAATCAAGCTTTTGAAATTTTTTTACATTCAATTAAGATTTTGAACCAAGATATTTAATTAAATAAGTCCTTAAACTAAAAAATTTAATCAATTAAGCTCTTTGACCAATTTTGACCGTCAAATCTTGGTAAAATTTTTAGATTTTTTGGTGCAGTCCATCGTGTCATGGTATTTTCCACGTGATATTTTCAGAATTTTTTATTTTATTTAAAAAATTCTTTAAAAGTTCTAAAAATACTAAAAAAGTTGTAAAAGTTGTAAAAAAAATTAAATTGTAAATGCAACATAATTAAATTATAATGTATCATGTTCTAATAATACCTAAAGAAAAAATTGTCAAACAACTTGATTGATTCAATTTTTAGTTTAAAATTTAATTAATTAATTTTTTTTTAGTTTGAGAGATTAATTGGGTGAAAAAAAATTAAAAGACCTCATTAATTTTTTCAAAAGTTCAACATTTTCTTACTCCGTTAAACCTTAACTAAAATTTATTACCACATGTCCTTCTGGTGAAAGGTAAAAAAATGTTTTTCAAATCAGTTTTTTGAAGTTAACAAAAAAAAATTGATATTAAAAATAAATTAAGAATGTGATTACAAAATAATTTTAGAATAAAGTGTTCTTAATTAAAAAAAATAATATTAATTTTTAGAAATAAAATTATCAAAATATCGTTCAAAATTATTTTTCACTTTTAAAACATTTCAAAATCCACCCACAATGTAGAACTGATCCTAAATCTTCATTGGATTTTGCTCAATACTATGAATTCACTCTCTTATTATTTTTTTTATAAGTTTTGGCCTCGTTAAAAAAACCCCTTCTTATTGTCAACTCGGTTGAGTCGAACCAACATCGGAAGGAGGAAAAGAGCGCCATTTATTAAAATAAGTATTTTACATTAGCGCACAAAGTTCCAGAAGATACAAATAAGCACCTAACCTATCCCTGCTTTTGCCAAACAATCAGCTAAGATATTTCCTACTCTAGGAATCCATCGAACAGACCAACTCCCTGGAGGCAATACACCTAAGATTTCATCCACTAGGTTCTTCAACAGAGTAGGGCAGCAAGCCGGATTCTTTACTCATTCGATAGCCTCTCGGTAGTCACATTCTAGAATAATTCTATCGCCCTTGCAGAGCGTTGAGGCCTTAGCGGCGAGTAACCCCTGCTTGATGGCAAGCAATTCTGCCAAAATCGGGGGCCCACCCAGAATAGGTTTCGAGAAAGTTAACAAAAGAGAACCATCGTGAGCATGAATAGCCCCACATATCCCCCCCTTTATCTTTGTCTTTTGTCATTGCCCTGTCAACGTTTATCTTGATAAAACCCAGGGGGCGTTTTCCAAACGAAGGGGGCGTCCGCTTAATCGAAGGGCTAGTCTTATCCGCTAGGGAAAGATCAATTACCAGATCATTTAAGGTCAGAGAACACAAGCTATACTTCACTTTATACCAGTGAGCAGTTCTGTACCGAGTCAAGAAGAACGAGAGGATAGGATCATACATGTTCTTATTGAACACAATGTCGTTTCTAATAAGCCAAAGGGTCCATAGCGTTGCCAGAGAAATAAAGGACCAGATTGAATCATTTTTTTTCTTGGAATCATATCAAACCACATCACAAGAAAGGAGGAAATCGACTTGGGGATGGTCAGGGAAAAACCCCATAACTTTGCCAATTTCATCCAAAGCTCCCAGGAATAAGAACAATGAAGAAAGAGGTGTTCTATAGACTCCGGGCACAGGTTACATAAAGGGCAACTAACATTTGAATCAAGGCGCACGCCTCTTCGAATTAAATTGCACTTAAACGGCAGACCATTTTTAATTACCCTCCATAAGAAGAATTCAATTTTGGGAAGAGCTATGCCATGCCACACAAAATAGTTCCAATCAAAATCTTCCGATAACCCCAACATAGCCAGATTCCGACATGACTTGATCGAAAAAACCTCAGATCCTTCTTCTTTCCAAACTAGGCAATCCTTATTAAACCCGACGGACGAGAAACTATTTAGTAACAAAAAGAGTTCATTCCACTGTGACTGTTCCCAATCAAAGAGCCTCCGCCTGAGTGGGATATTCCATGACCAGACGTTTCCAACCTTCGTACCAAACTCCACAACTTTTCCAGTCTTATTTAAAGATAGAGCAAAAATCCTAGGAAACATGCCTTGTAACGGGGAGCTGCCTAGCCAGGTGTCGGACCAGAACAATACAGAATTACCGTCACCTACTTGAGTTTTAGTATTCTTTTAGGGGCAGAGGCCCACTTGGTCAAACCTGAAAAAGGACTCAACGATACCTTTCCATACCCATGACTCCATACGACTCGAATTAGGATCTAAGTGGATATTCGAGTTTTCTATGTTGAGTTTTGCACAGACAATTTCTTTCCAAACACTATTCTGATCATTAGAAAACTTGAACACCCATTTTCCGAGCAAGGCGTGATTTAATAGAGAAAGGTCGCACACCCCAAGTCAACCCATCTTCAACGGTTGACAAATAGAGTTCCAATTGACCCAGTGGATTTTTGGGTTGGGAGACATGCCACACCAGAGGAATTTAGCCATGATTCCGTTAAGAGTCCTCAAAACTTCTGCTGGAACCTTGAACAAGGACATGAAATAAGTAGGAAGGGAAGAGAGGACAGATTTTATTAATACTAACCTCCCCGAAAAAGAGAGGTTGCAGCCTTTCCAACCTGCCAGAGATGAATGAAACTTGTTTATAACCGGTTCCCAGAGAAGCTTTGAATTTCGTCTTGGGCCAAGAGGGAGTCCAAGGTAATCCGCCGGAAAGGAACCAACCGAACAACCCAACACATCGACCCAAGAGACTAAGATATCTGGCGCCACATTTATACCAAATAGTCTGCATTTTCCGACATTTAACTGAAGACCCGCTGCAATCTCGAAAATTCTCAAAACTCGTTTTATATTTCGCACCTGAGAAATTGACGCCCCGCAGAAAAAAATTAGGTCGTCAGCAAATTGTAAATGTGAGATTGATGTTGAGTTATCGCCTCGACCAATTTGAAGACCCTGGAAAAGTCCACCTTCTGTTGCTTTCTTTATAAGCCGAGATAAAGCTTCACCGACAACGTTAAAGAGCATCGGTGAGAGTGGGCACCCTTGCCTAAGGCCTCTGCCAAGAGGAAAAGCGGGAGTAGGAGAACCATTGATTAATACTGAGATAGATGCTGAAGAAACACACTTGAGAATCCAATTGCACCATCTGACCCCACACCCCATCTTCCCAAGAATCAGATTCAAGAAAACCCAGTCCACTGAGTCATACGCTCTTCTAAAATCAGTTTTAAACACCAAACCTTGAAGGCCCATTTTCTGCACATAATCTACTATTTCATTCGCAATAAAAGCACAATCCAAGATTTGCCTCCGGGCCACAAAAGCAAACTGGGATTCGTTTATTATGGAATTGAGGACAGCTTTGAATCTCCTAGATAGGACCTTCGCCAAGATTTTGTAAATACTCCCAACCAAACTGATAGGCCGGAATTCACTTAGATTTTCCGGGTTCGAGACCTTGGGAATGAGTGTAATGAAGGAGTGATTCACCCCTTTTTCCCAGTCCTTACCCCAATAGAAGTCCTCGAAAAATTTCATCATTTGAGGTTTAAGCAGCTCCCAATACTTCTTGTAGAAACCCATGTTGAAGCTGTAACACCCGGGTTCGGGGGTCGGGAGAAAATAATAATTTAAAAATAGTTCGGGTTTCGGTTCCAAATTTTAAATAATAAAATAATGGTTTGGGCCTCGGGTTTTAAGACAAATAAAATTAAGTTGGACCATATTTTTAAACAAGCCCACATGGCCATGGGTGGCACCTATTGTGGTTTCCCTTTTTCATTAAGGGCATTTAGGTCTTTGGGCCTTTAATTTTAAACCAACCTAAATAATGTTTTTTTAGTTATCTTCTTCCCTCTACTATCCATTTTCATCGACAAAGAAACCCTCTCCCCTTTGGAGCACTATTCCATTTCATAACTCACCCAATCCTGAAGGTTTTTCAAAGGTAAGGTCGTTTTTGACTTGCTCTCATTATCCTCTACTAGCACATACCTTTATTTTCTAGAAAACTCATGATTTTAGTGATTTGGGTGTTTTGAAATTTTGATTAAAAATGTCATTTTTAACATCCTTAACTTAGGTTTTCGATTTATAAATGTTATATGAGTTGTTTTGAGTCCAAAGGGGTCCAATGGGTATGATTTTTACAAGGTTTGGCGTGATTCCCGAAATGGGGTTTTGGGGAGGTTTTAAGTTGAGTTTTGGGGGTGTTTTAGGTGGAATCTTGAGGGCTGATGGTTAGGGTATATGTAAGTATTGTTTTGAAGGCTTTAGGGAGTAATTTGAGGGTTGAAATCAATGGTTTTGAAGGGTGCTTAAGGGCTGCTCGGATTTTGGAATTTTGAGCTTGTTTTCAATGGAAAATTGATGTTTTGTGCTTGGTATGTAATCCGGGTTGATTATTGTAGAACATGGACTGATTTGGGGTTATTTGCTTGGTGTTGGAATGACTAGAAACGAGAATTTTGGTTGGAGAAGCTTCGGGGACGAATCCGGGGATTTCGGAGTCTTGAGCTTGGTCTTCGATCTTCTCTTGGGTAGCAACGGTGAGTAGAACTATTTGTTTTTACATTGTGCTCGATATGGATTCTTTTGGGGTTTGGGTGGGACCTTGAGGGGTCACCTAAACCCGTGTGTAAGCCTCTCTACTCTCATGTTGTTGTGATATGTTAATTGTGTAAACGTTGTGAATACTTGAATGCATTTTAAGTCGTTAATGTTGTAGTCGTGTTGAGTTCGTGCCTCACGTAATGGTGGTCTAAACTACGGTGATGTTTAGTCCCACCGTTAGTGGCTAGTAGGGTAGTACTTTGATGTGTAGTCCCATTGGAAATCCACTAGTCGAAACGGTGATGTGTAGTCCCACCGTAAGTGTATGTTGGTTGTGTTTGTGCAAGCCAAGTGTTGTGGTTGAGATAGACCCTTGTGCATTCCATTGCTTTCTTTCATATAAATCGTGTTTTGGAGAAACTGCATGTTGTGAATTTTAGAGCCTCTCTCACTAAGTAGTTGGCTTATGCTCTTTTTGTTTCCAACGTGTAGATCGTTAGAGTTCGGGAGGCGAGCGGGCGAAGGAGGAGCTTTTTGGAGTTCTCAAGCAAGTCTAAGTATGGTTTGCTTTTGTAATAATGCCTAGACAATGGTGTATAGAGTTTTAGGAGTTGGGGTCAAACTCCTTAGGAGATTATGTTTGAATATGTTAAATTCATGTTGTGATGTGCTTGCTTCTTGAATTGTGACCTATGATTCCCATGTCGTTTAATCGCACATGCCTAAACATGTATGATGTTGGCCTATGTATGCCTTATGCTTGACTACCTTGTGTTTGATGCCTTATGCTTGCTAAGTATGCTTCTTGTGAAATTGCATGAAGTCTAGATAGGCATGATCCTTGTTATATTCAATGCTTGTAAGCTAAATCCCAATTGAGGTTTGTTGTATGTATGATTGTGTGTGCTTAGGAGCGTTCAAATGTGCATCTAGAACCGTATGTGAAGTTACCAAGTATGGAATGAGGAGTTGCAGAGCAGGGGTATCGATACGGTTAGACCCGTATCGATACGACCTTCTTGTTCCAGGCCATGCGTTTCGATACGCGGGGAGACGTATCGATACCTTTTTGGCACTGGAGTTACTGTCCAACTTGGTATCGATACCGGTCTCAGGCGTATCGATACCTTTTTGGTCACTGGAGTTACTGTCCAACTTGGTATCGATACCGGTCTTTGTCGTATCGATACGGTCATCTTAGCGTTGACCGTAAGAAGTCAACCGTTGGGGAGAGTATCGATACATTCCTTGGGTGTATCGATACGGTCTCCACAGGTTGACTCTGACCTTTTGACCTAGTCAAGGTGTATCGATACACCCCTTAGGTGTATCGATACCGCCTGCAGTTAAGTTTAAAATTGGGCTGTTAAATGTTGTTTTGGGTTCGTTTGATTGTCTCGTATATGTCATTCCGTTGTTTGATCACTTAGGATTTTAATACTCCTCTAGACAAGATTAAATTAAAAAAAAAAGAATAGGGTTGCTAACCGAAGGGGAGCCTTAACGGGTTTCACTTTGGTTTTCCCCGTGTAGCCCACTTGGACCGGTCATCCGGCCAGACCGGGACGAGGGGGTTACATTTATTGGTATCAGAGCCTGAGGTTTCCGAGACCTCGGGCAGGTAAGTGAGGTAAGTTAAGGTATTATGAGTGTTTTGCCATGTATGTCTAAATTTTGTTTTTAGCACAGTGTATGAATGCATGCTATAGTGGCCCTGTTGCTGTTTGAGTGTTGGTTCGAGTCCCCATTGTTAGGCATTGTTGTCAAAATAAAAAGGGAAATTTGTTTTGTTTTAAAGAGCTTGAGAACCGGAATCCTTTGCCCCTTGCTAAGCTAACGTTTCTTTATTGTTGTGTGTTTTTTGTTTTAGATTACTTTAATTGCTATGGTGAGACCGAGGGGACGGACTAGGGCGGGTGACCAGGCACCCGAGAACGCGCCTCCTGCTCTTAATGCTCCCGGTGGTAATGGAGGGAACGTCGGAGGTGATGGTAATGGGCCTCAGGCTGAGGCTAATGTGGGAGGTAATGGGGCTCAAGCGGGCCAAGGTCAGGCAGGCCCAGATGTGGCTCATTTGATCCAGACTATAGCCGGCGCTTTTCAGACAGCTTTGGCCGGTATGCAAGCTGTAGCACCACCTCAGGGTGCGGGGACAGGATTACCCCTAGAGAGGCTTCATAATTTGGGGGCAGTTGAGTTTCGTGGGTTGTCTCCGGAGGGTTCGGAAGGGTGGCTTGAGAGCACTACTCGCATCTTGGGTCAGATGGAGTGTTCGGATGCCCGTAAGTTGGGATGCATCGTCTCATTGCTTCATGGAGACGCTTATGCTTGGTGGACCACTGTTATTTCCGGTATGGCCGAGGCGGATATCACATGGGAGTTTTTTAGGAATGCCTTCAAGAGGAAGTACCTCGAGGTTCGGTACTTAGATGAAAATAAAAGGGAGTTCATGGCTTTGGTTCAAGGCAATAGGACCGTGTCTGAGTATGAGATCCAGTTTGTGAGATTGAGCCAGTACGCGCCAGAGTTGATTCTGGATGAGAAGGAGCGATGTGAGCGTTTCAGATATGGGTTGACTACTGATGTGAAGACCTACATGTTGGCCTCTGACTACACTGAGTTCGATGTCTTGGTTTCTAGAGCCAAGGATATAGAGCAGAACTTGAGCTCTAGAACACGTGCTGGTGGGTCTGACTCCGGGAAGAGACATGCGAACTGGGATAGAGATCATGCCAAGAGGCATAGGGATAGGAGGTACCAGCCGGATACAAGGCCTAGGGGTGGTAACCATGGTCAGGGCCGTCAGGACCAAGGGGCCGTTGGGCACATTCCGGAGTGCACTAGGTGCAGGAGACGCCACCCAGGTGAGTGCATGGGTATGTTTGGGGCGTGTTGGAACTGTAGCTCCTGAGACCATTTGAGGCGTGATTGTCCACACCCAATTAGGGGAGGACCGGCTCTAGCGAGGGGTTTTGAGCATCAGAGAGGCCGTGGGCGCGGCCGTGGGAACTTCTAGCCGAGGAATGAGGGTCAGAGGAACTTGGCTCATGTTGTAGCAGTCCAGCCCGAGGGAGGAGGACCGGCTAGGGTGTACGCTCAGTGAGAGGCTGGGAATGACACTGATGTCATTACAGGTAATTTCACATTACAGTCTTTGAGTTTGCTTTCTCTAATAGATTCGGGGTCAACGCATTCGTATATTCTGGGTGAGCATACAAAGTCATTAGGTTTACCTTGTGATTGGCTAGAGGTAGGTGTAAATGTCACTAGCTCTTTCGGTGATACTGTGGTAGTTAGGAAAGTGTATAGGAGGTGCCCCTTGATGATTCAGGGCCACGTATTTCCGGTCGACATGATGGAGCTACCCTTTTATGGCTTTGATGTGATTTTGGGCATGGATTGGCTTGTAGAGCATAGAGCTAGGGTTGACTTCGAGACTAAGAGAGTCTCTTTGAGGCTTACCGATGACTTTGAGGTTGTGGTAGTTGGGGAGAATGTCAAGTTTTTGTCCAATGTGGTTTCGGCTTTGGAAGCTCAGAGGTTGTTGGGTTCAGGGTGTCAGGCTTACTTGGCTTACGTAATGAACCCGGATATGAGTGAGGTGAGACCTCAGGACATCAGGACTGTGTGTGACTTTCCGAGTGTTTTTCCGGAAGAACTTGAGCCCAAAGCTTATATAAAGGGCATAGATTAAACCTAGGGCATAGCCGACTACCCCATAACCGAAACCAAAACCCTGCCGTCCACCCGTCACCGACATGTTCTAAATTCCCCCTAGGGCCACGGGTTGTTTTGTAAAGTAGTTGCAAGGGTTGCTTTGTTTTAGGATTTTTCAAGTTCAATAAAATAAACTTCAAGTTCTTTTATCTTGGTTTTAATATCTTGCAAGAGCATCGGGAGAGCATTGTAAGGTTATCTATTTACTTAGCATCGGGAGAGTTAAGTATACGAAAGAGATAGAAGCGAGTTCTCTAGTTTATAGTTGAACCATCTCGTGCTTAGGGATAAGGCGAGGTTAAGTGGCTAAGGAAGAATTCATACACATCGGTGTTCATCCTTCAACTCACGCCGGGAGGTATCGTCAAAGACGTGTTCATCGACAGACTTGTGCCTAGGGATAGGGCAAGGCAGATCTGGGATTCTTGCCAAGCTTGAAGTACTGAGTTAGTGTCTGCTGCCGCGACAACTAACGGACAGACGCCGCGACAGGTGCTGTCGGCGACGGGAGCGACGACAGAACTGGAGATCTTAAGCAATTCAATACCTGCACTACTGAGCAATTCAATACCAGCCCATTCTCTCTATCTTGATTTCTCAATCTTTTATTTACGTTTTACTATTCGTGACAACTCTCTAAAATATTTCTTTTACTTTGTGCAGTAAATCAAGGTGAAGTCATTAGCCCAATCCATGTGGAGACGATATCCGATACTTCGTATCACTTTACTACTTGCGTCGTGTACACTTGCACTACAATTGCGATAGTCTATTTTACACGCAACAAGTTTTTGGCGCCGTTGCCGGGGATTGGCAACATAACTACATCTTTATTTTATTGCACTTTTTGTTTTTATTTTTTATTTTTGTTTTCGTTTTTAGTTTTTCTTTAATTTTTATTTTTGTTTTTCAACTCTTGCTTTTCACAAGGTTTTCTTGTTTATGCGCAGATCGAAAAGAGGCGAAGATCCTGAGTATAAGTTAGATCCGGAAATCGAACGATCATTCAATCTCAAGAAACAGATTCGCCATCTTTTAGACAGGAACGAATACCTTGAAGAACAGCTAGAGCAGATGGCCCGTAACCAGCCTGCTGGAGGAGACATACCGCCTGTCGGCGATCCGCCTGGGGCAGGTGGACGACGGTCATGTCGTGACTACATGCTGAATGATCATGTAGAGCTGGAGACCACGCTGCCGGATATTGATGTTGACAACTTTGAACTTAAACCTGTCATGTTTAGTATGATCAACAACGCCGGACAGTTTAGTGGTTCTGCGACAGAAGATGCTAGGGAGCATCTCAAAACATTCCAGGAGATCTGTGGTTCGTTTAGGCTACCAGGAGTTAGTCCGGAGATACTGAGGCTTCGGTTATTCCCCCATTCATTAAGGGATAGAGCTAAAACTTGGTGGAATAAACTTACACCGGGTTCTATTATGACTTGGGCAGATCTAACTCGTGAATTCTTATCTCGTTTTAATCCTTCACATTTATCTGAGCGATTACGTAACGAAATTGCTACTTTTCAACAGGAAGATGACGAGCCAATGCACGAGGCCTGGGACAGATTTACTACTCTTCTACGGAACTGCCCAATGCATGGATTCCCCGTTTGGAATCAGGTAACTAAGTTTTATAATGCTGCTAACTTACAAACTCGCATTCGCATTGATTCTGCAGCAAATGGACTGTTATTGGATAAAGATCCGGACGAGGCATTACAAGTTCTGAAGAATCTAGCTAAGAATGAGGAGCAGTTTCCGACAGCTAGAAGAGGGGGTAAACGAGTACTTGCTGTCAAGGACTATGAGGCTGACAGCACTATGAAATCACAGGTAGCATTCCTCACTAAAGCCATGAAACACTTATTAAGTGAAGAGGAAGTACGAGGGTTTGCTGTCGAGGAAATTTGTGCAACTTGTGAGGGAAATCATAGTAGGGATGGGTGCCCTATAAACATAGAAGAAGGGAAATATGTTGGAAATTACAAGCCAAACTACAATTCCAACAACTACAACCCTAATTGGAGAAAGGATCCCAAATTTTCCTGGAGTAATCCTAACAATGCCCTGAATCCGCAAGCATATAATCAGAATCAGGGGGTCCTAGATTGTTGACGCGACAGCAACTGCAGCCGCAGAACCTGCCGCAGAACCTGCCACCTCAGCAACAACAGCAGCCACCACCTGCCACGAGTAGTGTATTGGAGCAGACTCTGGCTACCTTTATGTCTCAGACTGGCACGTATATGGAAAATATTAATCAGTTTGTCAAAAAGACGGAGAATTTTATGGACGAGACTAAGATGAGAATGACAAACCATGAGGCCACCTTGAAATCTCTAGAGACACAAATGGGTCAGGTATCGCAACATATCAAACCGAGGCAGAATGGAGGTTTCCCTAGCAATACTGAAAATGCTAGACCACCCCCTCATGAGCAATGTAAGGCAATTACTACTAGGAGTGGGAAAAAGTTACCAGGGCCGGAAAAAGAAACTGAAACAGAAAAGGACCCTGCTTTGAACAAACCTGCCGAGGAAGCTGCCCCGACAGGTGACAAACAAACTGCTGCCGATGATCCTGTCACGACAGCAGAAGCGACAGAGGAGAAAAAGGAAGATTATCGTCCTCAGATTCGCATGCAGTGGGAAGGACGCATTGCTGATTATCGTCCTCCACCACCTTTTCCTCAACGGATACAACAAGCTAAGAATGAATCTCAACTCAAAAAAATTTATGATATTTTTAAACAGGTTCATATTAACATACCGTTGTTAGATGCTGTTAGGGAGATGCCCGGTTATGCTAAATTTCTCAAGGATGTCATGTCTAAAAAATCTAAACTTGGGGAATTTGAAACGGTAAGGATGCAAGAGGGTTGCATGAGTATTCTTCATCGACAACCACCCCAGAAAAAGAAGGATCCGGGGAGCTTCCTCATACCTTGCGTAATCGGCGATAAATTTGTGGGTAAGGCACTTTGTGATCTTGGTGCTAGTGTTAATCTAATGCCCAAATCTGTTTTTCAGAAACTAGGTATTGGCAAGGCGCGGCCCACGACAGTTACCCTACAGCTAGCCGACCGCTCTTACGTTCACCCCGAGGGAAAAATCGAAGATATTTTGGTAAGAGTGGATAAACTTATCTTTCCTGCTGACTTTCTTATTTTAGATTGTGAGGCAGATGAGAACGCACCAGTCATCCTCGGACAACCTTTCTTAGCCACGGGAAGATCGTTGATTGATGTGGAGAAAGGAGAACTCACCATGCGCGTGAACGATCAAGAAATTAAGTTGAATGTTCTCCAAGCAATGAAACATGCCGATGTGGACGAGGAATGCAAAGCCATCATCGAGGTGACCTTTGATTACCCCTGCATCAGGTTGGGCTGCCGAGATATTAAATTTGGTCACTGCTGCGACAGCCATCTACCGACCTGTCACGACAGTAACGACGACAGCAACGATGGCAGCACCGACGACAGTCACTCCTCTGAATCCGATACATCTGACACTAAAGGTCATGAGGAGGTAAACTGGTTAGACCATCGTCCAGGTAAGTTATTCGAACCCTTGAATTACACTTCGGATAACCATTTAATCCAAAAGCCCTCCACTGTTGAACCACCTGTCTTAGAACTTAAGCCCCTGCCAGGGCAGCTTAAATATGCTTATCTTGGTTGTGATAACACACTGCCTGTAATCATCTCTGCTAAGCTGCCGCAGGAACAGGAACGACAGCTGATCGACATGTTGAGGCAGCATAAAAGGGCGATAGGATGGACGATAGCAGACATCCAGGGCATTAGTCCGGCAATCTGTATGCACAAAATCCTCCTAGAGGAAGATCATAAGCCGACTATTGATGCCCAAAGGCGGCTAAACCTTTCAATGAAGGAGGTAGTGCGTAAAGAAATAATTAAATGGTTAGATGCTGGTATTATTTACGCCATCTCCGACAGCAAATGGGTAAGCCCGGTGCAATGTGTTCCCAAGAAAGGAGGCATGACTGTAATAACCAACGAAAACAACGAGTTAATCCCAACCAGGACTGTGACCGGTTGGAGGGTTTGTATGGACTATCGGAAGCTTAACAAAGCTACCCGAAAGGACCACTTTCCTTTACCCTTTATTGATCAAATGCTTGATAGATTAGCGGGTAAACCTTACTATTGTTTTCTTGATGGTTATTCAGGATATAATCAGATTGCTATTGCACCAGAGGACCAAGAGAAAACGACTTTCACATGCCCCTACGGTACGTATGCATTTAGGAGGATGCCATTTGGACTCTGTAACGCACCTGCCACCTTCCAAAGGTGCATGATGGCTATATTCTCCGACATGGTTGAGGACTTCCTAGAAATCTTTATGGATGATTTTTCTGTCTTTGGAGACGATTTTGAGAGTTGTCTAGGCAATTTACAAAAGGTGCTCGAAAGATGCGAAAAAGCTAACTTGGTTTTAAATTGGGAAAAATGCCACTTTATGGTGGATGAAGGGATAGTCTTAGGCCATAAGATTAGCTGTCGTGGGATAGAAGTCGACAGGGCAAAAATAGAGGTCATAGAGAAGCTGCCGCCGCCAACAACAGTCAAGGGCATTAGGAGTTTTTTAGGGCATGCTGGTTTTTATAGGAGATTTATTGCCAATTTCTCAAAAATCACAAAACCCCTATGTCATCTCCTAGAGCAGAACCGACCCTTTGACTTTAATGAAGAATGTACTGAAGCATTCAAGGTTCTGAAGGAAAAGTTAGTGACAGCCCCCATAGTACAGCCACCAGACTGGACGCAACCGTTTGAAATTATGTGTGATGCTAGTGACTATGCTGTCGGGGCAGCACTTGGGCAGCGCAAGGACAGGCTATTTCATGTCATATATTACGCCAGCAAAACATTGAATGATGCCCAAGTGAATTATACCACCACGGAAAAGGAGTTGTTAGCTGTGGTGTTTTCCATCGACAAGTTTCGTTCTTACATACTTGGAACGAAGGTTATAATACACACCGACCACTCTGCCCTCAAGTATTTATTTGCAAAGAAGGATGCAAAACCTAGGTTGATACGCTGGATCTTACTATTACAAGAGTTCGACCTTGAGATAAAAGATAAAAAGGGGACAGAAAATCAGGTGGCAGATCACTTGTCGAGGTTGGAGACGGGACAGAGTCTACCGCCAGATGAGACACACATATTGGAGACCTTCCCAGATGAGCAGCTCTTTGCTGCCGCAATAGCTGTCGCGACAGCCATGGCGGCAGGTAAGTCTTCTAACCTTCCCTGGTATGCTGATTTCGTTAATTTTATAGTTAGCGGAATATTACCTTCTGATCTTACTTACCAAGCCAGGAAGAGGTTTCAAAATGATGTTAAACATTATTATTGGGACGAACCTCTTCTTTTCAAAATGTGCGCAGATCAGGTTATAAGGAGATGCATACCACAAGAAGAACAAGAAGACATACTCCATCACTGTCATGCTTCCCAATATGGAGGACACTTAGGAGGCAATAAAACTGCTGCCAAGGTGCTGCAGTCAGGGTTCTACTGGCCGACACTGTATAAGGACGCACAGGAATTCTACAAAAACTGTGACAGGTGCCAGCGGACAGGTAACATCTCGAGGAGAAACGAGATGCCACTGCAGAATATTTTAGAAGTCGAAATCTTCGATGTTTGGGGGATTGATTTTATGGGACCTTTTCTATCTTCTTGTGGAAATCTTTACATCCTCCTAGCAGTGGATTATGTCTCCAAGTGGGTAGAAGCAATCGCAACTCAAAAGAATGATGCCAAAACAGTCCAAAAGTTTTTGCACAAAAACATCTTTTCTAGATTCGGCATCACTAGGGCGATTATCAGTGATGAAGGGAGACATTTTGACAACAAGGTAATTGCTGCCGCCTTGAGAAAATATGGTGTCAAGCACAGGATCGCGACAGCATACCACCCACAGACCAATGGACAGGCTGAGATATCCAATAGGGAAGTAAAGAACATTCTTGAAAAAATGGTTAAACCAACTAGGAAAGATTGGTCTTTGCTTCTGAATGATGCATTATGGGCATACAGAACAGCTTTCAAGACTCCATTGGGCATGTCTCCATACCGTTTAATTTATGGGAAAACCTGTCATCTGCCTGTCGAGATAGAACACAAGGCATATTGGGCGATCAAGGCAGTAAACATGAACTTGGACAAGGCAGGCCAGAAAAGGTTGTTGGATTTGAATGAAATCGATGAAATACGGACAATGGCCTACGACAATGCAAGGATTTACAAGGAAAAAACTAAAAAGTGGCATGACAAGAAGTTGCTGCCACGACAGTTCTGCCCAGGGCAGCTTGTGTTGTTGTTCAATTCTAGGTTGAAACTCTTTCCAGGGAAGCTCAAATCTAGATGGTCTGGCCCATTCCAAGTAGTTCAAGTTTTTCCCCATGGTGCCATTACAATTCAATCACTAAAGGACGGGCACCAATTCAAAGTCAATGGACAACGCCTCAAGCATTATCAAGGGACTGAAGCCCCAGGAACACAGGAAGTGGTTACTTTAGGTGATGCCCCACAAGGCATCCCTAATTTAACCTAATTCTTTTCTTTTTATTTTTATTATTAATATTATTTATTAGGAATTAGATTTATTTTATTCAAATAATGTTTTGTTTTCAATTTCAGTTTTTAGGAAATAAAGGAGGCAAATGAGAAAGAAGAAGTGGCCCAAGCCCACCGCCCATCCATCAGCCCAAATAAAGTCCATTTATGATAACCTGTCGTTTCGGCTGCCGGCGCAGACGGAGTTGACAGGCTGTCAACAGACGCACAGCAGACGAAGAATCGTGCGGCAGACGCAGCATTAATGTCCGTCAGACGTGTCAGACGCAACATTCAATCTGCCACTCCGTTATTCCCGCCTGCCGTTGCGGCATTAAATGGGCAGCCCCCGACAGCTATATAAACCCCTTCTCCTTTCATTTTTCATCACTTCAGAATTTCTCTCTTGCTATTCTCTTCTAGTTTGATCTCTTTTCTTTCATTTTCAGCCCTTGCCACCAAATATGTCTTCACGACAAACCCGACAGAACGCTGCTGCCGCTTCCTCTTCCGCAGCAGCATCTCCGTTCGCTAACAAAGAACTTTGGGAGGAGCGAAGCTTCATCTACAACAGAGATGCCCCTCTGTTTGGACTCCGGCCGTTCATCATGCAAGCCATAACAGCTCAATTGTGGGAGGACTTCGCCGAGCAGCCGGCAGAACTTAACGACACCCTAGTCAGGGAGTTTTATGCGGCGATCGAGAGCAAGACGGCGACATCTGTCACCGACCGAGGAGTGACAGTCCCTTTTATCGCCAGCAGCATCAACCATGTCTTCGGCCTCTTCTTCGGCCCCAACGATGATGCTCATCAACAATTTTGGGACACCCTCGACGCTGCCGGCCATGATGCTGTCATGAGGGAGTTGACAGAAGCGGGAACGACGTGGAGCACGAGTAAGAAGAACCCCCATTCTGTCAATAGGGGGCAGCTCCTACCTGAGGCAAAGCTATGGAACGCTTTTATCAAAAAGCGTATCCTGCCCTCGTCCCACCATACGACAGTCAACAGGCAGAGACTGGCCCTCATCCACTCTATCATGCACAACAGGCCCATCAATGTGGGCAGATACATGAGGGACAGCATTCTTGATTGCGCCTTCCGCTCGGACTCACGGCTCTGCCTGCCCTGCACCATAACTGCCCTCTGCCGCTGCGCTGCCGTACCGGAGGAAGCCTCAGACAACATCAAGAAGGGCAGCGGCTGGACAGACAACAACATCTCCAGCCTCATGGAGTTGGTAGTCGTATCGCCCCTCAACGCCTTCGACCCCAACGCCCCTCCTGCTGAGTCTGATGATGAGCCTGCCACCGAACCTGCCCCAGAAGCTGCCACCAACACCGCACCGGCAGATCAGAACGCCCACATCCTTGCTGCCGTCCTGCGGATCGAGGAACGCCAGATGGGCTTAATGACATTCATCCGAGACTTCTCCAATGCCACGGTAAACTTCATTACCAATACTTTGAATTTTTCGAATGTCTCTTTCCCCACCTTCCCCGCCCATTATTTCAACATCCCATCCCCTACTCCCACACCACCTGTCTCTCCCCATGGAGAATCTGCCTCCTCCACACCTTCCCCGACGGCAGCCGGCAGTCCACCGGCAGACACCTCCCCTCGAGGAACAAAGCGAGCTGCCACTGACGACAGCCCCCTTGTCCGGAGGAATTTGGACAGCGCCTTCACACGGGTGAAGCGTATCAAGCATGTGGCAGACAAGAGAAAGCTGTCCAAGGCCATCATGTCCACCAGCTGGGACAGCAGCAGCAGTAGTTCTGATGTCAGGCTAGTGGATCCAACTGCCCTTCCACCTGCTGACGACCCTGTCCCCCAACCGGAGGAAGATCCTGCCCCTCAACAGGCTGACGAAGCTGTCGATCAACCTGCTCCGGAACCTGCCCAGCCACCTCCTCAACGCAGACGCTACCATCAGATCCGCGTCAGCAGCAGCAGCGAGGACAGCGCATAAAATTTAAGTTTTTATTTCTTTTGTCTCCTCTTATTGCTGCCTGCCCTTATATAATTGTGATGTACTTTTTCTTTTTTATCTTGTTTTTCTTTATTTGTTTTTATCTTATTTTGCATTGAGGGCAATGCAACCCTTGAGTTTGGGGGTGGCAACCCTCCATATTTAATGGCATCTTTAGCACATCTTTTGTTTAACTATTGTGTCTTTTTATTTGCTTTTTTTTCTTTAAAAAAAATCAGAAAATTAAACTGTTGGCTTAAAACTGTGAAGTTAGCTTACCTGTCATGACGGCTCTGTCGTGGCAGCATCTTTAGGACAGGTTAAGGAAAAGTTTAGAGCCTTTCTATAGTTCTGAAAAACTTAAACACTTTTGTGACTGTTATATTGCTTAGATTTCTTTTAGCCAAACTAGAATAGGATGCTTAAAACTTGGATAGCCCCTAGAGGTGCCTAACACTGACTCTAGGAAAGAAGTTTAGTAAAAGAAAATCAAAAACCTAGAGGTGCCCGAAACCGGCTCTAGGAAGCTAACTAGAGGTGCCCAAAACTGGCTCTAGAAAAATTTTAGCTTGAAAATAGAAGAAAAAGAAGCATGAAAATATGCCTTCTAAAAAAATAAACTTTGGCATAAAAATTCGAGTTAAGGAGTTGAATATTCTAGTGAAACTAAAAGAGTCTTAGCATATAACTGTTCACAAGCATGCACACACTGCACGAGAGCTATAGGGAGATTCCGGACAGATCCTAACCTTCCCGACAGGTTGCTGCCGCCATAGAGAATGAGCGACGGGTAAGGGACAGTTCACTGTTTGAAAGCCAACACAAAAATTTTCATTTTTCTTTAGGTCTAATTGCTTGAGGGCAAGCAAAGACTTGAGTTTGGGGGTGTGTTGAGTGTGTAAAAGTTCTATTATTTACACCCTTTTTAACCCATATTTCTGCTGCATTCAAGCATCATTGCATTGCATTTAGGATAGTTTTCAGTTAAATATCACAATTATATAAAAGGCACGGATTCTACTAAAAGATGGTGCATTTTGCAGGTAGCTGCCATTGTTGACGATGAAGGCAGGCGCAGGGCAGATAAGCAGGAAGGCTGAACTGAACAAGCAGCTGAAGAAGACGAACCTGTCATGGACCCGTCACGACAGCATGGTGACAGCAGATTATTGAAGAGGAAAAATGAAGTGGACATCGATAGATAGAGAAAAATCTGCTCGTCTGTCGTGTGGAAACCAAATAATTTTCCAAGCCCCGGATCAAAAGATATGACAAGCCAAAGCTCAAAGGAGAGGAAATCCCTAAAAGCAAGGAGGCGGCTAGAAAGTAGGATACTTTAGAGATTTAATCTTTATTAGAATCTTACTTTTAATTAAAGTTGTAATCCTTGTTACCTTAGATAACTTGAGCCCAAAGCTTATATAAAGGGCATAGATTAAACCTAGGGCATAGCCGACTACCCCATAACCGAAACCAAAACCCTGCCGTCCACCCGTCACCGACATGTTCTAAATTCCCCCTAGGGCCACGGGTTATTTTGTAAAGTAGTTGCAAGGGTTGCTTTGTTTTAGGATTTTTCAAGTTCAATAAAATAAACTTCAAGTTCTTTTATCTTGGTTTTAATATCTTGCAAGAGCATCGGGAGAGCATTGTAAGGTTATCTATTTACTTAGCATCGGGAGAGTTAAGTATACGAAAGAGATAGAAGCGAGTTCTCTAGTTTATAGTTGAACCATCTCGTGCTTAGGGATAAGGCGAGGTTAAGTGGCTAAGGAAGAATTCATACACATCGGTGTTCATCCTTCGACTCACGCCGGGAGGTATCGTCAAAGACGTGTTCATCGACAGACTTGTGCCTAGGGATAGGGCAAGGCAGATCTGGGATTCTTGCCAAGCTTGAAGTACTGAGTTAGTGTCTGCTGCCGCGACAACTAACGGACAGACGCCGCGACAGGTGCTGTCGGCGACGGGAGCGACGACAGAACTGGAGATCTTAAGCAATTCAATACCTGCACTACTGAGCAATTCAATACCAGCCCATTCTCTCTATCTTGATTTCTCAATCTTTTATTTACGTTTTACTATTCGTGACAACTCTCTAAAATATTTCTTTTACTTTGTGCAGTAAATCAAGGTGAAGTCATTAGCCCAATCCCTGTGGAGACGATATCTGATACTTCGTATCACTTTACTACTTGCGTCGTGTACACTTGCACTACAATTGCGATAGTCTATTTTACACGCAACAAGAAACTTTGTTTATCCGCGTCCGTATGGGGACCATAGACGTTTACAAAACTGCATTTGATCCCTTTTTCTGAAACCTCGCCAATGATTGCAATGAAACGATTCTGAACCATCTGAGTCGGGTTTATAAGAAAATCACTATTCCAAGCCACCAATAAACCACCGGCAGATCCCACGGAAGGAGAATAAACTGCTTCCATACCCTGATAACACCCTAATCGTCTGAGAATTGAGACCGAGATGATGGATAATTTGGTTTCTTGAAGAAATACAAGCTTAGGTTTTTTCTCCTTTATCATCAACCTAACCATTCGAATTTTTTCGTTTTTACCTAAACCCCTAACATTCCAGCATAAAATTGACAGAGACATTGAAAGGCTAGAGCAACCCATGATAGCACCAACCTGAAAAATCCATTAACGCGCCTCAGCACGTTCCAAGGCTACAGCCTTTTCAAGCAAAGCCGGTTGACCTCCGACAAAAGAGACGCCTAACATCTTACTTACTCCCCACACAGCCAAAGCTTCTTCAATGTAGCTTAAATGAACTGAACCATGGATAGAGCTAGAGGAATTAGACATCGCAGGATTTTCTTTGCCGAGATCTTCTACCGAATCTCTAATTTGACGCTGTAAGTTCTTACGGAAGGCGACATCCAAAAAGGAATCTTTACCTCTAATTTGAACCGACATACACAGTTGGGATTGGGTTCTTACCGAAGGGTTTCTCTCAAAATCAGAAGCCAAAGAACTCGCCGAAGATTGTAACTCAATTCCCAAAACTGAAGCACCATCTCCATCGCCACACACCTCCATCCTCGACTTAGATCGAGTGTGATTTCCTTCCCGGTGATCAAAGGTATCGCTAACATAGTCTAGATCCAGAGGAGAAATATTCCCAGAATGGGCCATGGGCTGAAGGTTGTTATGAAAAGAAATATCCGGGGTAGACAGGAGTCTGATGTTTACACCCAAAAAGGCAGGGCTTTCTAAAGGTGGGTCTGGGCCCAAATCCCCTAAAGTAGGCTCATTCCCTCCCAACGATGAAGGGATACCATGGGGCGGGACAGACACATTACACATGTCACTCAAGGAGCCCCCAGGATGGGGGGACCCAGACAGAACATTATTCTTATTGGGACTACTCCTGTCATCACATCCCAATGAAACATTAATATCAGGTTGCTTGGGTCGAGGATCCATGTTTCTTGGAATGTTAACCGTCTCGTTCAGAATTGCACCGTTCGCCTGAGGCACACCCACATCTTCAGGCACCTCCGGCCACTCATCTGCAAAGGCTTCCGGGGGATCTTCATTCTAGTCATAGCCTATGGCAAACTGAATAGCTTCGCCCGTGTTTATTTTCATGAAGAATAATCTGCCATTTACCAAAATCTTGATGGATTTTGGTACCTCAAACTGATTTGAAGACCTAATGATGAATTTTGCCACTGATAGGTATGCCTTAGACTTTGTTGATTCTTGAATAGCTACTAATGAACCCCATCTGGCTGCTAGTTTGGTAAAAAAATCCTCCGACCAACAATAGAGTGGAACTCCCCTAATAGAAACTGACGTAAAACTCATAGGAATACCTTTTATCAACACATTCGGATCGAGAATTTCAAACCAAAATGAAAGATCCTCCAGCTTTTTACTCCAAATCTCCATTTTCTCCGATACCGAGTCGAAGGTTATTAAATAGGCATTAAGCATGCATCCCCAGGACACAACCTTTGCTTTGATCCCATCACTCGAAAGGGCCTTTTGGACAAATTCCAACTCAAACTGTTTTTGATAATACCAACAACAGAGGCCTCTAACCATTCTAAAAAGTTCGACAGTAAGGGGAAAACCATTAACCCAGAATCTTCAGAGTTGTTGTTTCCAGATTCCTCACGAGCGTCTGACCCGACATGCTCATTATTGTTTTTCTTTCTGAGCAGGGCTTCTTTATAGGACTTGTTCCCATTCGTTTGTGCACCAAGATTGGTTGAGTCTTCAACTGGCCTCTTGTCTGGCGAATTTGCCTTTGACGTACCTGTTTTGGGTGGTTTCTCAGAGGCTGCAAACTTGCCACTCGATAAAGATGGAAACTTAGCTTTAGCAGCCGTCACCATCTGCCCGTCAATCTTCGTATTATGCAACGCCGCAATAACTGATAGCATATCCTTTTCACTTCGACAAGAAACGAATGCAAAAGTGTTCTTTCTGTACTTCGGTTTGTTGTTAATAGCAGGGATGAAAACCTGAGAAATCTTCCCGTGGTGGTTGCATAGTTCCCAAAGAGCGCCCCTTGAAACTCTCCTGCTTAGATTGTCCACAAAAATCTTCCAAACTCCATCAGTTACCCTGAAACTCCTCCTGTTGGCCCCTCTGCGATCTTCGGAATCAATATGGCTTCTTCTAGAATTTGCTCTGTGTTCCTCCGTTGCCGCCGTCATCTCCTCCGCAAAAGTCACTTAACAATATTGATTCTAATGTTTTGATATATTAAAACCCATCTATGCTTTCATTGAGAGCATAGATGGGTTTTAATATATCAAAACATTAGAATCAATATTGTTAAGTGACCTTTTACCAACTCTATTTAGGCAACATTGATTAATACTGCCAAGATGGGTTTTAGTTATTATTAATTACTATAAAGTTAGCTTTTGGAAGCATGATTTCATAAGCATGTCTCTGAAATTAGGCAACATTTGCTATGAATATATATTATGAAACGTTATCAACCTTTTACCAACTCTATTTAAAATAATCAAAGCTTAAAATAAAAAATGTAATTATAAAATTAATTGCATCTTTTATTATTTTAAATCCAAACTCGTATTTTTAATCACTTACAATTTCTAATGACCAATAATAGATGGAGCCTTATTTATTGACAAATGAAAGTTTTAAAATCTTAAAATCGAAGCCAAACTTTTAAACAATAAGATTTTATTTTGTTTTATTTATTAAATCTTCTCCTTTCTTAGGATAAAAGTGAAAAAAATTATATTGTTCCGTACATTTTTATTTTATCTCATACAAGTTTTGGTCTTACTTTTGTAACTTTTTTCGTTCATTTCTTTTCTAATATATCTATATTTGTTGAGTTTAGTGAGATAATGATAAGGAGATTCGTTGTCTCTTTAGATTAACCTTATTTTAAGCAGATTGTTTTATTTCGATTGTTATTAATTGTTTTTTATTATAAATGGAATTTTAACCGCATTATCATTATAATTTATCGGATATTGTGTTGATTAGCGGGGACGAAGCTTCCTTGGGACTCATGAGGCCCCGACCCCTATTATAAAATTAAAATATTTAATAGATTTGGTCTAATTATAATTTGGCCCTGTAAAAATAAATATTGAAATTAAAAAATACAAGAGCTTATTAAATATATAATCAAGTATGTATTGAACTAAATAAGAACGAGTCTGCCTTAACAATTTTTTGGTCTAATATCAATTTAAGTCCTTATAAGTTTAAATATTAGACAAATTAAACATTGTCCCATCAATTTTGAGTTTTAAATACTTAATAAATCCTTACGTTTTCTAAATTCAATGTTTTAATTTTTGCAAATGTTCAATTCTAGCTCTGTAGTTAATTGTTCTGTACATATGATTCAATCAAGTAGTTTTATTTTCATGAATATTATAATAAATAATTATGGTCATGGTTGTAATTTCAATAAAAATGATAATCTGAAACATTTGCTAATGATGTTGCCCATCTCATCCTTGAGATATGTTCTTTTCCTTTGTCTTCTTCATGCATGTTTTCTTCTTTTGTGTCTCTGCTTTGGTTTGCATTTATGAATAAATAAACACATTATAAAATGAATACGTAGAATCTAATTGTTGCCATGCCCTACTTTTATAGGGTTTTGGGGGCTCTATGAATATATAAAGACAAATTATTGTACTTAAATTTTAAACTAAATTAAATTCATTCATTTATTTATTCTTTCAAATATCAATTGATGAAATTAAGATTCAAATTTTAAGGTAAATATTTGTCTTTAATAAAAAATTTATGAGTTTTTTTTTTTCATATTTATGCAATAACACTAAAAAATTAAGTTTAAGGTTAGAGTTTAAGGAAGTATGAGTATGATGTATTTTTTATGATTTAGGGTTTATGGTTTGAGATTTAAAATTTAAAATTAGAGCTTAAATTTTTTAGTGTTGGAGCATAGAAAGTGGCACCGAAAAAGAGAGAAATTTTTCATCTTTTATCTTTCAATTTTATGGTTTAGGGTTTATGGGTTTAGTGTGTATGATACATAATTTAAGGTTTATGATTTAAATTTAGAGTTTAGGGTTTAAGGTTTAAGTGTTAGGGTGTTAGAGTTTAATATTTAAGTTTTAAATTTTATAAAAAATTATATAAATTTTTTTACACAAGTATATCAAAATATAACTCTTATCTATATTACAACCATTTTAAGGCCAGATTTGGCTTGTTGTGCAACAATCCAGCTTCATTTTTGGATTTATGAATTTAAGCGTTGAATTTTCGTAATTCGTAGGTGTGCACTGTGCATGGCTTATTATTGATTGGAAAAGATTTAGTGTCAATTTTTTGGTAATTTACATTTTAGATCATTCAACTTAACAATCACTTTTATTTACATCGGAGACATTTAATTTAATTAAATTATATCATTAATCTTTTATTATATATTAATAAATTAAATCATTTATGTTAACATTGTTAAATGATTTTAACAAAATAAAAAATAAAATTAACACTTTTAATTAACATATTTTTACATATCATCGTTAAATAATGTTTAATTGATAATTTTGATAATTTTCTGTAAAAATTTTCTGAAACATTTCAATTAAATAAATTTAAAAAATAATTAAATTTCTTATAAATCCTAACAGAAGTATTTAAATTACTAATTAAATATTATTTATTAATAATATGTAAAATATATGTTAAATAAAAGTATCAATTTTTTTATAATGATCTCAAAATAAGTGACTTGTTTTTTAAATAATAAAATTAGAATGATGTAATTTGATTAAATTAAAGATTTGTGATATAAATGGAGTGGATGTTAAGTTTAGTGATCTAAAATGTAAATTACCTTATATTTTCCGGTTGAATTTTAAAAAATACTTTTAAATATATAGTGAAAAATATGAAAAAAAAAATCCATAAGTTTATTAGAAGTGTTTAATATTATTGTTGACAAATGTCGTGAAAAGTTAAAATATTTATTGTAGACATGGGATTAGAAAGTTAAAAGTAATTTAAATGATAATTTGATACTTTTTATTCAAAAGCCAAAAGTCATTTTTAGTTAATTGCACAACACATCCCCAAACTAGTTCTTTCTTTTAAATTGATCCTTAATCTTTTAAATATTTCAATTTTATCCTTAAACTATGACCTTCATCTTAAATTGGTCCTCAAATTATTACTATATGCTAATCATATCTTATGTTAATAAAATCGTTATAAAAATTGTTAATTGTCATGAAACATTGATGTGTATTATGTAATAATATGTTGTGGTATAAACGATAATTTAAGGATGAAATTGAAACATTAAAAAAGTTTGGAGACTAATTTAGAATGAAAATCATAATTTAAAGATTGAAATAAAATATTTAAAAAATTTAAAGACCAATTTAGAATGAATGTCATAATTTAAGGAGATGTGGTGAAATTAACTCCATTCTTTAGTACCAAAAAAAAAAACTCTTACGCCAAAAAAATAGTTTAAAAAGCAATAGAGAACTTATCCTTCGAGCCTCGAGGTGTAACGATTAATGTTGAGATGGGATGACAAGAAACTCAAAATTGATAAATTTTGACCCGTTTTAATCTTACAAGAAAAGATTTATTTTAGAAAATCAAATTTTTTAATAAAAATTGGGATTGAGTTCATGTAATATTTTCTCGTCTTGGTATATTTACTAAAATTTACAAGGCACTATATTATTAAATGGACCAAGATTGATGTAATATGAGAAACATGCCTAGTAATTTTTCAACTAGAGAAATAGGTTGTTGTCTTGTTGATGAAATTTAGATTTGGAGGTCAAGATTAAAATAAAGGATAAACTATAACGGAAGTCACTCAATTATGAATAAAGTTATATTTGGATCACCTAATTATAAAAAGTTACATTTGGGTCACTCAATTATGAGTAATGTTATATTTGGGTCACTCAATTATGAGTAAGGTTATATTTGGGTCACTCAATTATGAGTAAGGTTACATTTGGGTCACCCTTCATATTTAAAAAAAGTACATCAATTTAGTCATTTTTTCTTCCAAATCACTTGTATACCCTTGTTAACATTAGAATACTTCATTTGAAATCATTAATTAATCTAATACACAAATTGGTATATATATTTTAAAATATGAAGGGTGACCAAAATGTAACCTTGCCCATAATTGAGTGATCCAAATGTAACCTTTAATAATTGGGTGATCCAAATGTAATCTTACCCGTAATTGAGTGATTCAAATATAATTTTTAATAATTGAGTGACCCAAATATAACATTACCCATAACTAAGTGACCTTCATTGTAGTTTACCCTAAAATAAAAGAAACATGGGGTTATTGGGCTTGTGATGGAAATTCGAGCCCAATTATTTTCTGTTTTGACTCCAAAAACCCAAGCACAAGTACAATCCGGGGGTGTTAAATTGATTGAGATTTCAACAAAATAACTACAAATTCCAAAATATACCCATGACATTTTGATTTCAACAAGGGTAAAAATGTCACTGGACTCGAAATCAATTTATTATCTGCTTTGAAATCTTCAAAAACTTTTATGACACATTGACGTTATGTCTCGGGCAAGTGAAAATATTTTTAGAGTTCCTAAAACCCCTAAATTAAAAACTTTAATTGAAAACGGTGCCCTAATTTATTCATCAAAGGCTCCATTTCTCAAGACTAAGCAAGTTTTTTTTAATATTAAAATTTGCTAGGTTGCTTCAATAACAGCCTTTAAAACTTATCATATATTATCAATTCACATAATGGATTTATAAATGAGGACTAAGATTGTAATTTTTTGTTATAAAATCTCGCGGGTACCTTTGGAACATTTTTTTACATTATTAATTTACTATAAATTGAGTGAAAAGAGGTTTGGTGCTTTGAGTAAAATTTTGGTTCCAATTATTATGAATGGAAAAAATATAATAAAATTTTTTTTGTTTGAGGTTCGATTTACTCGACTCATAAATAATCAAGTCTTATTGTGACTATCAAATACTCCTACTAAAGAAATTTAGACAAAAATTTTATAGTTAATTTTTAATAGTTTTGAAAATTATAAAGTAATTATTAATTATATATCTATTCAAATAGTTTTAAGGTGATTACAAGATAATATATATTCATCTTTTTTTAACCATTTAATAAGAGATCCACTTTGTAAAAAAATTATTTAAACTCAAATTTTTTAAGATGAACATGAATTATATTTAATATTATTAAATGTTAAATGACTATTTTTATATAACATGATATGATAAAAAAAAATTGAACTGTAAAAATAAAACACAATGGTGAAATTAAAAAAAAGTTCCATCTCTCTACATGTGATGTGAGGCACTGAGGCTTACACAAATTAGAGTATAACTTAGGCCTGCCCCGCTCCCAAAGCAAACCCACCACCTTCCCCTCGGTAATCAAACCCATCTTATTTATATCCTTACTTAATTTCACCCAACAGTAATTTTTCTCTAAACTCAATTATTATTATTATTATTATTATTATTATTATTATTATTATTATTATTATTTACTTGACTGGTGATTCAAAAAAAATTGTCTGAGTTTAATTTGATCCAGGAGTGGATTATGGTGCGATAGTTTATAGGAGTTTAATTAAAATTTTGAATTTTTTAAAAGTTTAATCAAAAATTTTGAAGATTTAATGAGAATTTTTTTAAAAAAATTGAGGGTCTAATTAAAGTTTTCAAAAAATTTAGAAAATATAATAATAATAGTAATAGTAATAATTGAGTTTAGAGAAAAATTACTGTTGGGTGAAATTAAGGATATAAATAAGATGGGTTTGATTACCGAGGGGAAGGTGGTGGGTTTGCTTTGGGAGCGGGGCAGACCAAAATTATTATACCCTAATTTGTGGAAGTCTCACATCACATGTAGAGAGATGGAAGTGAAATACTATAAAATTTTCACCAGTGTTTTATTTTTACAGTACCATTATATTTTCAATTTACTTTTTTTATCCTATCATGTAAATAAAAAGTCATCTAAGAATTAATAATATTAAATATAATTCATAGTCATCTTAAAAAATTTAAGTCTGAATAATTTTATATGTAAAGTGTGTGTCTTATCAAAGGTTAAGAAAAAGTATAAATACAAACAATTTTATAATCACTTTAAAATTATTTAAAAAACATAATTGATAATTACTTTAATAATTTTCAAAAGTATTAAAAATTAACTTTATAGTTTTTATCTAAACTTCTTTAGTATTTGATATTTACAATAGGACTTAATTATTTATGAGTTGAGTCAAACGACACACAAAAGAATTCTTATTATATTTTTTTCATTCATAATAATTGGAACCAAAATTTTACTCAAAACACCATACCTATTTTCACTAAATTTATAGTAAATTAATAATGTACAAAATATGGGTGGCAAAAAAATCCGAATCTGACGGGTTTCGACCCGATTTAATTCGGTAGGGTCGATTTTTTTTTAAAATTTTCGGTTTTAGGCCAGGTTCGGGTTTAGGGTGGAAATTCTCCGATCTTGTTTATTAATATATATATATATATATTTATATTTATTATATTTAATATTTTTATTAATTTTCATCGGGCCGGGTCGAGTTTAATCAAGATTTTTAATTAAAATTTTGTGGTTGAGTCGAAATCGGATTATACTTTTATTATATCGGGTCAAGTTCGGGCGGCTAAAAAACCGCACCAGCCTTCCTAGTTGCCATCCTTACAAAATAAAATGCTAAAGGTACTCGTGAAATTTTATAACAACAAATTACAGTTTTAATCCTCATTTATAATCCATTATGTGAACTGATAATAATGAGAAAAAAAAACTTTGCTTAGTCTTGAGAAATGGAGCTTTAGTGAATAAATTAGGACACTGGTTTCAATTAAAGTTTTAATTTAGGGTTTTTGGGAACTCTACAAATATTTTCACTTGCCCGAGACATAATGCCTAGGGTGATATTGAGCATATCAGCTCGCAAGCTACTCGAGTTTGGTTCGGTCAAAGCTCAGTTTAAATGAGTTTGATTTGAGCTCGTGCTCAGCTCGAAATATATATATATATATATATATTCCATATACACACATTCGACTCGACTCGAGGCGAAAAGAACTTACTTGTTTTGACCCGACTCGAAAAAATTTCAAATAAAGTTTGAGTTATAAAATGGAAATTTGAATAACTCGAATAACTCTAAAATTTTAGTAATTAGTTGATCAATTTTCATATTCAAATAGAGTTTTGTCAATTTTGCATGATATATTATATATATCACATGTGAAAATATGAAGAAATACATATTATATGTATATTATATATGAATATAAAGCCTTTAAAATTGGAATCTATATGTGCACCACCCAACTCTAAGTATATGCATATATAAATATATATATGTGTACAATTAAATTTGTACAAAAACTCGAAAACTCGACTCGTTTAAAAATATTTTAAATAAAGTTTGAATCGTAAAATAAGACTTGCAAACTCGAATAACTCATTTTTTAACTCTACTCGATCGAACGCACAACTCTATGTGTATGTTTCAGTGTTGTTAATTTGTTATCATAGTTAAATACTCTAAATCACTTCTCCTTGTGAATTTGTATAATTTAGAAAATGTAATATAGTTAATTGTGGACTTCAAAATAGATATTATCTTTTTCTAAATAAATTTTTACATATTATTTTTCAAAAATTTTAAAAAATAATTTGTGAAAAACAAAAAACCGAGCTCAAATTATTTAATTTATATTCGAGCCTAAAATTTTGAGTTGGACGAACTTGGCGTAAGCTAGTTATCACCTCTAATAATGCCAATATGTCATAAAAGTTTTTGAAGATTTCAAAGCAGAAAATAAATTAATTTCGTGTCCAGTGACATTTTTGCCCTTACTGAAATCAAAATGTCATCCCCCAAAGCATTTTGCAGAGTAAAAATGGGGTCTTCCAAAACCACCATGGCTGCCACCACTCACAGTGTAATCTCCGGAAGATATTAACCTTGAAAAAAGCCTCTCACTATACACCATCTGTCGTAACTTTTTCCTTCACTATTCAAGATTTACGACACTTTCTTTGATGCTCACATGCATGGTTTCATCAAACTAAATGGATGTTCAACAGTTTTGGTGTGAAGTGTAAGCAAAGCTTTCACCTCCAATGAAACCCTTCTCTCTCACATGCATCTTGTCTCCTGGAAGCTGAAACTGTCACTTTTCACAGCTTCCATTGAAACCTCAAGAAAACCCTCTCTTTCTTTCAACTCTGCAACCTTGTTTTTCCTTAGTTTCCACATTGGGTTAATGGCTAGCCTATTTGCAGGCACTCATTTCTTGTTCTTTTTGTTCCTTTTTAGAACGCTCTTTGTCGCCTCTCTTTCACCTGATGGAGAGGTCCTTCTTTCTCTTTTATCAGCTGCTGACTTGTCTGCAAAAACTTCATGGAATCCAAAAAGCCCGACGCCATGTTTATGGCAAGGAATAACATGTTCCCCTCAAGATAGGGTTATCTCCCTTTCACTGACTGACACATTCCTCAATCTCTCGTCTTTGCCCCCACAGCTTTCATCTCTTTCTTCCCTGCAGCTTCTTAATCTCTCTTCCACCAATATTTCAGGCACCATTCCTTCTTCTTTTGGCAAACTGGTTGACCTTCGCCTTTTGGACCTGTCCTCTAACTCTCTCACCGGTTCCATTCCTCAAGAGCTCGGCCAGCTTTCTTCACTACAGTTTCTTTTCCTTAACTCAAATAGATTGAGTGGCGGGATCCCTCCACAGCTAGGGAACCTCACTTCATTACAAGTCCTTTGTCTACAAGATAATCTCCTCAATGGCTCAATACCATCTCAAATGGGTTCATTGGTTTCTCTCCAGCAGTTTAGAATAGGAGGCAATCCTTATCTGACAGGAGAGATCCCTTCACAGTTGGGCTTACTAACAAACCTTACCACATTTGGGGCAGCCGCCACTGGTCTTTCTGGTGTGATTCCACCAACTTTTGGGAATCTGGTGAACCTTCAAACTCTGTCTATTTATGATACTGAGGTGTCTGGTTCTATACCACCTGAACTGGGGTTATGTTCAGAGTTGAGGAATCTGTATTTGCATATGAACAAGCTGACTGGTACTATTCCACCTCAATTGGGCAATCTTCAAAAGGTTACTAGCTTGCTTTTATGGGGTAATGCTTTGACAGGTTCAATCCCGGCTGAGTTATCCAATTGTTCTTCACTTGTTGTGATTGATGCTTCGGCTAATGATCTTTCTGGTGAAATACCTGGTGATATTGGAAAGCTTGGTGTTCTTGAGCAGCTTTACTTGTCTGATAATTCGTTAACAGGGTTGATTCCTTGGGAGTTAAGCAACTGTTTGAGTTTGACTACGCTTCAACTCGACAAGAATCAGTTATCTGGTTCAATCCCATGGCAGATTGGTAACTTGAAAAACCTGCAGAGTTTCTTTTTGTGGGGCAATTTGGTTTCCGGGACAATCCCATCATCTTTTGGGAACTGCACTGAACTTTACGCTATTGATCTTTCAAGGAACAAGCTTACGGGTTCAATACCAGAAGAGATTTTCAGTTTGAAGAAGCTTAGCAAGCTTTTGCTTCTTGGAAACTCTTTATCAGGGGAGTTGCCTAAAAGTGTTTCAAATTGTCAGTCATTAGTGAGGTTAAGGCTTGGGGAAAACCAGCTTTCGGGGCAGATTCCGAAGGAGATCGGTCAACTGCAGAACTTAGTGTTCCTCGACTTATATATGAATCATTTCTCAGGTATTCTTCCTTCTGAGATTGCAAACATCACAGTTCTTGAGCTATTGGATGTTCACAACAACCACATTAATGGAGAAATCCCATCTCAGCTTGGGGAACTTGTGAATTTAGAGCAACTTGATCTTAGTCGAAATAGCTTCACCGGAGAAATTCCTTCTAGTTTCGGTAATTTTAGTTACTTGAACAAGCTGATTCTCAACAACAATTTACTATCAGGGTCTATCCCGAAATCAATTCGGAATCTGGCGAAACTTACACTGCTTGATTTCAGCTTTAACAATCTCTCCGGTGAAATTCCTTCTGAAATTGGTTATTTGACAAGCTTAATAATCGGTCTGGACTTGAGATCCAATATGTTTAGCGGTGAAATACCAGAATCAATGTCTGGTTTGAGACAGTTACAGTCACTTGATCTGTCTCATAACATGTTACATGGTAAAATAAAGGTTTTAGGTTCCCTTACTAGTCTTGCATCTTTGAATATCTCATTCAATAATTTCTCAGGTCCTATACCAGTAACACCTTTCTTTAAGAATCTTTCTTCCAATTCTTATCTGCAAAACCCGAACCTATGCGAATCCGTCGATGGTTCCACTTGTTCTTCAAGTCTAACACGAAAAACCCGATTAAGATCAGTCAAAACTGTGGCTTTCGTCTCTGTGATCATTGCCTCGGTTACTATTGCAGTCATTGCTTTGTGGTTTTTAGTAACAAGGAATCATAGGTATATGATAGAGAAATCTGCAGGAGCTTCATCATCTTCACCGGGAGCCGAAGATTTCTCTTATCCATGGACTTTTATTCCATTTCAAAAGCTCGGTTTCACCGTCGATAACATCTTGGACTGTCTAAAAGACGAGAATGTGATCGGAAAAGGTTGTTCAGGGGTTGTGTACAGAGCAGAAATTCCCAATGGGGAAATGATTGCGGTGAAAAAGCTTTGGAAAACAAAGCAAGATGAAGAGCCAGCAGTGGACTCATTTGCAGCAGAAATTCAGATTCTCGGACACATTCGCCATAGGAACATTGTGAAGCTTTTAGGTTATTGTTCCAACAAAAGTGTTAAGCTCCTATTATACAATTACATTCCTAATGGTAATCTGCTACAGCTTTTGCGAAGCAATCGAAACTTGGATTGGGAAACAAGGTACAAGATTGCCGTCGGATCAGCTCAAGGTTTAGCTTATCTTCACCATGATTGCAGACCAGCAATTCTTCACAGAGATGTGAAATGCAATAACATACTTTTAGATTCAAAGTTCGAGGCTTATTTAGCAGATTTCGGGTTGGCGAGACTGATGAACTCTCCTAATTATCACCACGCAATGTCCAGAGTTGCTGGTTCTTATGGTTATATTGCCCCAGGTAAGTTCCCTGATTAACTTTTATATGATCAATTTGAGTAGAATATTCATGCCTGCAATTTCATGCATAGTCTGAACTGCGCGGTTATGTCCGTAAAAGCGCCTTACAAATTGAAACATAATGTGAACATTCATATCCTGATCATATTCTAGCATAGCTGATGAACGTTTATTAATTTGAATGCAGAATATGGGTACACAATGAACATAACAGAGAAAAGTGATGTCTACAGTTACGGGGTGGTCCTGCTCGAGATTCTAACAGGGCGTAGTGCGGTCGAATCACAGGTGGGGGACGGATTGCACATTGTGGAGTGGGTGAAGAAGAAAATGGGGAGTTTCGAACCGGCGACATCGATTCTAGATGCAAAGCTTCAAGGATTGCCGGATCAACTGGTTCAGGAAATGCTTCAAACACTTGGCATCGCCATGTTTTGTGTAAATTCTTTGCCCGCGGAGCGTCCGACGATGAAGGAAGTGGTGGCATTGTTGATGGAGGTTAAAACCCAACCCGAAGAATGGGGAAAGACTTCTCAACCTCTAATAAAACAGTCATCAAATCAGAGTTAGTTTCTGTTTTTAGTTTAAATTGCAAGAACATGAATGATAAAGAAAAGCATGGGGAACAAGATATTGTTGAATTTGGATGATGGGCTTGGCTTGATGTACAGTTTTAGAGACATCAAAATCTCTTGATTTGTTATCTTACTGCCTTTTCTTTTGGATCATGTTCCATTATATCCAACACCTACTAAATCTTTGATCAATCTCTTAATTAAATTATCGACCATATGTGCATAAAGAATATGAACTTGAAAAACAATTTTGATTTTGTAGCCACGATATTGTAACTCATTAAAATGAATAAAACATTCGAAGTTATCAATCAATCTGTACAGTCAAAGATTATTTTGATATCACTTGTCACGGTGTTGTTGTCTGCAACTCTACGTTCTAAAACTTGTCTTTGTCTCCAATGTAGAATCAATATTTTCACCTCTCAAACGCGACATATGCGTATAGTGAGAGTAGGCCCAATGATGCAACAGAAAAGCAGACAGGCAAAACATACCCCATGCTTCCTCACATGCCTACCATACCACACACTACATTTTTGTCTCATTTTTTCCTTTTTGTTTGAAGACCTTTAAGCATTCGGTAATTATATTATCTCGATTATTTTGGACTCAGAATTGAGTTAGACTAAAATAAAAAAATCTGAATACGTACATTTTAAATCAACAAGTTAAAAGTGTTGTCTGTACCGAGCCTGACACTGCCAAAGGAAAATAAGCAAGTATCTACCATGACTTGTTTTCTTTTGTCTAGAGCTTTAAACGTTAGACGGCAATCAAGCCGAATAAACTGCAATTAGTAAGAAATTTGAGCTCTAACTTCATCCGGGGATTATCGGAATATTGACACCCAAGATCAAAGGACCAATTCAATTTTGTCATACCGCCGGCCACGGTGTTTCCTTCACAATAAACACAGCCAATCGGCAACTTCAAATTCCGACAGAACAAAGGGTGGTTACATATAAGCAGCGGTCATCATTCATCATTATTCATTTATTGTGATCAATAGTTGACAGCAAAACAGCCCTATATGCTGTCTCCCTCTATGTATATATATATGTATAGTATTGAGATTAACACTGAGGAATTGGAACTCCACAAGCGCTAGCGATCTGTCTAGTGTTGGGGTTATCAGCAAACTGTCTTAAAGCAGGGTCGTTAAGGTACCCACAAAAGCATGTCGTCTGCTCCCTCAGCCTGCTGCAACAGCTTTCGGGTGGAGGCGTCGACGACGTGATTGCCGGCAAGCATGCGCTGAGCTCTATGGGGTTGCATGTCACTTGTGCCTCCGCCCAGCGTGTTTCACCCGAAAACGCCACCATGACTAACACCGCTACTAGCGCCGCCGCGCTTAAGGCAACATGTGAAAACCTCTTCATCTTTGTGTTCTCCCACTCAAATTGTGAGGCTAAGGAGTAAGGACCCTGATTTATGGGTGTGAGATTGTGATGGCTCATATTCTTTGGGGGCGTTTCGTCACACTATTTGAGACCCCAAACTAAAATCAATTTCTGGTTAAATGGTGGGGTTTAAGTGGTTGGCATCTCTCTTTGTGTGAGCAAAATAAACAAAGGAATCTATATATCTATATAAATCCTCATGTTTTACGGACACGACTTGATAAAACCAACTCAATTGAACATACAAAAAAAATGGTTATAGGGTAAAATCATGTCAGTAACAACATTTTAATTTCGGATTCGATCTCAGCCTATTTTATTATGCTACCTTAATTTTTTACAAAATTTCGAATTAAAATTGAGTTGAATCAAATAAATTTATACAAATCAAATTAAAATGTCGTTGACAACATAATTAAATTCATAATTTTTTAAGAATCAAAAGCAAAGTTTCATTCTAAGAAGGGCGCAGAAGCAATGAGTCATTGGATCAAGTTCCATTCATGGGTGAACACAAACAAAATCAAGAGTTAACTTCAAATCGAAAATTTAAATAGTCACATTCATTGTTTTAAATTTCATGAAGAAAAAAGTTATTTTTCATGGGTGAGATTCCAGGTTTGCATCCAAAAGAGTTTGTCCATTAGAACAGGATGAAATCTCACCCAAACTTACCTGGAATAGTACAAATTTCATCCCTTAAAGTTCACCTCTCTACCAACCAAAAAAACAAAACAAAAGCAATGGCAAGTAATGCATCGATCAAAGGTGTTTAGAATGCAATGTATACCAAAAAATGGTTAAGAATGATGAAACCAGAAAACATGGAAGCAACGGGCGATCACCAATAATGAGACTTTGGATTGTAATCAACATGCACAACCGCTTCTTCGCTCGGTTTCAGTCACAGCCTCTGGGATGCCCTGGAAATAACTGCAATCATACACAGATAGGAAAATCAGTTGAAGGAAAAGAAATTGTACCGTATAGCCTGGTCAGTGGTCAACTACCTTAAAAACATCTGTGCTAAGACGAAGTACGTAGAAGCCAAATATATTAAGGCAAAAGTGGAAGAAAAAACAGTTTCACTGTAATAACAAGTGAAACAAAAATTGCTCATGAAATCAATTTTTCAACCATAATGATTACATGTCAACAGCAGAAACATAAAATCCATATCCTGCTAATCTATACGGTAACTTTTTTCTATACAAATTACTCAAGAAACATCGAAGCCCGTGTTAAGCATAGCAGAAGAGCACCATGGAATGCAAGTTAGTGCACATCCATACACAATAACACAACCAAATAATAAAGAAAACTATAACAGAAGAAGTAGGTTGTGATAACAGTAAGACCTATGATCATCATTCTAAGATCTAGATGGCTAAGTCGTTTCTAATCGAATAAGGAGTACTTTTTGGTAATAAAGAAATTAGCTATATGATAAAAGAAACATATTTCTATGAATCAATATCAGAAGTGACTGAAGAAAGTACACGTCATCGCGATTCTCAATTTACTATAACTGCAAGAGATATGAAGGTCTCTAAATCTGCAATGCTTGGAAAAACCATACACCACTCTGGGCCGACAACACCATGCCGGAAAGCTACTAATGTGTATGCCAAAATTCACTCAAAACAGGGAATATGTTTCAAAATAAACTTACATGTCCTGCTCACGCTCATGTTCTAGAGCAGATTTGGCAATAGAAAGGAAAGCAGAATCAACATTGATATCTTCTTTTGCCGATGTTTCAAAGTATGGCATGTTTCCTTTTGAAGCACACCAATCTTTTGCTTTCTTCTCGGAGACCTACATGGCTCAAGATGCCACCTATTAGGCTGAGGTGCGAGGATAAAGGAAAATTAGGACATATAAAAAACACATATCCTTACCACTCGACTATTACCACCATCTATATCTATTTTGTTTCCAAGCAACATAAATGGAAATGTCCTGGGATCAGTTGGATTGGCCTGGCATGGAATGAAAATGGAGACCATATCACCATTAAAAACAGATAATAATCACTTCCAAAGAAATTAACCATAAACACAAAAGACTAATCAACCTCAGAAATTAAATTTGCTGCTAGGAAAGCTCATGCGCATTGACAAGGAAAGTAGGTCAATTTGAGCACTGAAGTGTGGCATCAGCAAAACAATGTTTTAATCCAATTTATAACTAGTTGAGGTTTAACATGATACAACTAGGAAGCAAAAGAGAAATTTCACATTCCCATGAGAATCAGCATTCACTGGAGTTACTACTACAAAATGACCTGCATACTCCTTTTGATCTGCTTATTATATTAAACCTATACGGTTTTATAAACCAGCTCTGACTAGTTTGACTGCACAAAGGAATGGCCGGAAAACAGGAACTGATGGCCAAATTCCAAAAGAACAGTAGAATGACAACAAACAAGATAAAATCAAAAAATCAGTATACACATTTGAGTTTAACTCATTCACTCCAGTGACGAGAGTTTAACTAGAAATTCTGTTTCTTTCCTGCTCAAAAAGTGTTAAAACTAATAGCACCAGTGCAAAAAGTAAAACCAGTGCAGAACAGGCCAATAAATCTAAAACACTGCAGATTCTTCTTGACATTCTCATAACCACGGCGATGTTATAGAGGCATAAAACAACTAAAAGTGAATGTGGCATGCATTAAGACATTCGAAAACATAATTCGCTAAAGAACTAAAACCAACAAACAAAACGACGGAATAGAGATAGGGCCGGGCGAAGAGAAACCTGCTTAAGAAACTCGTCATGCCAATTATCAAGGTTATCGAATGATTTCATCACATTAACGTCATAAACTAGCACGCAGCAATCTGCACCCCTATAGAAGGCAACTCCGAGACTCTGAAAACGCTCCTGCCCTGCAGTATCCCATATCTATCCAATGCAATGCCGCCAAAGAAAGAAAGAGAAACAAATTCATAAACATAATCTCTGTGAAAACTTCAAAACTAAGCAAGAAATAGTATGGAAATACTCAAAGTTAAAACCTCACTTGCAGAGTGACAAGGCGATCATCAATCTGGAGTTCCTTGGTGACAAAATCAGCACCAATTGTTGCTTTATATTGCTGACTAAACTTCTTATGAACATATCTAAATTCAAGAAGTTAATTCCAACAACAATGTACCTTATAAAGTCAACCTTTAAAATCTAAAGTCAGCCTCCCAAACAAAGAAGAGAAAATCACAGAAATTAAGACGATGTGAATATTTAAAATTGGATTACTGTTGAAAGGATACTGATTCATCAACGACGTCTTGCCCACCCTGATATTGACAATAACCGATTAATCAAACAAATAACTAGAAAGATCCAAAAGCTTTAAGATTTTAGTTGTAAAAGGAAGAAACCCTAGAAATTGAAATTGAGAACGAACGTACCCGCTATCACCGAGAACAATGACCTTGAGCAAGGTTCGTCTTCGCATTGCCATGGCGGTAAAATTAACGGGAAATTATGGTTTTGATTTATTAGATTTGATTTACGTTTTTTAAAAACAAAATCTTAATTATTACACCCTCCAATTCTTTTTTGGTCCTAAATTCCTTTGGGTGCTTTAAATTTATTATGCTTTGATAATAATAGAGGAAGAGGTTGTTTAAGATTAAATCTAATAATAATGTTAATTAAGATTAAAATAATGTTTTTATCAGTATAATATAGGTTTATAGATATTTTAATATAATATAAAATAATATAATACTCTTCTGGAATCTAGTGTTCCGTGGATTTACCCGACATATCTGGAAAATCTATTGAAAAAGAGATTTCTTTTTCCCCTCCTTTATATTGTTCCTTTTTCTGCATTAAAATTTTCATTTTTTAGGGATGAAAGAGCTAGCTTGGTTTCTCAATAATTTTAAAAGTTTATAGTATTTTTAGAAAAAAAAATAATTAAATTTTTATTATTATTTTAATATTTTTAGATAAATGATGCATTTTATTATGCTCAAAACAAAATATTATTACAAGAAGATTATTACAAACTATATCATCTCTCTATACAGTAATTTTTCAACTACTACAAAGTTGCATGCTAGTGATATCAACACTGTCAAAACTAGTACGAGAAAATTTCAGTCTAACGATCTCCTTAATTTCGAGCAGTAAATCCTTAAAACTTCGACATTGCCCACAAAATTTTCTATAGTTACTTTCTTCCCATACAAAGTACAAACAAGAAGACCAAGCAATCTTCAAGATACAAACAAGTAAAGATCTACCTTTCAACTTAGTAGAAGCCCAGCCAAGTTATTGCTCTTAAGAACCAATGCAACGACGCAAGTTCTATAAACTCAACATTTCCTCCAGTACCTTTCTTGACAAATCACAATAAAAAAACATGTGCTTATGAGTTTTCTCAGCACGACCACATAAGATATAACAACTATCAATCTGAATCCCCCAACCCAGGAGCCTATCCTTAGTGGGGAGCCTACCAAGAATAGATATCCAACTAATAACAACATGTTTAGGTATATGAATGAAAAATCAAATGAGCTTGTGCCATGAAACTTTAGGGACAATTCCTCTAAGACTAGCATACAATAATTTAGTTTGCATCCTGCTAAAGTTATAATGTTGTGCATACAGAATGCTTGCTTCATTCCGAAGCTTAAAGAGCTTCTTCAAACTTCAACTCATACCTCTTAATTTAAACAATTGTCAAAAAAAAATTTCTTTCAAAACATACGACTGAATCCAAGTCACCTAAAGGGAGCCCTCATTTGCCAAGATATTCTTGATAAGATTCAACATACATGCTTTATTTCATACGTGCAAGTCTTTGAGCCTCAAGCCTCCCTCAGATTTTAAAAGACAAACATGCATGCAATTGACTCGAGCCCCTAAAGTAGAAGCATCTTTACCTTTCAACAGGAAAATCAAGCAGATTTGTTCAACTTTATCAATCACGGCCTTAGGAAGAAACAATTGACTACACTAAAAATTAGCAATACTAAAAAGAACGGATCGAATCAATTGGATCCGACCAGCATAACTAAGACATTTGGAGGACCAATGACTTAGCCGAGCCTGGACCTTCTCCAAAAGAGAAAGGCAATCTTTTTTTGAAAACTTTCTAGTCACCAAGGGCACCTCTAAGTAATAAACAGATAAGCAACAAAGCCTAAACTCAGAAGCTTTCTGAATTTCATTCTTGGAGGCATTTAGACTTAGGCCGGACATCTCATAAAATCTCTCCAAGATATAATGAATACTAACAATTGGATAAGTCCTAAGAAATTTTCTTACACTTTGGGTGATACTGAAAAACTCCAACAACAGTAGCCTTATTCAAAATTTTAAATAGGACATTCATAGCCATAACAAAGATGTAAAGAGACAAAAGATCTTCCTATCGAATACTCTTTGCACCTTTAAAATATCCAATTGAGGCATATAGAGAAGCTTGAAGAAGTCAAACAAATAAAAAGCCACTGTAAAAATTTAAATAGAATTCTCATAGCTTTAAAAATAGAGATAATAAAATTTTAATTCAGTGAGTCGAAAGCTTTCTGGAGGTCAACCTTCCGTGCACACCTAGAGTACAAAATGGTTCTAGCATAACTCCTGACTAACTCTTGTGCTAACAGAGTATTGTCAACAATATTCCTTCCCTTAATAAATGCAGATTGATTCATGATAATTATACCAGGAAAAAATTTATAAACCTATTCACCAACACTCTAGAAATAGTCTTATACACAGCATAGCAATAAGATATGGGTTTGTAGTCATTAACCTTACATGAATGAAAAGATTTAGGGACTAATACAAAGACAGTAGCAGAGATGGCTGAATGCAACTTTGAAGTTTCAAAAAAAATCTCACAACCTTCAAAAAATCAGTCCATACAACAGACCAAGCAGCCTTAAAGAATCAGGAAGAGTAGCCGTTGGGTCCATGGGCTTTGTCATTCCCTTGACAAAAAATAACTTCTTCAGTTTTTTTATCACTTGGGAGGTTTATCAAAGAATCGGTAGCCTTTAGCGGGACAAAATACTGAAGTAGCTCTTGTAAGACACTCTTAGGACAACTCTTGACTTCAGAATCAGGGGTGCCAATCAGATTGGTAAAAAATTTAACAGATTTAGCTTTCATTTGCTCAAAAGTCTCCAACAAGAAACCATCCTCTGACTTGAAAGCTCGAATAGTAATTATCCTTTTATTGGCAACTACGATTGAGTGAAAGAAACGAAAGCTTTGATCTCTTTCTTTCTACTATTTAACCTTAACTTTTTGCCAAAAGAAGCTTATTTCAGATTATTTTAAATTTTTAAATCCTTCAAAAGTTTTAATTTAACTCCTTCAAATTTATTATATGATGACAACATAAATTGGACGATGGAAGGCAAAATTGCTTTGTATATTTTTTCAATAATTTTAGGGTGATCAAAAGATTTAAACCCGAGTTCTTGATTATTCCTTTTTCATAATATTTTAAAAATAAATATTAAATAAACGTATACTACAATTTAATTACATCATTATAATAAGGGAAAACTACACCACTGACCACCAAACAAATTGGGGATACTTATTTAGACCACCGAACTATAAAAAACGTCAATCAGACCACCGAACTTATAAAATCAACCTATTTTGACCACCGCCGTTAAAAACCTAACGGTAGAGTGACGGAACTGCCACGTGACAATTGACGGAAAAATTTAAAAATTACACATTTGGTCTATATTATTTACACATTCTTTCAATTTAGTCCTAATTTTAAATTAATAAATTATTTAATTAAGTGGTGACACGTGTCAACACCTTATTGGAAGACTTTAATTATTTATATTTGATTTTATTAATTTATTTTCCCCCTCCAATCAGGTGGTGACACGTGTCACCACCAATTTAGAGGAGAAAAATAAACTTCTCCCCCTTGCGTTTAGCAAGAATCAAACTTAGGTCTCTAAGTTGTAAAGCACATGGCTTTGCCACTGCACCAAGCACAACTTTGTGTTATAATTCTCCAGATATAATATATACCTCTTATTAGTTTCCACATTTATAAGTCAAAAGTTCAAACCTTAAATACTAATTTCACATATATATATATATATATATATATATAAATCTCAAATGCTAAACTCTAACCTTAAATATTTCCTGGAGTGGCAATATTTTACATTACGAACAAAGACTAAAACTGAACATCAAACAAAGACTCACCCTTTGACTACCATGTACGAACCAGTGTATAGTTACTTTCCTCCTTTAAAAATAAACAACCAGAAGCAGATTTAGTGGGAAAAAGTGAACATCAAACAGCTAAAAGATGGAAAAATAAGCTTACATTCTAAGTCGAAGCTTCATCATTTCCTTTCCATGCTTTCATGAGCAACGAGATGCTGCTCTCCTGGAGTTCAAGGATTTACTAGTTCGAGACTCGATGAGAGACGACAACTCAGCAGACTTGTTTCTTGGTGGCTTAGAGACATCGAATTCCAGTTCAGAATGTTGTCACTCGGCCCTGGTGGGATGTAGTTCCAGTTCATCTTCAAGATAAGTGATTCGTCTGAATCGTGTTTAAGGTTTGAGCTTTTGACTTATAAATGTAGAAACTAATAAGAGCAATATAATATATCTGGAAAATTATAACATAAAGTTGTGCTTGGTGTAGTGGCAAAGCCATGGACTATACAACCTGGAGACCCAGGTTCGATTCTTACTAAATGCAAAGGGGAGAAGTTTATTTAAACCACCTGATTAAATAATTTATTATTTTATTAATTTAAATTAGGACTAAATTGAAAGAATGTGTAAATAATATGGATCCAAATGTGTAATTTTTAAATTTTTCTGTCAATTGCCACGTGGCAGTTCCGTCACTCCACCGTTAAATTTTTAAGGGCGGTGGTCAAAATAAGTTGATTTTATAAGTTCGGTGGTCTGATTGACGTTTTTTATAGTTCAGTAGTCCAAATAGATATCTCCAATTTGTTTGGTGGTCAGTGGTATAGTTTTCCAATCGAACATTAAGATCGATGGATGAAATTGTATACAAATCATTTACCCTCCACTTTTTTTTTGTTATAATCGAATGTTTAATCGGATACAAATTGAGATGGTCGGTGTTCCACTTGAATAGTAACATCCTCGGCTAGTCTTCTTGATCTCTACCCACAGCAAATCAATGGCTGATCTTCCAATCAGATTCGGTATCATTGGGTGTGCTGAGATAGCCCGCAAAGTCTCTCGAGCCATCCAACTTGCTCCAAACGCCACTGTCTCCGCCGTCGCCAGCCGATCCATCGATAAAGCCGCCAATTTCGCCCAGGCCAACGGCTTCCCACCCGAGGCCAAGATCTACGGTTCCTACGAGTCCCTTCTAGACGACCCTGATGTCGACGCCGTTTATTTGCCGTTACCCACTAGCCTTCACCTCAAATGGGCTGTATTGACGGCTCGGAAAAAGAAGCATCTCCTAACGGAGAAGCCCGTGGCCTTGAACGTTGGTGAGTTTGATCAGATCCTGAAGGCTTGTGAAGAAAATGGGGTTCAGATTATGGACGGTACGATGTGGGTGCATAATCCCAGAACCCACAAAATGAAGGAGTTTTTAAACGACAAGGAGCGATTTGGTCAGCTTAAAACGGTAAATAATTTACTGGGTTTCAGCATAATTTAATGTTCTTCTTTTATTTATGTAGTTACACCATATGAGAAGTGTTAAAGCTCAATTCAAGGTTTTGTTCATCCTAGGACCTTGTAGTAATGCATCATCTTTGTAGTAAAATATGCAATTAAATGGTATCAACTTCAAATTATATGAATGTCTGGTTCTTGTCTTTTGTATAAAATTAGCAACTAGTTTTACTCAAGAATCAGATATTCTTTGTGTTTATAATTAACGGAGCCTGGATTCTTGTTGGTCCAGAATCTGGTGATTTTCTGAACCTCTTCAACTGAGCTTGTTATTGTTAAAACATGAGAAACTTGAGCTTAATTTTGTTTGAGTCGAAACAGAGAAGTTGGTATATGTTTGTATGCATCCATGTGGGCATGTTAGCATAACACTCGGCCAAGCTATCTTGGCAACCTCTCAATTAATATCCTTAATGTTTATCACCTTCCTGTAAGATGTGTTGCTAATGTTTGTACATTTTCTCAACTTGTTATTTATGTGACATGAATTCATAACTTTTGTGAATTGTGATCCCCTTAGACTGTGGAAAGAACTTCCAGCGGCGAAAGGCCTGTTTCTGATAACCTTGCAGTGGTATATTTATTTCAGTATAGATTATGTTGTTCCGACTATTTTTTTAGAAGTATCCATGTCTGTCACTTGTGTCCGGAACATGGCATGGGAATATGATCACCAAGGATCCTTCACATAGAAAAACTTAAGAGAAATCTGATCATACTTGTGCCAGACAAGTACTATATCGGACACTCGCACCTAAGTCTGGATAACATGGGTTATAGATGTTCCATAGATCGATACACTTCCACAAAAGTATGCCAGAATAAGCTTAATTATGTGGTAAAATGGCATATCAGATGCTTTTTCAAGAGAGATTGAGAATAGGGACAAAAAATCGGGTGTTTATGCTCCTCCCTTCTGTCCATAAGCTTCAGTTGGTTTAGAATGTTATCTAATTATCTTTAGATGCTGTTTATGCTTTTATGATAATAAAACGGCCGTTGCCATATTAACAAGTTATTATGAAAGTATATATATATATATATTAGACTACCTTCTCGCTTTCTAGAGACTGGCAATAGTGATTAATATAACCTTTGACTTCTTCAGGTAAACAGTTTCTTCACATTTTGTGCGGATTCGGATTTTCTCAAGAATGACATTCGTGTGAAACCAGATCTTGATGCTCTCGGTGCTCTTGGCGATGCCGGGTGGTATGGCATCAGGTCAATCTTGTGGGCAGCTGATTATGAGCTGCCGAAAACTGTGACAGCCATGCGACATCCTGTGCTAAACGAAGCAGGTGTATTACTAGAGTGTGGAGCTTCACTACTCTGGGACAATGGCAAAGTTGCAAGCTTCCATTGCTCTTTTTTATCAAATTTGACAATGAATCTCACTGCTATAGGAACATTAGGAACTTTACATCTTACGGATTTCATTATTCCTTACCAAGAACACGAGGCCTCGTATACTGCATCTACGAAACCCAATTTTAACGAACTTGTAACGGGATGGGCGCAGCTTCCGAGTGAACACACTGTCACTGTAGATCTACCACAAGAAGCCTGCATGGTGAGGGAGTTTGCTAGCTTGGTGAAAAATATTAAAAAGAATGGTGCGCAGCCGGATAAAAAGTGGCCGACAATCAGCCGGAAGACGCAACTGGTTCTGGACGCTGTCAAGGCATCGATTGAGAAGGGTTTTCAACCTGTTGAGATTGTTAGTTGATATGTTTGATCATTTGATTGAGCTTTGAATTATCTATGCATGTTTGAATGATCTGTTCCACTATGAGATTGTCTGTTGTGCATTGCTTTTTAGCATGAGACTTGTACCTCATTTTAGCGGTTTACCCCAAACGGAGTTGATTAAGTACCATCATTTTCTGATTAAATAAAATGATGTAACGTTCCGAAGTAAATGTCAAGATTTAAAAGAAAAATATTAACATCTTTAATCACTCGATTAATTAACGGATATTAACAATTACAATTATCATAAAATCCCATTGTCAACAATGAAAATCGTTATTAAGAAGTTAAAGCAATGTGTGTGGAATTGAAAAATCATTGAACGCCAAGATAGAAAAAATTGGACAAAATGACGACACGTGTAGAACGAGAACTGCTTACCATTCCTAACTATCCATGTCATGCCATCATCACACACGATAAAGACCGGCGTCTGAGATTACAAAAATTAATTAAACTAGATTGTGTAAACAAATTCTCCATTAATTCTTTCTCTCCATCCTATGAAATAAATCATATTTAATTTTTATAATTTTTAATATATTTATAGTATTATATTTTTTATCACGTCGAATTGAATTTTTTTAAGAAAATTCACGCTCGACGAGCACCGATGAATACTATTAATTTAATTTATAAAGATTAAAAATTCAAAGGACTCGCCGTATAATTATAAATTATTTAAAAATAAAAAATTAAAAAAAATTATTTTATTTTTAATTTTCTTTTAAACATAGATCAAATTAACTATCTACCTTAAATTAAAAAATTTTAATTTTTCTTCATTTGAAATTTAAGCCGCCACCATAGCCTCTTCCTGTCGCCGTCGTTGTATTAAAAATTAGTAAAATAAGATTAAACAACAGAATTCCATTTTCCATAATATGAAATTAAGCTAAGAAATCACATGCTTGAAAAAAAAACATTATAAACAATGAAACATCAAGACAAAATGGAAGCTTTTTGCCAGAAAACTACGCGAGTATTAGCAGAGAACCCGAACAAGAAACGCCATTGCAAAACAATAAGAGGTCTGGGTCGAGAACTGTAAACCGGTGCTCAAAAAATAAAAGAGAAAATAGAAACTAAAATATGAACTCGCATCAAAATCGAGCATAATCGAGGCAGGAGCCAACGATGGCGACGGCTTGAATTTCAAATGAACAAAAATTAGAGTTTTGTAATGTAGGGGTAGATAGTTATTTTAATTATGTTTAAAAGAAAAATAAAAATAATATAATATATTTTAATTAATTAATCTTTTAATTTTTAAATAATTTATAATTATACGATGAGTTTTTTAAATTTTTTATCTTTATAATTTAAATTAATGATACTCATCGATATTCATCTTTAATAGTGCTCATCGATGCTCGTCGAGCATGACAAACTCATTTTTTTTATCCAACTTTGATAAGCTTGGAGTTCTAGAAATAAAAAGAGAAGGCTGCCTATGGATATAATAATGTATAATATTAATGAAGTTGTGTCATAACCAGATCAAATAATTGAATTTCGTACATTTGTGTAAACAAAAAGTCTTTCCGCACCTAACTTCTCTTACTTTCATAATCAAACTTTATTTTCAACGACAAATTTCGTGAGACCAAACCATAGTTCTTTTTTTCTTTTCGTAATTTGTAATTAAAATGCTATTTTCAATTACGAATTTCGTGAGACCAAAATTTCCTAGTATTTTATACATACATAATTCAAATTTGACTATGAAATTTACACGTCAGATTGTACGTCTAGAAAGTTGGCTGGGCCGAGGATTTTGAATTTCTTGAAAACGTACGGTGATATTATCAGCATCAAGATGGCTACTTTTTATATAAATAAGAAGAAACCAAAGCAAAAGAATTCGAAGGAAGGGAACAACCGAAGAACAAAGATCGAACATCATTAAAATGGGTTCCCAGAAACATGTCTTTCTTTTCTTGTCGGTGCTTTTCTTTTTCAATTCCCTTCTCTTCTCCGCTGCCGATGACGTTTACTACGAATTCATTGTAAGAATTTGTTTTTATAACTTTTTTTTTGGGATTATTTAGTTTCTTTATCTGATCGATATGGTTGTAATTCGCAGTTGCAAGAAGCAGAGTTTACTAAGCTTTGCGGAACAAAAACCGTCTTGACCGTCAACGGCAGCTTTCCGGGACCGGAGATTCGGGTCCGAAGAGACGACACCGTTTATGTCAATGTCCACAATCAAGGAAGATTTGCTGTTTCCATTGACTGGTATACCATCTCTAAATCTCCTTGAGCTGATATGTTAAATTGTTATTGCAGAATATAGATATTAATGGGTCGGAAGAGATCGAATTCTAATAGAAATTATGCATACTATCAACGTTATATGTATTTAATCAAAATATAATTTGATTTTATTTTATTTTGAATCAAATAATATTATTATAACACCATTTAATAATAATAAATCTAAACCATTTACACTCCCTAGTCCCTATGAAAGGAAATAGAAATAATTTTATTTTGATTAATATTTTATAAACTAAAATTAATATTTTTTGGTTGCCTTTCCGGTTTTCAGGGCTTTGCCCTGGCTAATCCGGACCGACCCGCGTGGCACACCTAGTTTTGGTGGGTGAGTCTTTCAACGGGAATTTTATGTTTAAGTAATACCAAATTTTACCACGTACCGACCCGCGTCGCACACATAATTTTAGTGGTAGAGTCTTTTAACGGGAATTTTCTGTTTAAGTAATACCAAATTTTACACTTAGACCAACCTCGTTTGTTTTAAATATATTTTTTAATATTTACATTATAATATTATGTATTTCAACTTTTACATTATATAAATAATAATATTAGAACTAAATCTAACCTTTTTAAAAGACTTTTAAATTCATTTTATATATAATTTTAGAAAAAATAAACTAATATTTTTAATTATTTGATATGATTACAAGATAATATTTGTTCGTTAACCTTACCTTTTAACAAACAGACCTACAACAAAATTGATCGAACTAGGGTCGCTTAAGGATAACAACATTCTATTTTCTTTTACGAAAATTACTTGTTGGATTCGAACAAACTGATTTTTGAACAAGTATTTATTTGAAATCATATTGGCGGGTTATTGTTTTCTGGGGAAATTGATAGGGAGGGCGTTGAGGATTCAATTGATGGTGCAAATGAGTTGATTCAGCCCGGTAGAAATTTCACTTACGAAATTGAATTAGACGATGAAATCGGAACCTTATGGTGGCACGCTCGGAGTGCTTGGGCTAGAGCAACTGTCCACGGCGCCTTTGTCATTTCGCCGGCCGCCGGTGAAGAATATCCTTTCCCTGCACCCACTTCAGATCAAACAATTATACTCGGTAAAATGCTCTAAACAATTATATTTATTTTTGTTATATATATAAACTTAAATATTATGAATCTTAACAATTCTTTGCCAAACTCTTTCTTTCAGGAGAATGGTTTAGACAAGAGTTAACGGAAGGCATTGTTCCCGGCCAAGCAGATGCGTACACGATCAACGGCCATCTCGGAGAAACATATGGATGTAACGGTACGTATCTGATACTCACACCTGAATTCGAATAACATAGTTTCTTTGTTAAACTACCTTTTGTAGTAACACTATTCATAATTTCTTGTTTGCGGCAGATACATCATATCAGCTACAAGTGGATTACCAGGGTTTATACCTCCTCCGTATAATAAACGCTGTTGCCAATGAAACAATGGTGTTCGCCATCGCCCAACACAGCATCACGATCGTCGGACGAAACGCGGCATATGCCCGGCGCTCGTTCTCGAGTTCCCTGACATTAGCCCCGGGGCAGACGCTCGACATCTTGCTCAGCGCGAACCAGAACGTTGGCCAATATTATATCACTGCTCGGCCATCCTCCGGTAGACTTAATACCACCGGAATTATACATTATACCACCAGCACAGGTGGTTTAGTTTAATTACTTGGATTTTCGAATGTCATTGTTAGTCGTTATACTCATAGATTTGTTTCTCAAATAAGACATTCAGTAGGGCAAACCGCTACGTGTAATAATATCAACGCCCTACTAAATCCATGCTAGCTGTGGATATAACTTGTGTTCTTTTCATTGAAATGTTAGCTGTGATTTTTATTTGTATTTGTTAATGTTTATTTTTTATATATTTTTAATTTATCACTTATTTTCTGAAAATATTTGTGTGTCAATATCTCTAAATTAAGTCTGAGCTTCAGCTAAAGCCTAAATCATTAAATCTTAATATGGTTCAATCATAAAACTCAAAACAAAAACCCTAATCAACCATACTGAGTCTTGACATGTACTTCATGTTAATATTAGTATAATATATATGTCGCATCAATAAATAATTTAAAAGTATTTTAAAAAAAATAAAATATAGTATAAAGTATATATATGTAATAACATGCTAATAATCATAGTAGTGTTGTTAAATTTTTTAATATTTTAGTAAGTTTTTTATTGAAATAAACACCAAATTAACTATATTTAATAAGTTGAGGGCTAACAGTAACACTATCTCAAATAATAAGAGTTAAATTAATAGAAAATATAAATGATAATGATTAAATTTGTCATGATGTTGAAAAATAAAAATTTCAATCAATGGGTTCAAATATAAATGATATCTTTAATCATATTAAACCATTAATTAAAACCGTTAGAACAATAATGAATCATATGTAATTTTTTTGTATATATGAAGTGATTATTATCGTGTGTTAACAGTGTCATTTTATTTGTTTTATATTATTATCTTTTTGAAGAATCATTTTAAATGAAAATTTTAAAATAAAAATAATTAGAAAATTCAAAGTTCAACGAAAATTTTCAAAAATCCAAGAAATCTATATTTTATCTTAAATATTTTATTTTTCAAACTTAAGAATTTAAAAAGAAAAAATAAATTAAAATTACCCTCCCACTTTAAAGGAGGAGAATAAGTACTGGACTTAAAAAATATATCATGTACATTTTAAAAATTTTAAAATAAAATATTTAAGTCACTTAATCAAAAATAAAAATAAGTAACGAGATTCGATAACAAATAAATTTTAAAAAATATCCAATCATATAATACTAAAGTCAGAATTTTTTTTGTAATATCAAAATACAATAAAAAAATTAACTCCCTCTGAAAATATTAATTTAGCAACAACACCAATAATAACCAAAAGAGGACTGTCTAAAATTCATTCGTTTCTTTCTTCTCTTTTGATTCATTGGCTGGGTTAATACTCAGTGAATTAGCTCTAGGTTTAAACAACAACATTCAAAAAAATATAGATTAATGGTATAATCGAGTCTAGCTGGTTCGACTCAAAAACTTGTGACTTGAAAATTAAAGATTTGTCACTTGAGGCTTGAAGTTCGGGTCAAGAGCTCACTCAAAATTTATTTTTAAACTTTAAATTCAATTTGAAATAAATATTAACAACTAAGTTTAAGTAAACTTATTTATGTGATAAAATTGAGCTCAATCACCATATGCAACATCAAGCTCAACAAAATAGGGTTAAATTTGAATTGAAAATTTCTAATGCTAAGTAAAAAAAAAAAAAAAAACTCGATTGCACTTGCGGACCGTTCAAATAAAATATTAAAATACTCAAATTCAACTCAAAAATGATGAAACTAAACTCAAACCCTAAATTAAATAGTAGAAATTCCCGACTCCCAAACTCATAAATAAAGGAAAAGGAATGTTGATAATTAACCCATCCAGTGAATCTAAAAACAAGAAAGCAAAGGAGCTTCTTTCGATTTTCTAAGGAGGAAATTGGCAGAGTCTTTCTTAATGGAAATGGATATATATAATGTATAATATATGTAACAGTACATTAATTAAAATTACAAATTATGTCGACATTTTCTTTGAACATAAGGAAATTATGTCGACATGTTTTGTCCTTTTCTTTTGTACATACATGGTAATGTGTAAAACTAGACAAGCTTAACACAAAAAGAAACAACACCAATGGTACAGATGATAGCCGCCAAGGCCGTGTCCACAAGTGTACACGTGGGCTGCTTGCAAGGCCATGTCATTTTTATAGGTCTGGGCTTTAATGTGAATCTTGGGAGCAGAGTTATCTCTAATATTTTTGGCCGAAAACTCAAAATAGATCTTATATAATAAAAATATGTGTTATTACTTTAAATAATTACTTTAGTATTTTATTAATAAACTATAAAACATGGTCAAATTTTGATTATTTTTATTGTTTTGTTAAGAAAATATCTTCAATACAACTAAAATAATAAGGTACCACCACCAACTTACAAGATTGTCACTTGAAAATTTACCGAAACTATGAAAGTAGAAAATGAGACTCTGAATGCGTGCTTATATTAATCCCCTTATGAGATGACACTATCTTGTAGCATTGTTTGATTAGATTATATTAGTCATTATTCATTTTTAACGGAAAGTGATTGGCGTTTAGGCATGTTTTAATTCCTAAGCTTTCTCAATCTCAACCACTAGCTTAGATTAAAAAAAAAACCATTAACTTATAAGATTGTCACTTGAAAAATTACTAAAGTTGTAAGGTAGAAAATGTGACTTTGAGCGGGTGCTCATGTTGCTCTACTTCTGAGACGACACTGTCTTGGAGCATTGTTTAATTAGATTATATTAGTCATTATCCATTTTTAACTAAAGAGATTGGCGTTTAGGCAGGTTTTAATATCGAAACTCTCACAGTCTCAACCATTAATTTAAATTAGATACAACCATTAATTTATAATATAATTAATTGAGAAATTACTGAAGCTGTGATTGTAGAAAATGAGACTCTGAGTGAGTCTCATATTGATTCTCCTTCTGCAATGGTACTATCTTAAAGCGTTGTTTGATTAGATTAAATTAGTTATTATTCATTTTTTAACTAAAGAGGTTGATGTTTAAGCATGTTTTAATCTCCAAACTCTCTCCGTCTCAACCTATTCCTTCACTAGACATGCTTAGCATATTCTACCTGTCACGGATGAACCCAGGGAATTAGTGCTGGGGAAAAATAAATTTTATAAAGTTTTGGGAGGAAAATTTTACTTCAAAAGAGTTTAAATTGAATAATTGATAATTAAGAAAGACTAAAATTGTTATTACTCCATTAAACCAAGGTTGCACTTTATATTGTATGACATAATGAGCATACAGTTTATATTATAAGAGGGGCTTACAGTGTTTACTCTTTTAGCATCGAGAATGCATCCTCCAAATTCATCATCATTAATTATAATGCATCGACACTAAGCCAAGGAAATCTTTTACATAAAGTTTCGGGCTTAAAAGATGGTTTGGGCTTAGAATCAAACGAAGCCCAAAATTGTTTATTGATTTTGTTTGGATTGTTCTTATAAAAAGTTTATGGTTTTAGTTGCCCATAAAAAATGTAGTGTTTTTTTTAATAGTTTTAACGTATATTAAGGTAATATATTTATATAATTTTTAATTATTTGACAATGTATATACATCTTGTAACAAAGCAATTTTAACCCAAATTTCTTACAATAAACATCATCTTCTTTTTTACTGAGAACACTTGTTGGGTTAAGAAATATCATTTTATTATGAGCCACTCGCCACATCATACAATTAAAGCCACTCGCTTCAAACATTTTTATGGTTAAAAATTCACTTATTTTTCTCCATGTCATTCTATTATGAGTAGTTAGTTAAAAATTACAATTTGATTGTACTTATCGCTTAAATATATTGAGGTAGAAACTAAAGACGATGTAATGAGAAAAGTTTAAGATAAATAGTTAATTTGATCTTAAAATAAGTCTACTAATTAAAACCAATGTATTTTTAAAAGTTTCGTTACCTAAGCTTGAGCCGCTTATGGTCCATTTTAGAATTTGAAAACCAATAAAGTATATGAAAATTAAAAGTTTCTACAAGTATCTTAGTTTTAAGATTTAAGAGCTTAGTTTAGGGTGTATGGTTTAAAGGTTTAGGTGTAGGAATTTAGAATTTATAGACAATGGTTATAATTTAGGGTTTAGATGTTAGAATTTAGGGTTTAAAGATAATATGGTGATGCTTTAGGTTTTAATTTATAAACCTTAAATTATAACCCTAAAATATAAATTTCAACCAATATCCCTAAATTCAAAACTTATACACCTAAACCCTAAACCATACACCATAAACTAAGTTCGTAAACTCTAAAACAAATGCGCTTATGAAAACTTTAGTTTGCACCGCCAATGTATCAAATAATTACCCATAAAAAAGGATTAGTATACCATACACAGTTGGTGAAAACCTTTTGTTTCCACAATCGCCTTAATTTTAGGGTTTAAAGTTTTAGTTTAGGTGTTTATAATTTATGGGTTTTAGTTCGAATTTAGGGGTTAGGGTTGGTGTTTAGGTTTTATGATAATATGGTTAGGGATTTAAGTTTTAACCTACAAACCCTAAATTCTATCAACAACCCATAAATTCAAAACTACTACATTAAAACCCTAAAACTCTAAACCCTAAATGGAGTCCATAGACCCTAAAACTTATGTGCTTGTGTAAACAAAATTTCCAAGCACTTGTACATGGAATAATTATTACCCAAAAAGAAACATATTTTAGTAGTAATATTTATAGGGTAATTATATCATGCACCGGTGGTGAAAACATTTTGTTTTCATGAGCGCCCTAATTTTAGAGGTTATGGATTTAGTTTAGGGTTCATAGTTTAGGGGTTTAAGTTTATGTGCATCATATATTTTTCCCATATTTATATACTTTTATAATTACTATAAACAAATCTTTCATGGATAAATATTTGATACACTTGTGGTGGAAACTAAAAGTTTTTACAAGTGTCTTAACTTTAGGGTTTAGGGACTCAATTTAGGGGTAAGATTTATGGGTTTATGTTTAGTAGTTTAGAAGTTATGGATTGTGAATAGATCTTAGGGTTTAGGGTTAGAATTTAGGGTTTATTGGGTATAATCTAAATCCTCAATATATTACACTAAACACTAACTCTAACCTCTAACATCTAAACCATGACCCCTAAATTCTAACAATTACCCTTAAATTTTAAACCCCTATACTTAAACCCCTAAATCCTACACCTTAAACTAAGTCTTTAAACCTTAAATTAAGTTTTCACCACCAATATATTAGATATAATTTTATTTTTTATTCTTCTCCCCTACATAGCAATTGTTCAAAAAAAAATACTATAAAGAAATTAATGGAATCGGTTCGAATTTAGGAAGATGTATTCCAAAACCCAACCGGTATTAACCGAGTCTACGAAGCCTTTAAGTATATGGGAACAACGGGAAGAGGCGAGCAGCGCACATGGTGAAAGCGTTAAATAGAAAAGGTCAACCAGTAGGGACAAATGGAGTTTCAGCATTTCCGCCATAAACAAACTGCTTATCTGCAACCTTACAATTTGCTTTTTGTTGTTCCACATGAAAACAGATCAAACTAGTTATTCATTTTTTTGCTTAATACTTGTATGGATTCAGAACTGGGATTTCTAGTACACATATGACATATAATATTAACTGTACAGTCACAGAGTTAAACAAGTTCAATTCGCTCAATCTACAAGATGTACGAACATATTATTCACAACTCACTGCTCTATCTCAAAAGAAGAATAATAAGAAGAAAGATGAAAACAACACTCAAATGACCTTAGATTTAAACAGAACTCTGATCTCGAAAGCTCAAGCTAATTAATCTGAGGTCCACGGCCTCCGCCTGTCCCTGGCCTTTTAGGAGTGAAGAGAGCAATAAACGGAACGCCGTCGTCTCCCTGCGTAAATGAAACAACAAAATACATGCATATTAAGGCTTCCGTTTAGTGAACAGCAAAGAAAGTTTAGCAATATTATCTTACAGTTGCGGTGGTGGAAGGAGGATCAGCTGGTGGGTCAACCACCGTGCTTGGTGGATCTAAAGTAGAACCCGTTGTTGGAGATGGAGCTGAAGCTGCTTCTTCCTGAGAAACATGTTGATTATTATCGACTTTTCCATCATCATCATCATCATCTTCTTCCTTGGGGCATGAAATAGGGTTTTGGAGTCCGAAACAGCTGAGAACAGCCGTTATGAGTTCATGGAAAGAGGTTGGGTAGGAAAAGGGGGTTCCACTTCCATGGGATGTAACTTCCTTTGTTGATGAAGATGAAGAATCTTCCATTGTTGTGAGTAAAGAGAGCTTCTTCCTTGTACTGTAGGTCGCTTTTATTAGCCTTCTTAAATGCTTGCTTCGCTCATCACTCAGCAGTCAGCAGCACTGGTCTTTAGTCTTTACAGTTTACAACCCCTTGAACGTTGACGAAAGTACTAAATTATCCCCTTAGCTTCCCAATATATTATTTTGGCCTTAATTTATCATAACTCCTAAACTTAAGCCTAAAACTCATTTTAACACTGTATATATACTTTTTTCTCAACTGACCCTATGCTTTCATGAAATATCATTATGTATATTTAAATAAAATCATATATTTATATATTTAAGTTTTAACATAATCTCTCAAACGTTAAATCTCAAAATTAATAAAATCTCAACAGTATCATTAAAGTCAAATATCATTGATTATATTTAAATATTTTCATATATGTCACCCTTTATGTTCTACTAAATTTGTTCTCTTTGTATTTTAAAAGTATCCATTTAAAAACTCAATAATTTTTACAAGCCGTTTTTTCTACCATGTTTTAGTTTTCTAACATAAATAAAATTTAACTTTTCAAAGATAAAATTATCATTTTAATAATTTTACATCACATCTTTCGCACCACATACCTTATAAAAATATTTTTCTTAAAATTACATGAAAAATCAATATAAGACATAATTTATGAGAGAAAGACTAAACAGTAAAAACGAAGTTTCAAAGATGAGAGTTTTTATTCCAAAGTAACTGCAGCATGGATAAGCACCACTTATTTGAGATCTCAGTAGGGAAGGGGAAAGACAAATTAAAAACCCAAAGTGGGGGAATATTTGGAGTATTATATACATTTGTTGATAAAACCCTTAAATTAGATTAAAGGGTTTAATTGAATATGAGATTAGGTGGGAAAGAAAGACAACCAGAAAACTGCCATGAATTAATTACCTGTCATCTGACTATTCCAGCAGTAGGAGTTGGTACCAAACTTGCTCACTGCTTTTAATACGATTCAATACCTCGAATTTGTATAACTTGTTAATTCTAAGTCTTATCTTTTGTAGTTCCATATTTATTAAGTTTTTCTAAACTATATTTAACTCTTTATGGTTTCAACTTAGCTCCAGATTTAAAGATTTTCTCGTAATATCTTGGATCTATATTTATTTATTTATTTCCTGAAATTAAACTTGTCTACATTATCTTCAATATGTGATTATATTAGTATATAATGTAATTCTAAACTTGGTTTAATAATGATCAAAATGATTTTACAAGTAAAAGATGTGTTAACTTTAATTGAAAATTATCGAATAAAACTAATAAAATAATTAATAAAGAACAAAATTTGTAAGGGTGAGCGTTCAGTCGAGTAAAAAAATTTCGAGTTATTCGAGCTGACGCGTCATATTTTACGACTCAAACTTTATTTGAATTTTTTTCGATTCGAATCGAGCTTTCGAGTTCCTATACAAATTCAATTGTAGTTATTATGTTATAGCACAATTTGATTCCAATTTAAACGACTTTCTCTAATCATATAAGATATGCATATATATTACTTCATATTTTTTCATGTGGCATATATTTCTTCATATTTTCTATACTATTATATATATATATATATATATATATATATATTGAAGGACTCGAATTATACTTAAAAATCAATCCACTAATTATTAAAAATATTGAGTTATTCGAATTTCTATTTTATAACTCAACCTTTATTTGAAATTTGTTCGAGTCGAATCAAGTTTATGAAATTTCTAATCGAGTCAAAACAAACTGAGTTTTTTCACCTCGAATCGAGTCAAAAAATTTAATTTTTTTTAGTCGAATCGAGTTTTGCTCGCCCTTAAAAATTTGTATTTTCGTTTAAAATCAATAAAAGTTAAATAAGAAAAATCACCAAATAAAGAAAGAATTTTCTTCGGTCCACTTATCCCAAGGTGAGGTATAATTTGATAAGGCCCAAGCCCACAGAGGTTACAGTAAATGCAGACAAACGATACATATCAAAGTACCCCATATTCTTACATTGTCCGTGTGTAACCGAGCAACCGAGATTGTTCAGCCAAGAACTCGACCTCAACTCTGTTTTGCAAGAGCATCGGCCAGCGAAGCCCACCGGACGGACTTGAGACACCTCATCTGTCTATACTTGTTTGGTGGACAAGGGTGGGCAATTCATCTTTTCCATTCCACATCTGTCTACGCAGATATGTATGTACGTTTTACTCGATCCTCTGCGACGGTGTTTATCCGAGTCGAATCTTCAAAAACACCCAGCAAAACTAAAATACGATGAAGTGTCATTTACTAATCCATTACTCATAACATAAAACAAAACACAGATAGTGTCATTTACTAATCCATTACTCATAACATAAAACAAAACACAGACAAGCAGTTCAATGGGGGCAAAGGATAAAGGCTATGGTAAAAGTAAAACAGCGCCGGGCACTGCCATGCACTTTCAAAACCGGTACACAACTCCAAGTATCCAACACTTCCAAGAAAAGAGTACAATATAATTTTATAACCCCACAAATGGGTTTTTTTTTCTTCTTGATTGCACTCTCTTTAAACCCCACGCCATTTGCTGCAAATTCTTCCTCGCAGCAGCTTTGGGGAAAACCAGACCTCCTCATCTCTTTGGTTTTGATCAAGCATTAGTTTGGGTCGACCTTCGTTTAATCAAAGAGGGTGGTAAGGCACATAGCCCAACATGCTCGTTACATTGGTTACGACATCGTTGCACTTTGTCAGAAGGTTTAGCATCTGCTGTGAAATATCCATGCTAGTGGTACTAGCTGGTGGGGTGGTGGTTTGATTATTAAGATTTTGAGCATTTCTGGGAGCCACTTCGGCAGGGGCCTTCCCGAATTGAGAAATGGGGGCATTAACAGGAAATGAAGACGAAGATTGAGGAATGACCTTTTGAAAGTTCTTAGTTTTAAATTCCATTGCAACAGAAGGTGCAGCAGTATCGGCAAAACCAGGATTGTTGTTGAAGTTGTTTCTATTACCAACCATCAATTGATCTCCCCTACTAGTTTCTTCCCCACCCAACATGAATTTTACACGGGCTGTACCTCTACCTCCGTTACTGCCGGTTGCCTGCCCTGCCTCTTCACTTGTTGGCTTCTTCAGGCACGACTTCAGCTGGACTGTTGATTGCAGAATAGGCTGGTGTACAAGCACTGGTGCTGATCTTTCAACTACAGCATCCTTAACTCGTATGGTTTCACCGGCAATATCGTCTCCTCGTCCCTTATCAGAGTCTAGTGCTTCCACTGTAGGAGCTTCCACACTTCGAAGATAGTATCTCACATTCACATTGCCGAATAGGGAATTAGTTCCATTAGCATATCTATATGCTGCCTGTGCATCAATCTTGTATCTGAACACAACACGACACGTTGAGGACTTCCAAAACACACGAATTGCTGACTGATCTAATGAGCCGAAGCGTCCAAATCTTGCCTTCAGTTCTGCAACTGATGGAAGTGATACCTGAGGAGGAAACTTCATAACCAGCATTGTAGGCTCCACAGCCCTAGGTGGAGGCTCCATTTTCCTTGCGGAATCTGGTTTTTTGAGTGGTCTTCCTGCGGGACCTGCAGTTGGCTGTTCTTTAACCTCAACTTTTGGAGCTTCCGAAGTTCTCAGATTGCCCTTCTTCTCTGCAGCTAATGATTTCAAGTGAGTAATTTTTTTCAATCTCTTTGCAGCAATTTCTTCTTGACGATCAGATGGGGGACGCTTCAGTCCAGCTTTTGTCGGATCATCAGATCTTGCAAGGGGTCTCACTGGTTTTGTAGTTGAGTCTCTAACATTCTCCTTGCTATAGTTGTCAGAGGCTTGGAGCAAAGGAGGTTTAGCAGCATGGGGTTCAGCAGGATCTGTCTCAGATGGCGGCGACACAACCAAGCTTTTCTGATAAACAAGTGATCGGTATCGCAAAAAGAACCGCTTAACAATTGTTGGGCTATTCCTTTCCACGCCATGAAAGGGATCAAGAGCCAGAGCATGCAAATCACTCAGTAGTTGTGCAAGTTCAAGCCCAGAATTTCCCATACCAACAGTTGTGGAAGCCCCAATAGAATTGAGTGAGGGATGTGTAGGATCAACATCTTTCTTCTGCTGGTTGACCTGAGACTCGTCTCTAGAACCCAAACCAATCTGGGCAGATTTAGCCCCACCTTTTCCAAGGAGAGAAGGCTTATTTGGTTTATCAGAAATTTTTTCTGAGCCAGCCTCTTTCTTCTTTTTCTTCTTCTTTTTCTCCACTGAAGCTGAGTTCTCGGCACCTATATCTGCTGAAGTTCGTTTTTTCACTTTCTTCAACCCACCCTCAGCACTCATACCAACAGAGCGCTTTATATCAACCGGGTAAGGATGCCCACCAGTGACACCATCTCGAACTTGATCTAATTCCTGGCCTCCTTCCAGTTTTGCAGTGGAATCCATATCATGTTTCTGAACTCCTTCATATGGGGACAATTTTCCACCCTCCTCAGGTTTCAGGTCAAATATAACATCACCTTCACACTGAGAAGATGCCGGCACACCATCAATTTTATTCAAAGATGGCTTTACATCTTCAGCAGCGGCATTTGCTGAAGTCTGGTTTACAGATGCAACTGCATTTCCGGATAAATCTCCACTTGAACTTACACCATCCCTTCCCACAACAACAGAATGCTCTTGTTTTTCTGGAATCTGAGAAACTGGAGCCCTCTTCTGTAGCACATAATCTCCAGCTACAAATGTCGGTGATCCCTCTCTGTAAGTAGATTTCATTGTTGAACTAGCTGCTTCATCTCTTCGTTTGAATAGGTATCTGTCTTTCTTTGAATGGTCCTTAACTTTCATGGATTTTTTAGAACCCTTTCCACCACCCAATGCTTCTGCAATCACCATTGGTCCACTCAAAGGAGCTGGAAATGGCAACAAAGAAGGCAATAGTCTCATAAGAACACAGACGTGACAATGTTCATGCCCAAACCAGTAACCAAGAGGAATGCATGCAAATATTATCACAGGATATCAGGAGGCAGAGGGGCACAGAGACTTCTTCTATCCTTTCAGTGTTATGTAATACTCAACAAAGATTGTCGACAGATTAATAAGCCATAAAGTTGCAAACCTTATACACAACCTTTTTGTCACTATTGGCATTTGTTCATCAATAAGAGGGTGTAAAAGAGAGACCTAAAAATCAATCAGAAAGCTAAAAATCCAAATTCAAGTTGTTGCAGTGCCAAGATCACTATTGTGTTCTAACATGGCCCTTCCAGTGAAAAAAGGTTGTTAGAAACTCACATCCGACAATAACCATGCATCATTCAATCAAACAAAAAAGTTATATCTAGAGACATACTACAGAAATCCAAAATATGAATTAAGAACCACGAAATTGAATGCAATAGAATACCAGTTTTAGCTATGAGAGATTTGTAACTGTTTTGGCCAAAATCTCATGAGTGCAGAAATAATACATTCTAAACCAACACATTATTTGGAATTTAAAGCAACACTATAGAAGGCAGAACAGATTGCAAAGAATTCCATTAAATCAAAACCCGAAACAGTTTCCAAGTATCAGCAATAAAAGTAGACAAGTACCTCGTGGTGCCTCCTTAGAAGGTCGAACTGGAGCATTAATGACCTGATTGGAAGGTCGTGGTGACCGCACCCCAAAAGCCTGTGCATATGTCTCATCAAATTCCTCAAACACAGCCTTCCGTAAAGAAGAAACAGTAGCCTTATTCTTCAAAAACTCAATGCTTTCCTGGTCACAAGCTACAGGGGCTGATGCCAATTGTTTCAAAAATGAGAGGGTCTCACTGGGTTTAAAACTATTTCTTGCATTCCTAATCTGATTCACTGAATAAATCCCATTTGGTTCATAATCAGGCACATCAACAGCAACGTACCCTTGGACATTTGTGGGACGAATATTATATGGGTTCCTGCATTTACAAGCCAAACCAAGAGCACACCTCCGACTAGCCTCATCCACTGCCTCCTCCACAGCCTTCACAAAAGTCCTAGAGTTTGTCTGCTGAGATTTCTCGAAAAAATAAAGATCAAAGGGGACAAGCTCAGCCGGATCGAACCATCCATAGCTACTATCCCCAAAGAAAGCAACCAACACATGCCCCTCCCTCCTCGTTCGTCGTACAGATGGAGATGCAAAGGCTTCATTAAATATATGACCAGGCCACCACGGATGAGATTTCACTTTTCCCCAAACCATATCACCCACTTCAAACCCATAACTCAATGCCCTTGAGGTCCCTCCACCAATTCTATCATTGGCCACGTAATCGTCAAACTCGGATAATAAAGACTTATAGTCCAAACCAGTACCCTTCTCCAGCTTCTCCGAATTTCCTATTCTATCATCCTCATCATTTACCATATCATTATGTTCATCCACTCCATCATTTACACCAGAACCCCTAGATTCGCTGCTTATTCCCTTATCTACACTATCAGCGTTACTCTCACTAACCTCCTCAGATCTGTTATTCTCTGAAACCCTAAAATCCTTCAAATCGTGTTCCATTGGAGAAACCATATCTTCATTAGAAACTCCTAAGCTCAATCTATTGTCTTCGTTTCGGCTTTCAATAGCTTCATCGGTAGAAACCCTAGCTTTCTCTTCAATTTTATCCGATCTTTTATCAAATTCAGCGTCGTCGTTCATAACAGATATCATTCTTTCAATAGCTAAAGAAAAATAAATAACCTAAGTAAAAACCCTGTAAAATTCGAGAGCTGAAATGAGATATATGTAACTGATAAACATACCTTTGTTAGAGAACGATTACAGAAGGTGTTCTTATTTTTCCTGGAAAGTGAGCGAAATTTGGGGAGGAGAGAATTTTTTAGGATAACAATTATAGTAGATACAAATGAAACAGTAGGGATAATTAACCATAGAGGAACTTGTGTTTGGCTGGAAAGAAAAACTGGGGATTTTGCGATTTTCCCTTTCTCTATTGCACTCGTTATAACTTATATTTCCTTCCTTTATTTTTTTTTTCTTTTTTACTTTAAAAAAGTTCGGAGATTATTACGACTGGTTGATTGTATGTTGGGGATTTATAGGGCACATCAGCTGTGTACAAATGGATCAGTGCACATCATTCATCAGACGCCCCCTTTTAATGTGAGCCACCTCATCGATTGATATGTTGAACAAAAATTTGATTCGACTTAAAAATATTGATTTTTTTAATTTAACTCAAGTTTTATAAATTTGATTCAGTTAGACTTAAATTTCATAAATTTGATTCGAGTTAATAAAATTCTAAATAAAATTAGAATGATAAAATAAGATTCGAATTAATTTTTACAAAAAAATACCATAAGTGACCAAAGTGAAAATAAAATATAACATTAGTGGACATTTTATAAGTTTTTTGAATTTGAGTGACCAGAATATATTTTTTATAGTTGGACGACCAACATGTAATTTATCCTCTGTATTAAATAGTTATACATTTGTTTAAATATATGCAAAAGAATTCAGGGCCTAAAGCCCAAGTACCCAACACAAAGTGTTTCTATGCCATCCATCATCATACAATCCAATTAATAGCCCAATACCCAAATATACTTTAAGAGACCGTTTGGATCGCGAAAAAGAGGATTATTTAAAGAAAAAAAACTTTTTTTTCAAAAATCTTATACTTACGTTTGGTTGAGAGGATTCCTACCAGGAGTAATATTTTATTACCAACAGTAGCGTTTTTGGGTATATATTGAGAATTCTATTCCCTTCTTTTTTTGGGATATTTGACAATTCTTTGCATTTATGACAAAATTGCCCTTAGTAAAATAAAAATATTTCAATCATATCCTTTCTTTTTTAAGTTAATTTGATATTTTAAATTATTAAATAACGCATAATTACATACAAATAAATATATAAATATTAAAAAAAATAAGACACTAATTTTTTTTTTGAAAAAGCTGGATTCTATTTAGGAATGAGCAAAATATTACAGAAATAAGACACATAAAGAAACATACCCCTATGACCAAGACTCATCCCTATAACAAAGATAATAAAGAAACCAGCAAAAACCTAAAGAACGCTTGGAAAGCATCTAATAATGCAAATATATAAATAACCAAGCATGAAAACATAAAACTGCTGCTGTAAAACCCCAGATAGTTAACCAACAGATGTGTTGCGATTGCTTTCGAAAGCCCTTCTATCCTTCTCTGCAACCCTCGTTGCGCTTAATGGAGCTTCCTCTACCCAACACATTGTCTCTAGAAATGTTCGACCTTCTCGCGCTAAAATGTGCGCAGCAACATTGGCTTCCTTGGGAACAAATCTGAATATGCATGTTTGAAAGCCCTTAGCTACCTTCTTGATGTCTGTTATCAGTGGAGTGATTGGTGATCGATCATCAACACAAGAGTTTGTCTTCTTTATAGTTGTTAGTGAATCACCCTCAAAAACTATACCATGAAATCCCAAGTCTCTTGCTAACTCCACTGCTACTAAGCATGTATTGGCCTCTGCCACGAATGCATTTACTATGTGAGAATGCTTTTTCGTACAGGCTCCCATGATAAGACCAATATTATTTCTGCAGATTACGCTCGATCCTGACTCTTTGGCCTGCACATAAAATGCTGCATCAAAATTCACCTTTATAATATCACACATCGGTGGCTGCCAATAGACACATTTTGGACCTAAGCTTGGCCCTATACGGACATCTATCGTTTTCTGTTCTCTCAAGAAAGCTTGTATAAAAGCTACTGTTTCATTTGTTGAAGGACTATACTCCTCATGGACAGCTTTGTTGCGAGCGTACCATATGGCCCAAAACGACACAGTCATCACCTTTCTTTTCCTATCCTGGAAGTTTCCAAAGGTCATAAGCACCCATTCCATCCATGCTAGATCTCTACTAGGACTATTAAAATGCAAACCATTTGTGCCATAGATTTTCTGTGAAAAAGGCAGTCCCTCATAACATGCACTATTGATTCTCCAGGTGTGTGACAGAGAGGACATACATTCTGCACGTTTATCCTACGTCGTTGCAAATTGTCAAAAGTTTGCATAAAATCATTGATAATCCTCCACATTGTTATCTTAACTTTCTCAGGGAGGTTCATCGACCACAAATGCTTATAGGAATTCGATAACCCTTCATGCAAAATATTATTATTTGCATCTGATTCTTGATAGCATTCCATTCGCAGCAGCTTATAGCCACTCTTCACTGTGTAGGAGCCCGTTCCATCGTATCGCCATATGATTGTATCATGTATCTCTGATTTTGGCAAAGGGATACCACAAATCCTTTCCGCAATATCTTCATTAAAAAGTTGTTGCAGCACCGGCACATTCCATGTTTTCAAGGGGAACTGTATCAGATCAGATACCCTTGTGTAGTTGATATTTATATTATCAACTCTGATTCGTCCATCATCTTTGCCTGGTATCCATGAATCACCCAATATATTAACATTCCTTCCATCTCCAATACGCCAACTGGCCCCTTTGTTAAGAAGCCCTTTAGCGCTCCACAAACTACGCCAAATATAAGATGGATTTGATCCTAGATTGGTATTCATAAAATCACCTGAAGGATAGTATCTGGCTCTCAATACCTTAGCCATCAAGGTGTCTGGTTGTGTAAGGAGCCTCCAGCATTGTTTGGTCAAAAGTGCAACGTTGAACTGTGCAAGGTCTCTAAACCCAAGCCCTCATTCTTGCTTCGAACGTGTCAAATATGCCCATGTGCTCTAATGAATACCTCGTTTAGAGTCAGCATTTTGCCACCAGAATTTCAACATAGCTTGTTCCATTTCACGACATAAAGTTGTAGGCAATAGAAAACAATACATTGCAAACACTGGTATAGCTTGTACCACACTTCTTATCAGCGTTGCTTTCCCGCCCATTGACAAAAATTTGATTTCATAACTGCTCGTCTTGGCATTGAGTCTATCCAGGTAGTAACCAAATGCCTCTTTCTTGTTTCGGCCAGCCATTGTTGGTAATCCCAGGTACTTCTCAGGGTTAGAAGATATTCTTACCCCTAACAGTGAGCCAATAGAATCCTGCATTTGCTGAGGGACATTACCACTGAAGAAAACAAGGGATTTCTCAAAGTTTACTCTCTAACCTGATGCTCGGCCGTAGGTTTCCAGTAAGGCCTTCATGTTCAAGGCACCCTCAATCGTTGCTTGAGCAAAACATATGATGTCGTCTGCAAATAATAGATGTCCTATCGATAGCCTTTCACGTCCAATTGTTGCACCTTTAACACTTCTTGTTCGATTTGCATTATTCAACAAAACTGACAAGCCTTCTGCACATACTAAAAACAAATAAGGGCTCAATGGACAGCCTTGCCTAATGCCTCGAGTTGGAATGAATTTATTCCCAGCAATCCCATTCAATCCCACTGAATAGGAGACC